>JARUPZ010000005.1:8742847-9172847 GCA_031213475.1 Nereocystis luetkeana
CTGCTGCGGTAGTCTACGAGTACGTATCCACCGAGAGGTGCGCGCCGAGTGCTCCCCTCTTGGCCTCTAGGTCCGAGCCCGCGCCAACCGACTGTAGTCTGGCCACGGCGAGACGCACCGACCGCCGACTGCGCGTCGGGCGCGGAGCAACGCCTCTTTACAGCTATGTCACCGTCCAACTCATCGATCGTTCTGCTGCTGCTCGCCTTTGCGGATAACGTATTGAATTTAGAGACCATGCCATTTTTCAATTTGAAAATCTGATGGCCCAAAGCCATCGAATTTTGGGCCGAAAATCTGACGACTTGAGCCATCGGATTCTCAGAACGAAAAAAAAAGGGTCCGATTGTGCACATTCGGGCTGCATACGCAGATGCTTTCATTTTTGAGATAGAATCATACAAATATGACGGCCGAAACCGAACCGCATAGGAAAGAGCCTGGTGCAAGCGATGTCTGCCTGGTCGGTGAAAACCGGGGGTCGTGCTCCGTCACGTCATTATCGGGATGCGAGGGTCTATGGTCATACGACTACGGCCATGCATGAGATCGAGTGCATCTCTCCCATCGAGTACCCCCCCCCCCCCCCCCCCCCCCCCCCGACTCTGGCCATGCATGATAATGAGTACACTAATGAGTACACCCCCCCCCCCCCCCCCCCCCCCCCCCCCCCCCCCCCCCCCCCCCCCCTCCACCGCTCTCTGTTCGGTGGTTTCGCGCGCGAAGATTATCTGGTCTTACAACCCGGACCCTCTGTCGACGATGGCTTTTTTCGCTATGGCTTCCCTCGGAGCGGTGTCTCTGCTGGTAACGTGGCTCTTGGGGATGGCGGCGGTGGGCGTAGCCGGGGTCTATGCCGTGGCGAAGATGGCGGAGACAGCGCAGGTCAGGGGCGGGAGGCAAAAACCCACGCGCGTTTAATAACTTTCAATAATGTCTCATGATTTCATGTTGTTTAAGAAAACATAATATCTATGGAGTGAATATATTTGAAGAGCTCCATCATATCTCAAGTCCATATCTGATTTTCGATTTTTTGTTACGCTCTAGACTATGATAAATACATGCTTCCAAGTATATTATTGTAAACATCGTCGTATTTCCATATTTTTTCCTAACATGATCGTATATATTTCAACTTTTTTTTTCTTCAAACATTAACGTTATCGTACTCAATACCAGGTACGTTTTTTTTCACATCATTGTGGTTATAGCCCTTCGATCCCTTCAGTACCGCAGTCCCGTTTTGGGGACAAGCCAGTTAAATTCTAAGTAGTTTGTCCCCAAAACGGGACTGCGGTACTAGAAGGGTCAAGGACCCCATGCGCACCGAGTGAGCCGGGCGCCCCCGGTGATCTAGCGGTTAAGCTCGAATACTACCTGTAGCTTTGGTGTCCCGAGTTCGATTCTCCGTTTGGAGGTTTTAGCGCTCGCAACGAAACAACGCCAACTGCGGAGAGCGCCCCGTCTCCGTTTGGAGTTTTTCTTGCTCTCGCGAGACAACACCAACCGCGGAGAGCGTTCTGTTATTACGGGGGACCATAGTAAAGGTAGGACCTATGGTACACAGAAAAAAACTATATATTTACCTTTTTTTACTATTACTATTAATAACAACATTTGGTCCTATTTTCTGTGGTCCCCCGCAATGGTGGCGCGGGTTAGCATAGCACAACCCGACGCTTCAAGAAGGTGTTGAATGAACCCTTCTCCCCATAAAGATGCAAGGCGCGCACCATAGTAGAGGAGGGGAAGGGGGGGGCGGGGGGCGGGTAAGAGCCTACTGTGTGACCCCGGATCTGAGTTTCGATTACGGAGGGGAGCAGGAGATAGAAGGGCGGAGGTAATATACTTTGGATGGGCTGAGAAATATGACCCGCGAGTTTTTGACCGGACCCTTGAGCAGCCGTAATTGCAGCAGTAGATTTATCACGGTGTGAGTGAGCGCGATCTACAGCGATGGGCAGCTGTCCCCCCAACCCCGGCCGACGTGTACTCACCATCTCCCCCAATCGGCTGCCATTCAGTTACGTTTTACACCGAATTAACTATCTCTTGTGACTTGACTTTTGGCGACAGATCGAAGCTGCTCAGGGAGGGGGTAGTGCGCCAGCCACTCGCGGCCAGTACGTACAGCAGCAGCAGCGGCAGCAACAGCAGTGGCACTCCCAGCAACCGCAGCAGCAGCAGCAGCAGCCGAGGCAGCGCCGACCGATGGCGGGGGCGCAAAGCACTAGCTCGCCAGGGTGGGATAACATCGATTAGGGGACCATGTCGGGAGCGTACGCGCGTACAAGTAGTGCAAGTCGTAGTCGAGAGGCCGGGGGGAGAGGATGTACTCGATATCATGCATGGCCTTAGTCGTATGACGATAGACCCTTGCATCCCTACAATGCCCCCGGGACGGACCACGTCGGGTTTTCACCGACCAGGCAGGCCGGGAGGGGGGGGGGGGGTGTCACTTTGTAAAAGGTTCCAGTATAAAGAACACCTTCGCTGTGAGGTCGTGAACTCCATCGAAATTCATGTTTGGAACCTGCGTGTGATGCTTCGGCATCTCGACGCATCATCTACAGATCATCTACAGATCACTCACTGATCACTCAAAGATCATCTACCGATCGTGATCTAGATCTTTCAGGCCAGATATATGATCTATTCCTGATCTGTAGGATGTAGCTCCTGTTGCGGGGGGGGGGCCTTATGCGATTCTGCATGGTCTAGGACATGCTTCTTGGGTTGGACCTGTACTGTACAGCTCCTGTATAACACCTCATAACGGCAGGTTAGGGTCTAGATTATCTATCTGTAGATGATCTATCTGTAGATCGTGATGTGTCCGAGGTGTGGATACTTCGGCCGCATATCTTGTGACACAAAAACCTCACGCGAAAAGTAGTAGCCGAGAGGCCGAGGCGAGGTGTTCTCCAGATCAAGAGCGGGCTGACTGCGGATGCGATGGATATGCCCTACATGTAGGAAGAGAAGGAAAATTGGCATCGCTGTTGGGAGCTTTTTCTTTTCTTTTTCTTCGATTTTCGACATGTCTTTTTTCCGTGAAATACATTGAAAAGACGGACGCCGAGTAGAGCGCGAGAGGTCTATATAAGGTGGTAGTATGCCTGATGGCCAAGCTCAACTCAGGGCGAGCCTGCATCGCCCGAGCACCTGAGTGAGATTATGATCACCCTGGCATGTAGCCCACACATCGAGGCGATATGCTATCAAGACTGCTACGCGCAAGTAGCAGTCCAGAGAGGCTGGGGCGGTATCCTATGACTCCAAGAGCGGACTGCCTGCCAGCGGCTACGTGCTCGCACATTGCTCTGGATGTGTTGGTGTTTTGGTGTGTGTCCCCTCCCCCCTGCTCTGTATGGACAGAAGCCGCGCCGTACGAGTATGGGTGGGGGTTGCCACGTCTCCTTAAAAGTGGCGACTAACCACTGGGATGTATACCCTGCCACTGCCATGTATCAAGTGAGATTTTTTTGTTTCTTTTTCAAATCGTCACTTTCACTTTCCAGCTTAACTCCTATTAATGGGAGGGTTTTATCCTCAGCAGTCTCCTTCTGAACAAGCTATGGCGTGCCTTTATTTTTGTCCCGCATAGGGTTCAGCATTCTCACTGCTCGTCGATTTTTATCGGATGTTGCCAACTCACGCTTTCGCGCTTTCCGCTAATCAATTTTTGTTGCAAGAAAAAAGTCATTTCGCGAGTATGCACTCGGTGAGACTTGGAACCCACGAAATCGATCTTATTATTATTAATAGCAGGCACGCGGACCACCTGCCAAGCCACCGGGGACGCCGTGGATGCTTCAAACTGTTTTTTTTTTTTTCAAATCGATGAGGAGGAGGGAGACCCGACGGTCCAGACCGATGTTTCGGAATGGTGCTATGCCAAGACCTGATCGACTTTATTTTTATCTCGCACATCTCTCAGTGCGACCCATGCCCACAGATAATGTACAGCATACGAACCAGGTACGTGGTGTATATGCGATGCCGATCGATGTCGATGCCCGAGAGGGTCCCCTGCCGCCTTGACTAGCGTCGTGCCGGCATCCCATGCTTAGAGCCGTCATTATTATTACGGGGGACCATAGTTAATAGGACCTATGGTATACATAAAAACCTACCAGGTACCTGGTATATATTTCACCATTTTCACTATTACGGGGGACCATAGTTTAACAGGACCTATCTATGGTACACATAAAAACCTGTATGTTTGACCATATTTACTAACAATATTTGGTCCTGTTAACTATGGCCCCCCGTAATAACAATATTTTGTCCTGTTAACTATGGTCCCCCGTAATAGTGCAAGATTGTTTTTGTCCTAGATGTATGTCCCGATCATCCCTGTCTTTTCCTGATTTTTCTGTTTTTTTCTTTCCCAAAGAAGAAAATTCGACGGTATCCTGGTTTTTTTTTTGCCCTCTGAGATGATGAATTTATTTTTTGTTTAGAAGAAAAAATGAAAAACGACGAGAAAATCAGGAGGAAAAAAAAAAAAAGTTCTTCGGTCGACAACGGCGGCCCATCATGAGGTTTATCGCTCAATCAGTTTGATCGATGCCAACCATTATTACTACTGCACGCGCATATAAGGTACCCTGCACCTGGCTGGTGCTGTATGCCATGTGGAATACGGACCCTTCTTGTTGCCTTGGGGGGCATACCTGGTATGTTTTTATGAAACCAAAGATGCCTACTCCGCGTACTTTGGACGATCAGCCGTCGACGCACAGTCAAGTACACGAATAGCCGAGGTTTCTTTCCGGCTGACCCGCAATAAAAACACCGTAATAGGCAACCGACCCTAATGCCGTTCGGGATTGGAGGTCCCTTCTTTAGGTACCGACGTCCCTTATGAGAGATGGTACCGGCCCCTTGAGGTTAGTAGTGGGCGAACATGGTGAGCAGAAATTTGAGGTTCCTTATACACTGCTTTTCCCCAGAAAGGATCCCTCAAAAAAGGCCACCACTCATTATTAGTGCGTTTGATCACTCGAGCACGCAGATGAGACGTGCTGAGTGCTGAAAAGAGAGCCAAATCGCCTGCTGCGCCAAGCGTGTACCCGCGGTTGACTGAAGCAGTGGCATTTTCCCGCATCTTCCGCAGAAAATTCTTGGAGCAAAAAAAACATCGGGCGGGCGAAATAAATCATCAAAATGTTCGAAATCCCGTTCAGGGAAAATAAATTCTATATTTTAGTTCTATTTTTTTCGGGGGGCCAAAAAAAAAAGCAAAAGCCGTCCCACCGGGAGCAGTATTGTACGTAGTAAATCGATTGGTGGCTCACTCACGTACGTCCTGGTACCCCCCTGCCCCCTTTTGCGGCAAAATTTCGCTCAGCTGTCTGCGAAACACGCACGCCTCCACGAAAGAAAAGACACATGAAACAGTTACGAAAACACTTCTCAAAACAAAGTTAACTCACACAAATATTCATGCGTTCCGTCAAGGTCGTTGGCACTTTCACCTATCGCTTGCTCCCACCCCACCCCCCTCAGACAAAGCCTGCATGCATGCCGGTACATAGCCCTTCAAATCATTGCAAAAATTACCTCACACCAATTCCAGGCATTTTTTTCGAAAGGGATCAGGTACTGCCTGCAATCACGTGGCGGGGAAGACGGCATTTGACCTCAAGAGTATGATCATTCCTGCCGTGGGTTTTCCCAAAGGTTTTTGGTGGAGGGGGGTGGCCGCATCGAACGCCCAACGGACACATCGAGCACGAGAAGACCGTTGAAACGATGCAACACGCCAGATCGACCGCTGCGTCTACTTCCGCACGTTCATTACTTTGAACGCAGGGTGCGTGCGAGCGTGCGTGCGTGCGCTGCTCCCAAGCTCTGCGCTTCTGCCCAGTTTCGACCGGGAATAAAAAAGGAGACACGCCCAACAGGCGCATGCATGCATGCATGCATTGTCGCGCAGCAAGTGTTATCGGAGGTCAACGAGCTCAGCAAAAAAACTAAGGTGCTGAGGAAATCATCACGTGTGTCCATCCAAGTGATGACATGTCCCGTGGAGACGTTCTTCTTTCCGATGTGTTAGAATCGAGGTAGAACCTGTTTCCCCCTGCCCCCCCCCCCGTCCCCTCCCCTCGCAAAAAAAGGAGGAAACAAATCGCGCACAAAACTTTCATCCCACCGCGCAGAAACCAATTTTGGGAAGGCTCAATCGTAAAAAATTCTTGAACCTAGGCCGTGATTTCGGACATGTTCACGGGGCGGCCTTCCTTGAGGGAGAGGTCGCACGCCATCGCCATCTTGAGGGCAGCCAGGCCGTCGTCGCCAGAGGGGCTAACCTCGCCACCCTCCTCCAAGATCTTGCAGAACGCCTGCGATATATACAGAAAACCCATGTGTCAGACATGATGTGTTTCGTAATATGTGTCGATACAGTATGCGAACAGCAGTTCGAGAGTCTACCGCCTATGTTGGCTAAGGATGGCGGCTTATTGTGATGTCTTGAAGGCTGGTACATACCTGGTCCCAGGTAGGTACATACTTGGTCCCAGTTAGGCTAGGCTTCAGAGAGGCGGTCCTTGCTGAGTACAAACACTTACGTAGCTGTAACTTCTGGGGGGGGGGGAAACAGGCCTGAAATTCTTGGAACTCCCGAATTCTTAGCACGTGTCGCGTACTGTAGTTATCAAACAAGAAATATCATGCGTAATACATGTTTCAGGGCATGCATGTCGTACTTCTCGGACAAAAAAGAACCATGTGTCAGATACCGCATGTGTCAGATATTGCGTGTCATACTTCTCAGACGAGGAAGACAAAAACACGCCCAGCCACAACACATCGAGCATCGGCCACTTCGGTCGTCAAATATCGCCTCACGCATTTGCAACAACTGAAGAAGGAAAAACACACCTGGTACCTGGTATAAAACCAAACAGACGAACATCCCCCGACAAAAACACACGCTCTTGACACGTGGAACACCCTTGATCGGCCCAGCGCGCACTATCGAGGTCGCGCCGTACTGCGAGGACCCCGCCCCGCCCCCCCCCCTTCCCCGTTCCTATCGCCCCCTTCCCCCCCCGTTCCTCCCCCCTTCCCCCCCCCTCCTTCCCCCTCCATCCTCCTCCCTCCCCCCCCTACAACAACAAAAAAAAACATACCCGGGTCTCGTTCTTGTAAGCGTCGGCGTAACGGGTCATGAAAAAGCTGTGGGGCATGTCGGCCTCCTGCACGGCATCCTTGGTCCACTTCTGCACGGCGCTGGGGAAGTGGTTGTCGTGCTTCACGAGCCCCTCCGTGCCGAAGAACTCCACGCGCTGGTCGTACCCGTACGTAGCCCGCCGGCAGACCTGGTCGTTTGTTTTAGTTTGTTTCGTTTTTTTTTTTTTTGGGGGGGGGGGGGCAGGGGGCAGGGGGAGGGGGAGGGAGAGCGGGGGGGGGGGAGGGCGGGGTATACTCATCATCATTCATGGCCGTAGTCGTATGACCATAGACGCTCGCATCCCTACGATGCCGGGACGAAGCACGCCGGGTGTTCACCGACCAGGCAGGCATTGCTAGCGGGGGGGTAACCGTGTCATGCGTGGCCATAGTCGTAAAGCCATGTATCCTCGGGGTGTGTGTGTGGAGGGAATGCAGGAACGGGAACTCCATGTTTGAAAGTGTAGACTGATAACCATAGAATCCAGCACACCTTCCTAAAGTTCAAAATTTACAAGACCGGAGACAAGCTTTTGGGTTTTGTTGGCACGAAATTGATCATATTGTCTACTTGAAAAAAGAAAAAGAGAAAAAAAAAAAGGAAGAGACATTTCTTGGATTTTTTGGAGGCTACTGTACAGGAAGAGGGCAGTGCCACAATGTTCAGTCCTACCACCTGGGGCAAACGGGCCAACCGGAGGCTCGGGTGATAGCCTCGCCTTATCAACAACAGCAACACTTCCAGACGAATCAGGCTGGCCCTCTTCCTTCTTCACTCCGT
This sequence comes from Nereocystis luetkeana, assembly GCA_031213475.1. Classification (NCBI taxonomy): domain Eukaryota; class Phaeophyceae; order Laminariales; family Laminariaceae; genus Nereocystis; species Nereocystis luetkeana. The sequence continues at coordinate 8,750,817 of JARUPZ010000005.1, forward strand.
ATCTCCCGCTATAGTTCCGCATCCCTCCCTCCCTCCCTCCCTACCTGGATTGTGGCAGTGGAGCCGCTGGCGAACTCGATGAGGATGTTCGCGGTGTCGATAGCCTCAGACGGGTTAGAGTCCTTGAGCTCCAAGATGCTCTTGTCCACGTTGCACGCGCCGGTCGCGTAGATGCGCACCGGCTCGTTGCTCCCACGGGAGCCCATCAGCCAGCGGGCGATGTCCAGGTCGTGGATGGCTGCCCACCGTTCGGAACATTTTCGACGGATGACAATTTTCCAAGCGGGGTGAGATTTTTCCTGGTGGGATGATGATTTTTTTTTTCGCAGAAATTATTATAGTTTCCGCGGGATGAGAAATTTCCGGGGATGGGGAGAATTTTTCGGCGGGAAAATGGATGTTTCGCTAGGTCCAAACGGCCGATACATTATAGTACATGGGTGTTCAACACGGCTGGAAGAGGGGGGCAAGCAGGTCGGTGGGTTCTAACCACGGGCGCTTCACGAGGGGTCATACATTACAGAGGCGTGTTGAACGGCGGAAAAAACGCCTGACAAGAGCGAATCGGGGACATGGCAGCCCTCAAGACTCTGGCAATATCTCTCCCCGTGCCGGTGCCGCTTTTACATTGTCCTTCTCTTTTTGGGGGCTACATAGGTTTCGCACGCCGGACAGATCACGATGTACAGCAGACCATCTACACGAGCATCCTAACCTCTCGCTATGAGGTATTGCGCAGGGCAACGCAGGAACCGTGTCCTAGATCATGGAGGTTATCTACGGGTCAAACCCGGCAACATGGGTCGGGTCGGGGTCGGGTCACATCCCCGACCCGACCCGACCCGACCCGACCGCTCCCGACCCGCGAGTTTTCCCCTGACCCGTGAACAGCCCTGCCAACAGCTATTTCAACATATCCCCCCAAATATACGAGGGACCGTTCGTATTGAATAATAGTATACAAACGTTCCTGACATCAAGGGACAAAAGTGGTACCCGTCGAGTCCAGTCCAGCCAACTCGCAGCCCTGCCCTGAACAACGATAACCCTACCGACGCGTCTTTCAGCCCCATCCACAGCCAACCCCATACAACCCGAAACCCTCCCAGATGCAGGACGCGTCTCCCGCCCAAGTCGAACCTTCTACTTTAGCCTCGGCCATGAAGCTAATGCCACAACCCTCCGGAGACAAATCTGGCCACTATCTTGACGTATCGGTAGTGTTTTTACTACCGCCGTGTAATTCGCAAGATAGCACCCCCGGCCCCGGATGAGTTTTACGAGCCGAATCTTCGGATGAGTTTTACGAGCCGACTCTTCGGATGAGTTTTACGAGCCGACTCTTCTCGGCGACGGAGAAAGCGAAAACGCCAAGAAGAGACGCGTCTTTAGAGAAATATCTCGAGACCTTTCCAAAGACCTTTCCGAGGGGCCACGGCTATCGTTGCTTGTATGTATCCCTCTTGGCTTGGAGAAACGCGGCTCGGAAGTGGATCTCAGGGGGTGCACTACCTTGCGTGATTTACGATAGGTGTCTGACTATTACTGTAGTAGTAGTAGTAGTAGTAGTAGTAGTAGTAGTAGTAGTAGTAGTAGGTAGTCTTAAAATAGTAGTAGTAGCAGTGGTGGTGACAGGGATTAGAAGGGGTGTCTCCGTCCCAATGACGGAGTGGCCATGATTTGGAGTTAGCAGCTCGTCAGAACGAAAATACGAAACGTATGAGGTGCAGACGCCATAACCATGTATGAACCGTCAACATTACACCCTCGGTGATACCCTTTGAAAAATCGGAATCGACTAGTGTGATCTGGCTACTGCTGCAGTGTTTGACTCGAGGGTTATAAACCCTTCGCACAATCGACCGACATCCTATTCGAAGCTATGATAGATCAGTATGACCTGACCAATGAAGGCGCAGTCTTTGTGTTGAGAGTATCTCACCCATGTCCTTGAAGAGACCTCCGCCGCCCTTGACGTAAGCGAAGGGAGGTGCGTCCGGGTCCCTCGACTGAAGGACGGCCGACACAGGATTGCCCACCTCGCCCGCGGCAATCACCGCCTGTCATCATGCCATATAATCGAATATCGTATCCCATGGGAAATGGTTATACTTATATATATATATATCGAATATCGTATCCCATGGGAAATGGTTATACTTATACATATACGATATCCCAAAATATCATCGTAATACCACATCATCGTACCGTATCATCGAGTGTAGCGCAATACGATAATTTCATCAGCATCCTATTATTAATAGTATGAATATCATCTTAGTGCCATCATCGTATTATCATGTCATAGAATCGAAACAGCACCATCACATTATCACCGTGTCATCATTCTATCGTAATCCTCATCACTTCGTGGAAACACCTCGTCATATCATCATCATCCTCTATCATCACGTCATCATGGCGTGGCCGTCAACGACAACAAAAAACAGCACAGGCGACGCGACGGAGACAAAACCGTCGAGAGAGTTGACACCGATTACGTTAAAAAGATGTCATCAAGAGATGAAACCGGTGGCATCAAGGCCATCGGGTTGATGACCCGGGTGGCGTCGCATTCAGCAAGAAGATGTGTCGCCGGTGGCGTTTCCATGAGAACCGTGTGCACGACTCACTTCACCCAGCTTCGACAAAAAAGACGGAAACATACAGAAATGTAACGCTCTGGACGGAAATAAAAGGACCGTTTAGTCTTGTAACCCTTTTGTGCCTCAAGCATTGCAACGACCCTGAGTCATGAATTCGGTAAAATGAACCGTTTGGAGTACCGCCGTGTAAGCGCGCAACATCAGCGCGAGTAGAACAATACTGCAACCCGTGTCGCATAAACGCCTCCTTGTTGTGCTGCACCCTGGACAGAAACACAAGGAGTCTTTGGTAGTTCATACTAACGTTCCGACGATCCTTATATTTCCGTCCAGAGCGTTCTATAATTCGGGCACAACGATCATCACCCACCCCCGAGCCAAGCAATGGCCGACGCTGTCACGATTTCGTCGTTTTTTGGCTTGATTTTTTTCATTCTGAAGCTTCAAAAGGAAAGGTTAAAATGTGTTACGCCTAAACGTTCGACCTATTTATTGTACCTCCTGAAGCGATTTTTCATTTGGAACCACTCTGAGGCGATTTTTCATATAGAACCGCTCTCGGCTGTGATTATCAACCTAAGCGAGGGACAGAAATCAGCACAAGTCCCTTCATGCTACCCGCGCGCGTATCGTGCATCTATCTCCTCCCGCTGTCATTCGGACACCCCCCCTACCCCCATCCACCCCAGCAGCCGGGATATGCTTGGTGCGACCGATGCTGCAATCGTTACTGTGTGGGTTTGCCCTTCACGGCATGCCTTCAAACCCCAAAGGGGTTGTTAATATCATAGAATGCGTCTTGGTCTCTTCCATCAGCTCTAAATCGCCTCTTTAGTGTCAGGGAAACGAGCCAATGTGACAACATCATCATCATCATCATCATCATCATCACTACCACTCCTGTCCGTTTACCCAACTACTTTGTATGATACGTGTTCCAAGAACTTTCCAAGGTGGTCTGGCGGAACTCCAGCAGACGCCATCGGTGCCTCAACACGCCAACCCGGCTACGAACTCCTCGCCTTCGCTGCTTTTACTGATCATTGATTACTGCATACCTGAAGGCGGCTGAAAGAGGGGTCAAAGCGGCGCTGGAAGGCCGTCATCAGCTTCACTCCGCAGTCCTTTGCCACCTGTATTTGTTTTCCAACAAAACAAACAGTTTTTTTTTTTTCTTTTGAACACAAACCAAACAAAACGAAACAAAACCGTTTTGTCCCAACGAATCCCGACCGAGGTTGAGGTTGTTCTAGCACTCGATTCGGCGTCTTTCAAAGGCTGTACGTAAGCCGAAATCAGATTGCTCACATCGCCCAGAATAAGGACCATGCATCAAAATATATTTCGATGCGACATGTCGAAAGCTCGATATTTCGATACGGCCCATGAAAAAAAAAGGGTACAATAAATATCGAAGGTTTCGATACGGCCTCCAACAACTATCATGCCCACAAAAAACGCGCCTGCACGGCTTCGATGGTTCCCTTAAGGTCGGTCGCGATGGGCTTTTCGCAGAATATGTGCTTGCCCGCCTTCGCCGCGGCCTTGATCTGGTCCGCGTGGAACTGCGAGGGGGAGCACACCCACACCGCCTGCACGTTCGGGTCGTTGATCACCTCCATCCCCTGTGCACAAGAGCAGCGGGATATCATACCATACAAAACGAAAAAAAAAGCGGCGGAATTGTGAAGATCGACCACAATCGATGTATGATAAAGAGACACCTTTTTTTCGAGGAGACAACAGACGCCCTGGGTACGGTGGACCCACATCAAGTTAGCACACCTCGGATAGATATTACGGGGGGCCAAAGTGAATAGGGCCAAATATTGTTGGTGAAAATAAGTAAATATATAGGTTTTCGTGTGTACCGTAGGTCCTATGTACTATATATATTCCCCCGTAAAAAACAGTTGAGTCCCACAGTGCACGATCTAGATACTTCAAGGCAGATAGATCTATTCCCGATCCTGTATGATCTACTGCCGTAGCTCATGTTTCCGGGTGGGACTCGCATGATCTTCTGCATGATCTATCTACGTAGCACGTTTTCCCTGGGTTGGATCTGTGCTACGCAGATCATGCTCAGCACAACCCCTCCCAACCGCAAGTGATGAATGAACTGCTGTACAGTAGATGATCAACACTATTTTAGACAGATCAGATAGATGAGATAGTTAGATAGATGGGCAGATCATGATCTACCCGTCCGAGGTGCGCAAGTTACACTTTTTGATAACGGAGAGCGAGGACCAAAAACGGCGAGCGAAACGACCGGAGGGGAATAATCGACACCCCGAATGGAACGGCGAAAATAAAAACTGTCTTAAGCCGCGGACTGGATATTAGTTGGCTAGGTAGGTTCCATGATCAGTGCATAGGGTTGTGAGGTGGGCGACTCTAAGCCGCCGACTATTAATAGTTATTATTAGGCTAGGTGGGTTCCATGCTTAGGGCTATCAGTTGGCGGACTCAAAGCCACCGACTATTAGACCTATGCCAATGGAAACGCGAAGTTCAAAAGTTTTTTTTCAAATATATTGCTTCAAAAAAACAGCCGAAATTTTTCACGTACCGCCGCTGTGGGAAAAAAAGAGAAAAATGTTTTATTTTTATTTTTTTCCTCCCAACGGCTGCAGGCGGCGCAATTTGTTTTTTCTGGTTGCAAATTGTCAAACACGGTGATCGAAACCAGCTCGTGCGACGATCGACGCTCGATCTCGACATAGACTCAGTCCACGGCCAACCCGCTCGGTATCTGGCAAGGCCAACGAATGTAGATGACGGCCTCGAAGATATCAGGTGGATCCATGGTCTAGGGGGTGAGAGCTTGCCGACGGCGTCCTACGGTATCCTCCCAAACCTGAAAAAAAGTTTATTTTTAGCCATTCGAGACGGATGGAGAAGTTTTGTCTACTATTTTGTGCAAACCAGCGGCCAAATGTTTTTTTATCATACGCCGGGTCAGCTCCCGCCACATGACACCGGCCATGGTGTGAAGACGGTGACCCAGGGTGGGTCGGAGCCCCTAACGAGCGCACTCCGTTCTGAATTCATGACGCAATCGTTGGTTTTGTTGATCGATGTCTGTCGAGGACTCGGAATCTCGCCGCTTCGAACCGAAGATCGGCCTGAGTTTTTCTCAAGACGATGTTGGCCCAACATCGGCCCCAGATTTGCTTTTTTCGGGCTTTAATAAAAGTTAGGAACTTTTTTTTTTTTTACGTGGCCCATAGGGAGCGTGTTCTGAAAAAGTTTGGCGGGTACCTTTGAAATTCAAACTTTTTATTGAAACTTCGCTGTCCCATTGGCATAGGTCTTACGAGGGACCATATTGATCAGGACCCATCACGTACACAAACACCTATATATTCCAGTATTTTACCGAGCATAGTTGGTCCTGATTACTGTTTCCCCCCCGTAACACCTGCTATTAATAGTTGGCTTCGTAAGTAATACCAGTACCTAACAGCGGAGCTTCTGCGTGTATTTACTTGACTGGTGCGATTTTTTCGTTTGTGTGCAACACCAGATAAACATGACAAGTAACTTGGTTCGCTTTACTTCGCCCTCCAACTATTAATACAAGTATAGATGTAACTACTGTAGATCGCCTTGTCCAATGATACAATCCCCGTTTTGGACTCTAACACGAGTACCAAATGGGCATTGTATTCCCGGTCAGAGTGGTGCTTGGTACTAGGCCGTCGACCCTTCAAGGACCGCAGTCCCGTTTTGGGGACAAACTACTTGGAATTTGACTAGTTTATCCCCAAAAAGGGGCTGCAATTCTTGAAGGGTTAAGTGTGCATTTTCTATATATCAAGACTAAAATTCGGTTGGGTTGTTTCACATAGCCCACGAACCAACAAGTAGAGGGCAGGACAACCACCGAGCAAAACGAGCGATGATAAGACAGCCCGGCTGAGGTTTACAACAACAATAATGAATTCGTGTATCGTTATACTGAAGCTAGTGTGGAACGCACCCATTTTCGAATGAAAAACCCAGCCTGGACTAGCCTTCCTGTTTCTTATCAGGTTATTAGGTGTCCTGTTTCTACACGCCAGCTCCCAGTCCATTTCTTATCACCAGAAGGATATCAGGTTCCTGTTTCATTAGAAGGATATCAGGTTCCTGTTTCATAGAAGCCCATTAACTCCCAGCCTGCCTCTTATAAGGTTATTACTATTAGGTGTCCTGTTCTTTGTAAGCCAACTCCTAGCCTGTTGCTTCTTTGACTAAGAAGTCTAGGTGTCCTGTATTGCAAGCCAACTGCCAGTCCTGGATAACTCACGTCCATGGTGTACTTGGGGACGCCGTACTTCTCGGTGACCATCTTCAGGACGGGCTCCACCACGTCCGAGATGATCACGGGCTTCACGCCGGGGACGCTGGCGAGGGTGTCGAGGTGCACCTGTCCGATGCGCCCGGCGCCGATGATCCCTGCAAGACAACAAGCAAAGCGAATAGGCAACGGCTGGTTCAATGAACGCTTCACGCAAAAATATCGAACTCTTCAATCCGAGCAGTTCATATAGTTATCCCCAAAACGTCTTCAAGCACGATATTAACAACGGCTGTTTCAATGAACGCTTCACGCAAAATATCGAACTCTTCAATCCGAGCAGTTCATATAGTTATCTATCCCCAAAACGTCTTCAAGCACGATAATAACTATTTTAATACAGCAGTTGCGAAGGGGCTTGACAAAAGTGCACTCGCCTGTTGTGGGTCAAATTGCTTGGAATTAGAGTACGACACATACTCTCAGCTGCATAAAGGTGTCAACCCGGACTCCCTCCCTGCCTGCCTCAAGGCACAGCCAGCATTCATAGGGGGTTAGCACCGTCGAAAAAACGCCTCGGATCTCTCGAAACCCCTTTGGTACTGCACCCAGTTTTCGGGGTCATCTGCATGTACTAGAGGAGTAAAATACATTTCGCAGTCGAAACTGCCCCCACCTTCCGGAGAGAAACTGCTTCCAACTAAAACACCCAGGACGAAATAACTGCTCCGTCGTCCCTATTTTACGATAACATAGTATAGATATGATGCGTTGGGATGTACTTTACAGCGGAGTGTGTACGGGAGGGATATAGACAAGATACACTTGGGTCATGCTAGAATGCGCTCGTTCAGTCACCGCCTTCCTCGCTAACAGCGCCTCACCCTCCCCCCTCCCTCCCATCATCTATGCTGTCTCAAATTATGAATTACTGCTGTACCACCGCCTGTCTACTGCTGTAGTGTTTGTTGGATATCGTATGGAACGTTTCGATATATGATATATATGGGATCGATGGATCGTCCGTGTTTTGCGTGGCATCCCCGTGTTCTTTTACACTGAAATGATAGCTTCGATGTACCTCGTGTCAAATATAGACATCGTATCGATTTCGTCGTAAGCGTTTTGTTTATAAGCACTTGGCGAACTCACTCCATCCTCATTCGATGCCCAACCCTATCAACAGCCTATATACGTGCATACCAGGTATGTCGCGGATACACGAGCTGCGCATAAATGGATAAATTGCATGTACGTGCAAGGTTCTTAGATTTGCATGTTATTTATTACGCCACCTGGCGCTCTGTTCTTATTTGGTACTTTGACCCCGTCCATTTGTAACGCTGCTCCCACTTAGTGGTGCAGAATTATAATCAGCCCTCCGCAGGGGCCGGCCGGAGGGCCACCTGAAACCCTCGTCCCAATTGGTACCATATAGGCCACACTATCTACAACAACTCCAGCTATGGATACCACGATACCACCGCCGTGTGGTATTTAACCCTTTTAGGACCCCAGTCCCGTTTTGGGGACAAACATACTTATAATTAGAGTGTTTTGTCCCCACATATGGGAGTGCGGTTATAAAAGGGTTAATTTACGTGCAAATCTGAAGGAATACCCTTGCACTTGCACCTTGCACCTTGCACCAATGTGCAATTTCTCCGCCTCTCCCAATAGACCGGGACGTAACCGTTGCTGCTGTGAGTAACCGACATGTATCAACCAACCGTCGGAGATCGAAGATCGGTACATCGGTGAACGCACTCGGAAGACTCGTGCTCGTACGCGTACGTAGATCTACTGACTACCCGGCTACGGAAGTCGACCAAAAAATCCAAAGTACGTATGTGGTACATACGCGCATGTACCGCACCCACCGTATGCACCACACCAGGAATTATACAGGTAGGTATAGATAGCATTGCATTGTGGCGATGAGTTAATGTGAGAGCAACAACAACCCCAGGGGTACGTAACTACCGTATAAAAACTGGGAAATACAAGTACTTACTGCGTAACAGCAGCAGTTTCCCGGTACCAAATCATCTTACAGTTTCCCAGTATCGCCGAATTTAATCAACTGACTGTTACTACTAATACATATTCATAGGGCTTACCGACGTTGAGGGAACGGGCCTGGGTCTCGACGACGCGCCCTGCCCTGCTCGTCCACCATCAACACACAGACATTGGCCGAGACGGCAAAAAAGGCACGGGGAACGGGAGACGGGGAACACAAGCAAAAACGTCCGTCAAAAGAAAATGCCTGGCACCTGGTATAAAACATGATATATGTCGGGGGACGGCAGTTCGTTCGTCGTGAGTCACACCTTAAGGGGTTCCGACACTTAAAGCTAGTATATTATTTTTAGACGGCAGTCCGTTACAATCCTAACCTGCCGCCTCCTCTGGCACACCTCTTCTCGTTGTTGATCAAAGCGAGAGCAGCCAAAACAAGCCGCCAAAATCAGGGTCGAAAACGAAAATACAACGAAAAATGAACATACGAAAGAAAACAAAAAAATATGTGAAAAAAAAAGAGCAAAGGCTGGACGAAATGAAATGGAGTTTCGAAATTTCTGTTTTTATTGTTTTTAGATGTGGGTGAATATTGTAGTTTTTGTACGTACGTACATATATATATATACCAGGTATATTTTTTTATCTGACGCATTTTATTTTTGCGATTTCGACGCACTCTTCCGTGTGTTCACTTTCGGCTATTGCAATGCATGATATATACGATGCCATCAAGCTGTATGATGCTGCACTGCTGCGCCCCAGGCCACCCACCTCGTCACAAATCAAACTCCTTAAAGAAGTACCAGGTAACCTGGTGCTCGTCCTATTATAAGGTTCTGCGGCGGAGGATAGATATTAGACCACCGAAGCATTCCACAGCCACAAGCGGAGCATTGCTAATGGTGTCTATGTACCACCTGACCAGGTACTTACGATGCATATCATATCGTATGTGAGTTCGAGTGCATATACCGTAAACGGGGGTAGAACGAACGAAATAACCCTCTGAGTACTCGTATGTTCTGTTTCGTTTCGTTTCATTATTATCTCGCTCTCAATCAATGTTTCCAGGTTGCTGGCTTGCGTACGCTGTACGTTGTGCTTGTCGTACCGACGAGCAGGACGATGGCGTGAGGTAAAAAAAGTCGTCGTTGTCCAATCAGCTTGCGAGCGCTGTACTGCACTGCGATGCACGCCAGGTACTATTAATATCTCTGTTTCGTACTTCCGTGACTACAGAGCGTGTATCTCTCCAGCCATACAGCATACCAGGTATTAATACCAGGTAGGGTGAAGAGTCACCGCGGACACTGCTGTGTGTGCTGGACTTCGATACCATACCAAGGCCGGTTTTACGTGAAGAACACGCAGACGACATTTGTACGTACTCGTTCGACCATCAATACAATATCTACGTATGATGAGTGATGTGTACAGAGTACAGGCAAGATACTATTAATACTTGCCGCTGCTATTACTATTAATACTGCCGCGCCAGAGCCCCGGGTGGGATGAAATTCCGAGACGCGATTATCTCCATATCAACCGCTACTGTCTACGAGGAGCAGAGGGGGGCACGCAGAAGGAACATTAACATTGTCTCAATGTTGTTGTTGTTGTTGTTGTTGTTGTTGTTGTTGTTGTTGTTGTTGTTGTTGTTGTTCTATAAGTCGGTGGCTCTGGAAAGGCATCGTCGAGATTGTTCCATCTTGACGCATCGCTCGTCGTCTGCACCGCCTCGCCTCTCCCAGTTATCAAGAATACCGCTCGGAAAAACGCCAGAGGGGGTAACGCAACGCTATATATCTTGGCAAATCGAGTCCCACCCACGTGCAGAGTACCTGATATATCAGGTACGAATGGTACGTACCAGCAGGGTCGTACGTACTTCTCGGGGTACGTCAACTAAAACAGCGATGCTCGACTTGGATCGACATCGTTCTGCGCGTTCAGCACCGTTTGGCTCGAGGCCACACGACCTGCCGATCCCCGCGAGAGCGTGTCGCTCGAATAATCGAAACACGGGCACCAAGCCACCAAGCTCACGCCGGCCAAAAAAGAACTGAAAGCAGAAGGCAACGCCTGCTCTGCCTCAGGAATGCCTGCATGATGAGGCTACGAAACTCGTACTGGTGTCCATCTATCCAACACCATTCTATCCGGAAATGTAAGAAGCCTTTTGGTATACATATTGATATAAAAATGATACTTACATTTTCGTACATAGTGGTATATGTGTGCCCTCTGTTTCGCCCGACGATAGACTCGATTAATCTGGGGGAGGCGGGGGGTTCCCCCAAGAGACAGCAGTAGCACATGATCAGGCAACTACATCGGCCTCGCGCACCTGGAGGCCGTGTTTCCCATCCTTGCGACAGTCGACAGCATGCTTGTGGAGGGTCTTGTAGCGAATAGGTCTGCGGAGGATGCGTGCGCAAGTTTTGGAACACGACACGCGACACGTTTTTGCGCACGCGAGGAGTGCCAGGTATATCGAAGGCCGAGCCGCGGCGGGCAGATTTTGTCGTTTGCACGCAGATCAAAGATCGGCTTCTTCCTTGCTACTGTTCCACCCAGCGGCTCCCATCTGTCACCCTCTGGAGACCGATCCTCAGACAGTAATTTGTACGAAAGGCGGGCAGGCAGGCCCGCGGGCAGGCAGACAGGGAGGCGCGGGCAGACAGGGAGGCGCGGGCAGGCAGGCAGGCAGGCAGGCAGGCAGGCAGGCAGGCAGGCAGGTATACTAGGTACGTAGGGGCAGAGAAGGCAAATCTTGGCGAGCGTCGAAGGTCGCAGGCAATCTTGGTATGAGCTACGAGTACTCGAATAATATGATCGTATGGTATGGTAGTGTTACACAAATAAGCCGCCACTACTGTTTGCGTGCCCAAATGCATGAACCGTTTTGATCGAGTAATACCCTACAAACCAGAGGCGTGTAGACGAAAAAAGAGAAAACTTTAAAACAGACTACGGTACGAGTATAGCGGGTTGGGATTTTTGTCAGAAAATGAATAAAACGCGCTTGTCTTCAGTTTTGTTCTTCTTAATCCTAGTATAACACCCCCCCCTCTGTGCCTTCCACCGTTTTTTTCCCCCCCGTACCCTTGTATAAACGGTCCCTATATTTGTGCAAACACAACGTGCTATACTGCTGTGCATAGCTGGTACATAGGAGGGCGGTCGTTTGGGCGCGTCAAGGTCTCTTTCGGCCTTGTTAGGGTCATACTTATCGGAGAGCTTTTTTTCCAAATTTTCGCCTTTTTTATCGCAATTTTTCAATGTTCCAAATTTTTCTTTTTTTTTTCCAAATAGTGGAATGTTAAGGGTTATCGAGGGCAAAATAAACGAAAAAAAACGAAATGAAAAACGAAAAACAGAACTAAAGAGTACGTTTGTTTTACTGGTCAAATTGTAAAAATTACAAGTAGAGATCCCGATACCTCCGTTTTCACATATCGTTTTTTTTAAGTCCCAGAGGACTTGAAAAAAACGAAATGGGTGCCAAATAATAGAAAATATGGGATACCCAGGGTCGAAGAGGAACATAGGAGGAGCTCGACGCGTTGGGATGAAGTTCCGATAAAGTTTCTACGACCGGTTGGCAAGCGCACGATGGCCGAGGTAGTGCACATATGTGGCTGCCACGCGGCTTGTCTGCTGACGGCGCGAGCACATATGGGTATAGGGAATCACCATGGGGTGCCCTCGTAAGAAACCGGGGGATCAGGAAGTGGCTGTGGCGGTATATTTTTGGACATGAGTCCCACTCAACATTCAAACGTCTGCCATCGAACTGCGATGGCCGATACACAAGTTCTAGAGCACTCCGTAGGGAGCGGGTTGGACCACGAGAACCGCCTGCTGTGGAGGGTGCCTTACGTGTGCGAGTTGTGTCTATCCACCGTCGCTGTCTAGCGCTATCGCCGGGAACCACGTGCTGTGGCGGTTGAGTCATTCCGAAGAAATGCACCGCGTAAAAATTCGACTCGGCTTCTTATTTTTGTTTCGTTTTTTTTTTCGTTTTTTTTGCCCTCGTTAGGACTCAACCTCCTGTTTTTTGCGAAAAACGAACGTCTGCTCGTTTTATTTCGTTTTTTTTTTCGTTTATTTTGCCCTCGATAAGACCGGCCCTAACGAACTTGATATTTTTGGTCACGAATAGTGACAGAACGCCTCCGCATATTGATACATATCTCCGATTATTCCCAAAAGCTTTGGAAATTTAGGAAAAAACGCTCTCCGATGAGAATGAACCTTATACTAGTTTTAGTCTAGACGGCGGTCAGTCAAGGGTCGAACCGTAGGAATCCAATTATCAACACACAACAAGGGACTCCTGCGCCGTAGATTACTGTACCGTACAACACGGAACGGGGACACCAAGCTGAGATGAGCTTTCCCACAGGACGAGCGCCGGTGCAGAAGCCCTGTACAAGTTGCACCCATACTACAGAATGGTTGTGGGCACAAACTACTTGGAACTTGCTTCGTACATTTTTCACAGGTAGTGTAAGGCCGCGACAAAGTGTCAGATACAGCAGACCGAATGACAACAAGGAGCGTTTTCTCGAGCAGGAATGTGGGAGGTTTCAAAGTATTACCTCGACTACTCCTAGCGGCAGGGTGCTGGAAATTTTCCTGGTATCGTTCCGTGCTTTATCGGAGAGGGGGTGACTTCGTATCGCTCGAGCACATCGAGTGCGGCAATGGCCAGGTGAAACTACTGTATCGATGGGTGCAGATAGGTTTAGGCTGAAAAAATGTTACAGGAAGTAAGTGTAGCGACACGGTTATAGTGCGCGGGAAGCAAGGGGCGTTGCAGAGAATATAGTTTTCGTCTTCTTCTGAAGATAATGAGGGGGCGTACAGTGGGTGGTGGCGCCCCGCGGCTTCCGTATAAAACACGATACACGCTCCGCTGTCTCCACACATATCGACCGCCGTCCTCGTGGACCGATCGCCCCCCACATAAAACGCTGGCCAAGTTTCGTCCGATTTTAGGTACTGGTGCAGTTTTTTTTCCCCTCGGAAAACCAAGAAGAAAAATCTTAGCTCATCGCGCTCGCTCGCTCGCTCGCTCGCTCGCTCGCCTGATTGTCACTTGCGAGGGAACACCATGGAGCAGGAGGATTGCCTAGAGGCTGACCGGTCCCCATTTTGGCAACCAAAATACACCCTATTCGGGGAATCAAGGACCAACCCCAAACACCGCGTATTGTGTATGAAGACCTTGACACCAGACCAACGACGCCAAGGGAGCATGATTGGCATATGAAATAAGAGAATACCGACCTCTTGCGCAATGCATATGCCTAAAGGGAGTCGATACTGCTGTAGGCATGTCTCGCAAAATGTGTGGCTTCTACGTCTAGAGGGCAGATGATGTTTGCGCAGTCAAAAGCTTTAGCTTCATTGTTTGTTTGTGCAATTATTAATCACTCGTCCGCCAAGGAAGTCGTTGTCGCCGTGTTCTTGAAGGCGGTTGCGTTTTTGTCAACACCCCCAATTTCGCGCCCGTCGATACCGCAAGTGGTCACAAACTACAAGGTAAACTGCCCTGTGCGGCACGGGAGTTCTACACCAGACACACCGGTCGAGTGCTCGAGACTTTCGAGCTCGCGCGGCGGTGCATAGTGGCGCATACAACGGTCATTGTCGAGGTCCGTGGTACAGCAGTAGCATCCATGCCATATGGGGGAAGTGCAATGGATAGCCCAGTTTCTGATGTATTTCATGCTCTTTTTCAAACGAAGTGGTGGCTTATTCTCGAGGTGCCTGGGCTCACGCGTGCTGCAGGAGGCGGCGAGAGTCACTAAATAATTTTCAATGTCCAACGTGCGTTTCGCATTGCCAATCGAGCCTGGTCATGGCCTGTGGCACAGTCGCTGCTTCAATAACACGGCGTTCAGCCGTCGAGATGCTGGTGTGCACGAGTGTTGGACGTTATAGAGGGGCGGTTTTGTATCTCTATGTACTTCGGCTTGCCCGTTACGTTGCACAGGGCCGTAGGTGGGTAAATAGCCTACGTCATCCGTGGCCCAGACATCGCAGGTAACGCTTGAATTTTTAGGTCGTTGGCCCGCGCAATGAACCTGTCTACGTATGTATACCCTAATCCATAGAAGCTCTTGACCATGCAGTTTTTTGTGTACTTTCCACCCCTTTAGTTTTAGCCGCTGAAACATGCTTCCATCTTCGCTCTGCATGCATATGTGTGGATTTACTGCCTGAAGTACTGTGTGTACCCAATGCCACAAGTGGTGGAGGCGAATACAGCGATAAACGAATTCAGCTTCGGTGATGATTGCAAATCGCCCGAAGCGCCTGTTGATAAATCGCCGCTGGCCCGAAATAATTTTTGCCACACGCCATAACAACCACTGGGACGGGATTGAAGATCTAATACAAGTTCACTCCCCTGTGACTTGCATTTTACAGCTTCGACAAGGGATTTTTGTTTACAAGACTGGTGGTAGGCAACGCTGATAGGCTCACGATGGCTGTGGACAGCGGCTACTCTCATTGTAATGTATCTTGGTCGGTCATCGTCAAGCGGGTCTATCAGGCGTATACACCAGCTACGAGCCGATACAAACTACCTCGAAACCCAATCGTCCCTTCATGCCCTTTTACAAGCTTATCCGACTGTAGCCCTGTTTGCTTCTATCATGCCAGGCATATTAGTGCGGTTCGACAATATGCTACAAAAGTTATATTGTTCTTCTTGAAGCCATACCTCAAGTCTTCGAGAGGGAAGTAAGACCGGTGACCGGTGGCAGTTTCCAGTTTGTCCCTTCCTAGCTGTGGAAACCCTTCCACCAGATGCCAGTGAAACTCAGTAGTGGTCACCTGCTGATGATAGTGAATCTTCCTAAGACTGACTCTTATGGGACCAGAAACCAAAAACCAGAACAGGGTTTCCCCTTTACGGTGTTGAAACCCACACAGCCGATGGGAGATATTATTCGGTATGCCGCAGCAGGACAAAGCTGCGCTTTCAACACACAGCACCTACCATCGCCGATGATTCCTCGCCTCGCAGGGCATGAGATGACGTCAAACCTTCGAGGCCGTATGCTCCACAGCTCTGAGAGTGTTCGCTACCAAGTTTGGTCGGTTTATTTTTAGACGAAACTGGGTCCCTTTTTCCGTCTGAAAAAAAAAAGGTCAGACTTGGGTCAGGCTCTCACGTCTCGAGCAAGAACTCCGGTCACACAGCAGCACAGACCCTCAAACATGGCAGCGAGCACTCTCAGAGCAGTGGAGCATACGGCCTCGAAGGTTTGACGTCATCTCGTGCCCTGCGAGGCGAGGAATCATCGGCGGTGGTAGGTGCAGTGTGTTGAAAGCACAGGTTTTTATGTTTGGGCAGTGATCGGAAATGGCTCAGGGTGTGTCTAAGCAGAATCGAAATCGAAAATCGAAAATCGAAATGATTGTAAACTAGGTGCTGTCTGGCCCCTGGTAATCAGGACATGTTCCCCTTCGTTTTTTAGGTTCCGAGAAAATGAACGATTTATTGTATATCTTTCGAATTGCATTGTCAATATCGTTCCTGAGTCGTGGGAGAGAGAAGTTCCTCCACTCCGCCCGATACCTCTATAGCAGCTTCCTGCAATACCCTGAGTATCTCGACCACTCTATTTTACGTCTCTCTCCCTACTATGATACCGGCCCGGTTCCTCACTAGTACGGCCTACAGTTGTCTCGGATGACCAAGCCTCCGAATGGTACGGTACCATTCGGCTCCTTCGATCTAACTCAAGTGAAACCATAACGGAAGAGAAAAGCATTTCCCTCCGTAAGACAAGCTACTCGTCCCCCCCCCCCCCCCCCTTCGAAAGAACAAATAGGGGGGGTGGGGCGGCAGAAAAAAAGGCTCAACTTCCTGGCTTGAATCGACAAACCAGCGACTACCTCACGTCTGCCCGTGCTCGTCACGGAACCTCGTGCTTGCTCGTGCCCGGCGTGGGGGTGCTGACCTACGCTGGATGGCTTGCCCGCAAGGACTGCGTTCGAGGCTTTCCCTTCCAAACCGAACTTGCTCTATCCCAGTTCCCGATACAGACATGCCACATTCTCTCTACCAATAAACCCTGCTTTGTCCGTTACTTCGTTTGCGGAGGCCGTTACTTCGTCTACGGACAAAACTGCCTTTCACAACCCAATGCCAAAACCAAAACGTTGACGGCTGGAAATCGAAAAGGAAATCGAAAGCACGAACAGCAACAATTCAGCGCCCCCTACTGGTCAGCGCAGCCACGTCAAAATATCACATCAGGACCGCCGTACACATCCAACCCACAGCTAGCACGGCAACACAGCCGCACAGACCCCCCGTAAACAGCCAGCAGGCGAACCACAACACCAGCCCCGACGTTCTCGGGCCTTTGTTTCCCGGCGTTCGAGCCTAAGCGAACATAGTTTGAGGAAAATTGAGGATGATGCCCTCGAGAACGAGGTCGGAAGTTCGTTCTCAGGATTATTTAAAGTTTGACCCCGGGGCGTCAACGTTGGACGAACCACCACCTCCATGGGAGGCCCAAGGACGCCCCAGAATCGAATTGCCGTCGGTCGCATTTTCCTGCTTCTGTGGTGGATCTGTGATGCCGAGCGCTAGATTGCTGGCATGTGTGCACAGTTTCGAACGGGTCAAGTAGGTTGTGCTCTCCGTTGCTTTTCGCCTGGATTTCTATTTTCACTTTTCGATTCTGTTTGGAGACCTTGGCTATTTTTTATCGATATCGAAATGAATTCGGTTTTCGATTGCGCTTTTTTATTCTGTTTACGACACACGCTCATGTCTACCGACGGCATTACCCTGGGGTTTCTATACGATGAAGGGAAATCCTGTTTTGTTTTCCGGTTTCGGCTTTCCATAAGATTCAGCCTAAGGTAGCCGTTTGCGCACTCTGGTTGGTTAGGGGATGTATTATAGGCGGCTCAATCAACACCTAGAGTATTTCCAAGCACAGCATCCAGGCCGGCCGAATCAACCTAGAGTCTTACCAAGCACAGTATTCGAGCACTGACCTCTGGCTTAGCCCTTTTAGAACCGCGGTCCCGTTTTTGGTGACAAACCAGTCAAATTCCGAGTAGTTTGTCCCCAAAACGGGACTGCGGTTCTAAAGGGGTTAGGGTTCTATTTCGAGTCGGAGGGTTGGTCTTAGGTGCCAAGATTAAACCCTCCGCAAATATTCGCTATCAAGTAGTGACCACGCCCCGTGCAACTTTCCATCCTCCACACACGATCGTTTGCCCAGTATTATAGAAAGTACGCCATGTACAGACTACGTACAGGTTTTCCTGACGTGCCCCCACCTCGGTGATACCTGTCCAGGGCGGGTAATATGACTGACGTACTACTACTGTACCAAGTACTCGATTTCGTATTATTGACAGCACAAATTCAGAATGACATAGTGGAAATAGCCGGTGTTGCAAGCTGCACCATCCACCCCGTCACACACTATATAAAATGCACGCCTGGGTCGATGATTCCAATATCGGCTATACAGGTGTTTTTCTTGCCCGTGGGGCACTATCGATAGTCAGCGGAAAGCTGTGGTGATTTTTTAGCAATGGCGCGAGTAAGCCTGAGAGTGAACGAGCAAAGGAATTGCTGGCCTCATTGCGCGATTTAAACCCAACGCACCAACCGTACGTAACGGGAAATGGGGAGGGGAGGCTTGCTACTTATCATATATCATACCCTAGGCCTGAGCGCTGCGACAGACGAAGGAACTTAAGTCGAAAGGTATACAAATTATGGGTCGAAGGAGACATATATCAGTGATACTATAGTACTGCACTTTGTATATACGTAAGTAAGTGCTGTGTTATGTACAGTACGTACAACAGCGATAGTGTCAAAAGGTACTTCGTTCGTGTATACTGGTACTTGTTCAAGATATATTGCATGCTTTTATTCACTATTTATAGTGGCGGCAGCACCTGCAGCAACATTTTACGGGCGAGTTCCTGGGCTATAATGCCTGCCCTATTCCAGGATAATAGATAGGTGAATATACCACCTGGTATTTACTATTAATGCCGTTCCTCTGCTATCATTATACGGCCGTATACTCGTGTATTATTATAGGAAGTACGGGTACACAGCAGCACTACAGTAACTGCTGTAGTATATGTTCGGGCAATTCGCAAGGTTGCCCAAGCTATTTGTTGTCTTCGCCTATACATGTATATCCTTCATTTTCGGCGCGCTTGAAAAGTGGGAGCAGGCGTTCTGCAGTGGTAGTATGACGGGGGACCATACTTAATAGGACCAAAAAATGTAAGTAAAAAATGGTAAATATATACCTGGTACCTGGTAGGGTTTTACGTCACCGTTGGTCCTATTTAATATGATCCCCCGTAATAGTATAATAATTTTCTGACGTTGTTATATGATTCACGGGGCTGCGTCTCATGGCCTGTCTACCTATCTATAGACGGCTATAATGTTGAGAGTGAATAAATCACCTACAACTGCTGCAGAGCGTCAGTACGGAAGCGTGCTACTTGTTGTACAAACTATAATATACTACCAGGTATCTGTATGTATGTACCAACGGTAGGATCCACGCTCGACACATAATAAATATATTACCGTGTCTCCCGGATGGGTACGTACGACGAAGTACTACGCACTTTACTCCGCACCGGTTTCCTGGCGAACAAGGCTCATCTTTGTCGTCGTTGTCGTCAACATACTGTAGATATGTGCGTTTTTGTGACAACTGCTTCTGGCGCTGGCGCGTTGCCGTTCGTTGTTGAAGAGCGACGTGGGCGTTGGGGCGTTTTTTTAGTTGCAGACGTATCGCGGGTTCTTTTGTTGTGACGAGAGACACGTTGATCTGTTTTTTTTTAGCTCCAATATGTGTGTGTGCTTCGGTGGGAAAAATTTAGTAATACCTGGCGTGTGTCTTTTCGCTTAATACGGCGAGACACAGAAGCACGCAGAGTATATGTAGGGGGGCGTAGAGCACAGCCCTTAGGCTAGCAACTTGACCTGAGCTCGGAGCTTGTGGTATTGTGGTACTTTTTTCGTTCAGATCGAATGCCGCGAACTTCCATCATTCATCAGTCAATCAATAAGTTACCTTTATTATACCGCCCACGACTTCAAAGACTGCGAGTACGTCAAACGAGGCTAGCGCGCGCGATTCCACAGACAAATCTTCGAGTAGTACAGAAGAAGACCTTTCATGCGCGATCTCGGCTGTGCGCTGTCTGCCGCTGTGGGCTTACGTTGTGTGTGCGCTTCACGAGTCGAGTACGACACGAGACTCGAGACTCGACGAAAACAGCAAACACGAAACGGTTTTGTAAAAAAGGCCGTTTCATTTTTCTTGAAGCAACAGTCCAGCGGGCCAGAGGCCCTGGCTTCTTGATTGGCTGAGGAAACAAATGAAGCCAGAATAAAAAAAGTCATCAGGGAAATAATAATAACGAATAATAAATAAAACTGTTCCCGAATTATTTTACGTACGTCCCGTCGCTGATGATACCCTCAGCTGCGTCTGCTGGCTGGACCTGGCGTCTATCACAAGTACCAGCTCCCATATGCTACCCTTAATATTGATCAGGCGGCTGCCGCGGACGCCACGCATTGGCGAGGTGGGGAGCGGCACGTCTATCGCACAAGGTCACTGCTGTGCCGTGCAGGTGAAAGAAAGTTGAAGCTCCACAACGTTTTAGTGGGTATACCTGGTATGAATGAATTTCCGAACCCGAAATTGATCTCAGGGTACAGGGTACCCATATGCCCGAAAATATAAAGAACGTTTAATCCTAATATTAATAGTGAAACGGTTCTTAGATATACGGACACACTGCTGTGTAAATTGATAACTTTTCCCTCCTGCATATAATAAAAACATGTCAAGTTGCTTGAAAAATTCTGGCGCGTGTAGTTTTTCTGCAGCAGAAATTGATCCCGTCGTTCATGGGTCAGAAGAGAAGAAGTAATTGCGTTTTTCGATCGCTCGCTCCCTCGCACGCACGCCGCCGGGCTGCAGAGCATCAGAACATACCTACGTACGCGTCGGCTTGCAGCAGCTTGCAGTCATCACATCAGTCGTGGCGCGGGGCTAAGGATAGTCGTTGTAAACCCGTGCGAGGCCTGCTCGGCTGCTTGCTTTTGCTGCACTCCGCGGAGGAGAGCCAACAAAGAAACCGCAGGTGCATCGATCAATCACTCCATCCACTATCATCGCCCAGCCTCAGCTGCTGCTTTCCGTGTTCGAATTTGGAGTACTGCTTGGACGCGGAGTTATTCCCGTGGTGCGTACTACGAGTATCTCTGTAAGGGCCATACGGGCAACACAACCTACTGCCGACGGCAACCCCGCATCGAGGCGAACGTTTGGTGACAGGGCGTCTCTTCCCAGAGCACTTTATAGTACTACACGGCTGCTGCTGTACCAGGTATACTCGTACTCGTGGAGTCGTGAATACGTCGTCGTGCATACGTCGTACGTAGCGTTAGCTCGGTTATTTTTCTGGAAAAAACTTATCCTTCTCGCGCACCGAGCACGAGATCTTTCTTTGAGAGCAACAATGCCAGAAAAGAGGGAGAGGCCGCAGCGCGCGATTATCCGGGTCAAGGCGAGCAGGCTGCTCAAGACGGCGAGAGCCGTGTGCAACGGAGCCACGGGGATCGCCATGGGAATTTGGGACGGCGACGGCGACGGCACCGGCACCGGCACCGGCACCGGCACCGGCGGCGACTGCAGAGAGGCCGAAGCGGGGGAGGGGTTGCAGCACATGCGAGCACCGGCGAGGACGGCGAGGACGGCGTCGACGAGCGTCGCCAACCCCGAGGACGGACACGCCCTCCACCGCGCCGTACGTGGAGGCAACACCCAGCTCGTCGCCGGCCTCCTCGCGCGGGGAGCCCCGGTCGACGCTAAGCGCGACAGCGGCGCCACCCCCATCCACGTCGCCGTGAAGCTGGGCTACGAGAAAATCGTGGCGCTGCTGCTGCAGAGGGGGGCTGACAAGGACGGGCTGGACGGCAAGGGGCGAACCCCCCTCCACCTGGCAGCCATCTACGGCCAGCTCCGGCCCGCCGAGGTTCTTCTCACCGCCGGCGCCGACGTAAGCGTGGTGGTCGTCACGAGCGGGTACGAGCACTGGGCGCTCGGCTTCGCCGCGCGCATGGGCCACATCTCCGTCCTGAAGCTGCTGGTCCGCCACGGGGCGGACGTGAACGCGACTAGCTCTCGTGGCCTTACCGCGCTCCACTACGCGGCGGTCCGAAACCAGGCCGCCGCGATTGTTGCTCTGGCGGAAGCCGGCGCGAACATCGAGGCCACCGTCGACGAAGACGGGGGCGGCGGCACCACCCTCCACGCGGCCGCCGTCATGCGCTGCTACGAAGCGGCGCTCGCGCTACTCAAGCTCGGCGCGAACCTGGAAGCGCGGAACGCCTTCGGGTACTCCCCGCTGCACGGTGCGGCTCGCCAGGGGGGCAAGGAGGGGGCGGTGGAGATGGTGGACCTGCTGTTGCGCTGGGGCGCCGACGAGACCGTGGTGGACCGAGATGGGAACAGGGCTATGGACTTGGTGGGGAGCAGCCTGGCCGAGGACGACGAGAGTCGCCGCGAGGACGAGCTGGTCCGCCTGCGGAAGCTTCTCGAGAATGCGCCGGCGGATAGGGCCTGGCGCCGCCGCGGAGTGTTGGCCCTGTGCCGCGCGTTTCCGGACCGCGCGCGGTTGAGCCCGGACACCGTAGTCGTCGCCGACGGAGCAGCAGCAGCAGCAGCAGCAGCATCATCAGTAACAACCGCCGCTTCGGCATCACCAACGACAGTGAGATCGGGATTCGGATCGGAAATGGGGGATGGGTCGGGATCAGGGTCGGGGTCGGCATGGGGATCGACAGCACAGCAGAGTGGTTGGGACACCGCGGGGGGGCGGCGAAAACTGGTGGCGACGGAGGAGGCGGTAAAAACGACGGGAGCGGCAACGACAACAAAAACGTTACCGTTAGAGTCGCCGGTAACTTGCAACGCCGCGGCTGAGAAAAGGGGGCCGGAGAGGGGGGCTGCGGACGAGTTCAGAAGCGCGCTGGTGATGCTGCTGGGGCTGGCGGAGGAAGGGCTGTTCCGAGACACGGTGCTTTTTCTGTGAAACGGACAGGGAGGGGGCGCATCAGTGGTGGTATCAAGGTGAGAGTTATTTTTGTTTTTTCTCCAAATGCCTACTTTCGAATGTCTTGTGTGCCCCGTGCCCTCACGTGCGATCTGCTGTTTTAGTGCACTACCTGGTACATGGTACTGGGCGAAGTCGATTGGAAATCGAGGCTGCTGTAAAAGTATTATCGTCTCGTCGACCCTGGTAGCACCCAGGGGAGTCACCGGCCAGTATATAGTCAATCGCGAGGGATATTATGGAAAACGCGCGAACGATTCACGCGTCTTGCAAAGTTGAGTATCGACCGATCGGTTGAACTCACAGCTGACGTGTTTTAATGGTTTTATCAAAATTGTAATATATACCTGGTATATTTTTTATTAATAGTTGTCGTGGATCCCTATAGATAGCGGCCAAAACAATTACCAGGTCAAGTACTGTAGCTTTGGCAGTTGGTGCTATCAATCGTCCAGGAGCTATAGAGCAGAGTGAGCACCCAGCAGTGAATAGTAGGATCATGCTGCGCCCGTGCCGTACGACTCCTTGCCTTGTAGCCCGGGCGGCATATTACATGTTCACCCAATCACGCAGTGACCGTTGCTGTGATCGTCACTTTTTATCAACAAAATTCCCTCTCTTGTCCAAGCTTAAACGAGTAGTATTTTTCATTTTTTTTCAGTATTTTCCCGAAATTTCGGTATTTTCCTATACACTAAGAAAATACGGAGAAATACCGAAATTTCGGGAAAATACTGAAATAAACCTAGAAAACAGTCCTCGTTAAGATCGCGACCCTTCCTACAGAAGCAAAGACAAAAAGGGGTCAAGTTAATGTGTTTGTTATGTAAAGGTTGCCTCCTCTGGGACTGCAGCCAGCCCCGTTTTCGGGACAAACCACTCAAATTCTAAGTAGTGCTGTTTGCGGGACAAACCAGACAGATTCTTAACCCCTTTAGAACCGCAGTCCCGTTTTTGGGGACAAACTACTTGAAATTTGAGTGGTTTGTCCCCCAAACGGGACTGCGGTTCTAAAAGGGTTAAGCAGTTCGTTCCCAAAACGGAACTGCGGTCCTAAGCCATCATTTCTACTCCGCGGACATCCGGCACGTTTATTGATAGGGCCCGCGCTGATTCTTCATCCTAGAGAGATAATACACGAGCTCTGTGGTCACTAAACCACGATACAGTTACGTGTACCAGGTATGTATTGTTCTGATACAAATACGAGTACGTTGATGTTCTTCGATGCCCAGCGTTTCGTGCGTTGTTCGGGCTGCCCGTAAAGTCTAACGAGGCAAGGGATGCCCTAACTCGGCTGGCGACGGCTTCAACCGTTGCCTCTGCTCACCGTGATTGATGATCGGTTATTGATTAATCATTGCCGAACACCCACCGAAAAAAACTCCATTAATGTGCGTTATTAAAATAATACTACTTCGAAGTATTCATATTACTACTGACTGTAATGCTAATATTACAATCGCCCCTCCCTTTTCCTCCCCCCCCCCCCCCCCCCCGCCCCCCGTTCAGCCTTGTTTTCGTGCGCCGCGTTGTTGCTCATCGCGTCCGCAGGAATGTACTCATGCTTTGCTCGGGGGGTCTGTCTTGCCTGTCCACACGCCAGCCGGCAATTCTACGCCCCGGCCTTCGTGCTTGTGGGCACTGGTTGCTCGAAGGTGCTCGAAGGTGCTCGAAGGTGCTCGATGGTGGTTGAGTGATTGCTGTGGGGTCCTCGAACGGAACGGCCCTTTTGCCCTGCTTGGGCCAGCCATGCCGCCCGTATTTTTTTTGTGTGTACACGAAAAACAAGTGTGCCTTGTTGCTTGTTATACGTTTGTCGAGTCAAGGGGGGGGGGGGGGGGTATTAGATATGTACCGTAACCACTGGCGCTGACGTATAGCTCGGTGGTGGTTATGGTTTAACAAAAGCACAGCCTTGATTGGGTACATCTGAAGTCCAGTGCAGAACAGCCAGTGGGAACAGCCAGTGATTTTGAGCCCTTGTTTTTTTGGGGGGGAGGGACGGCGGAAACTTTTTTTTTTCGGGGGGGGGGGGGGGCGGAGGGGTCGAAAAACTCGTACTGCACAGCAGTACCGCGTGGTTCGGTGTGTAAGTATGTATTCCCCAGTTATTACGCCGTGTGTGGGTTGACGGCAGTGCCATTGCCTGTTTTTTTCGCCTGTGACATGCCTGGTATCGGGTATATTGTGTCTGTGGTGTATACCGGTATAATGTAGCTGGTGTTGTATTTGTTGGGTGGCTTTTTCTGGCGGGGGTGGGTTTTGCGCTGTCTACCGCCGATGCCGACGCACCGACTGAACTGACCCTCAGCTTGCCAGGCATCAGCAGTCGATCACGATCGCGGTTGGTTTTGAACGTTCGTGTTTTGTTTGGAATGCTCGTCGCGTTTTTTCCGGTTTGTTTATATAAATATCGTGTTTTTGGACGTGTTGTGAACGGGCCTGTATTACTGCTGGTGCGAGGCCGTAGTCTAGAGCATTCTAATCTGCGACCCACCCGCCCCCGGTGCACCCCATGCCCACCCCTGCCCTTCAGTTGGTCCTCCGTTTTTTTATTGACGGCCGTTACCATGTACATTGCGAGCTGAAAAAGAGGATTTTATCAACTAGATGTTGACGTTTTAAAGCCGTTGAATAGATATGCTGTTTGGGAGCCGTTGGATGTTGACCGGTCGCATACCACATGCCGTTTTTCTTCTTCTTTTTAGACGTATTTATATAGACTAGATAGGCTAGACTAGACTAGATAGGCTAGATCAGACTACACCAGATTCGTACAGTATCAATCAATATCGATCGGTAGAAATGGTGGCATGTGGTCGTTGGCAGTGGCAATACGCAAACACATCAGGGAGCTTTTTTCTGTCTCTTGTTTTTTACTTTCACCGTGGGAACTGGTTACGAATTTTCGATGTGCCCCAGCCGCGCCTTGTAACGCCAAGTGATTTTTAGGTACAAAATAGTGGTCTCATCAAGAAGGCAGCAAAGACACTAGCCGCCGCAAGGTCAACCAGGTACACCAGGTACACCCTTTGCACACTCCGCGTATAAGCTTCGTGCATTTATTTGACAGCCAAATCAGACGGTAATTTGATGCCGCCCACATGGCGACGTGTGCGTACGACAGACGGACGGGGCGGGACGGAAGGGATCGTTATCGGTGTTTCGAACCCTCCCACGACTCCGCTTCTAAGCTGCCAATAATAGGGCAAGTTATATTTTCTGTTGGAGTCTTGTAAACGTGACTCATTTTGACCTGGAGTGCATAGTGTCGGTTATATTTTCTAGCGGGGTGTTTGCGACCACGGACCGTTTTTATCTTGAGTGTACCCGCCCCCCGCCCTTCTCGTGCCCACGCTCCGCTGTTGTATAAAACAGCTCAAGCTGTAGGTAGTAAATCTCACAGGCTGTTCTTCGGCGTATTTTGTGTGTGTGCAACTCCTGCTTATAGAACAGGGGTGGCCGGTTTCGATTTCCAATGTTTGACGTGCACGCTTGCACACGGCGGGGGTTGTTATTATTTATCGCTGATTAGCATCACCGGAGCTAGAGAGATGGTTTCATCCTGTCTAATGTTTCTGACCGACTCGACCAGGGCTACGTAGTTTTGTTGGGCCTATCTTAACCGATTGTTTAGTTGCACGACCTGGACTAGTTTCGGCTTTGCGCGTGCGTGCGTGGCCACGCACAGCGAGTGTTACGATATGTTTGTAAATATTTTCAAGACGCTGTCCGGTACCGTCTGTGCACCTGGTCTATACACATTGATGGTGTGACGGCGTGTCATTCTGTTGATTGGGACGTTGTTGTGGTCGGCGTCGCCACGCGTAGGTGTCGGTTCTGTTTTTCGTCTCGAGTCGTGTGCGATCAGGACTCTTCCAGACCTCTTGAATTTTATTTTTTTTCAGGAGGATTTGTTTGTGTAGCAGTGGGTGCCTCCACTACTCATGCTGCTTGATGTTCGACGTGTAAACGCTCTCCAAGCAAACGCTATACTATTAAAAAGAAAATATAGATTTTGGCTTTGCTATTGTGTCTACTGTGTGAACTAGATTGACACTCCTCCTGTGGATGGTCGGCCTCGACGAAGCCGACGGCGGCAGATTTTTCCGGCTATAAGCCGGGGGGTGGGGGGACCACCTTCCTTCTCGGGCAGGGGTCGCGGCGTGCCTCTCTACCCTTCGCCTCGACAGCAGTCCCTCGGCGTTGGCGTGTACGATTCTGGCTCCTCATAAAAAAAGGACTGTTTAGGTAGTAATACCAGTGTAGTATATACCCAAATGTTCTTACACCTCCGTAAAACCCCCCGCACTGTCCCTAAATATAGTGATATTTTGTATAATAAAACTGAAAACAATATGTCTCTGTTTTTAGGGACAGAGGGACAGAGGGGTAGCAGGCACCAGTTGTATTTGTAATACCTGGTAAGAGATAGCGACCAAAGCAATCATGACTTTGGAGTTGTCAACGGTCTACGAGCAGCGTGGAGCGCATCGCAGTACGGTTAGGATCATCTTGAGCCCGTGCCGTGCACGACTCCTTGCATCGTGACTCGGGCACCAATTTGTACCATCCCTCAATCACGCAACAATGGTCGTTACTCCATCGGGGGCGTGCTTCTATGCGGGCAGCACTTTTTGGGACAAATTATATTTCTGACCGACCGCGCTCCTTTAAATTAACCCAGTACCGTCGGAATACCATCAGGTTTTTTACGGTATGATTCGCGATGCACCTATTAATAGTATCGGGGGGAAGCAGTAATCAGAACCAAACATGCTTGGTAAAAATACTGGAATATACAGGTTTTTGCATCTACTATGGGTCCAGATTACTATTATCCCCCGTAATATTAATAGGCTTTGAGATAGATCAGCGGGTTGCATTTTGAACTTTTCTCAAGGTTAGTGTTCGGGTGAGTTTCAAATAGTATAGAGCTCCTATGATATACTAATCAATTAGTAATATCAAATTATGTGTTTGGGTGAGGTAGATAGAGCTCCTACACTGTGATCAGGTAAGGATCTCAAAGTCAGTGTTTGGGTGAGTTACCAATAGCATAGAGCTCCTACACTAATCTCTTAACAATATCAAAGTATGTGTTTGGGCGAGGTATATATAGCGCTCCTATACTATATAACCAGGTGAGGGCCTCAGAGTCGGCGTTTGTGTGAGGTACATATAGAGCTTTACTACTACCGGTATAATCAAGTGAGGGGGTGTAAAAAATGAGCTAAATATAATAATAGTTCCTGGTACATCTTCACCACCATACTTGTAGCAAGCTTTTTATCCCCAACGCTCCCCTCTGAAGCCCCAGGATAAACTCTTAGACTTGGTGTGGGATCGTTTTCGCAGTTTATACAGCACTGTAGTTACAGTATTACGGGGGACCATGGTTAATAGGGCCTATGGTATAAATAAAAACCTAGATATTTAACCGTTTTTACTAACAATATTTGGTCCTATTAACTATGGTCCCCCGTAATAGTAGTACCGAGAGGTAGTAGCCCCTGGGCTATCTTTCCGAACAGAGTTTTATTTTATTT
The DNA here is from genome assembly GCA_031213475.1 of Nereocystis luetkeana. NCBI lineage: Eukaryota > Phaeophyceae > Laminariales > Laminariaceae > Nereocystis > Nereocystis luetkeana. The sequence continues at coordinate 8,779,451 of JARUPZ010000005.1, forward strand.
CACTACTGCTGCAGTTTTGACGTTTCGACCGTTCGGCGGTTGGCGTTCGTGTGGACATCTGCCGAACAGTTGACTCTAACCAAACAAAACAAAACAAAGTGGACTTCGTAAGCTCTCGGTGGAGTCGTGTAACCACAGGGGTTATTTCCTGAGTACATCTCGGCGCTTGCTTATGTAGTGTGCCTCTATCATTATTAGTTCTGTCAGTGCGTGGCTACATAAAAACATTGTCTATATACCATGTAGACAAGCCTCCCGCGGTTTGCGGGTGCCCGCATATTGCGGGCCGTGTGCATGCATGCATGCAGACACCCCAAAGTATAGCGTAGCTGAGCACAGTCAGCGATGTTAACCCTTTTAGGACTGGAGTCCCCATTCTGAGGACAATTCACTGAAATTTCAAGTAGTTTGTCCCCAAAACGGGACTGCGGTTCTAAAAGGGTTAACATTCCGCAAATCCATGTATTTATGTATGCATCTATTTTGTCGCCTCCACAACAACACCTCCTCTCGTCTGTTGCGATATCAACGAAAACGGCTCCACCACCAATCAATGTGATGCGGTGCACAGCACCGACCGCATGCACAATGCAAGGTGGTGCAGTCCGCGCGCGTGAATGGCCGACAGCAGCTGTGGATGCACAGCAACAGCTGTCACATACATGTGGATGTATGGTAATACTGCTGTATTCGTATTATGGTACATATTATTTTCTGTCCATGTGTTGACCCACAAATTAAATGTACAGATGAAGAGAGTATTTTGAATCCCGATCAGCGCGTACGTACGTGTTGATTATAAGTAAAACTCCTCTCCAATCATCAGTACGTAGCTGACTCTCCGTGATTTTCATTTCATTTTTTCTCTTCCTCTTCCTTTTCTGATTGATAAGCCGTACTCAAGGAGCCGTGTGGCGTGGTTGGAAGACGAACCTGCTCTGCTCGGCTCGTATTGTCTGACGCCAAGGGGCTGGGCATAGTTGACGAACGCAGGGCGGAGACGGCAGTCTGGGTAGCAAGGTACCAGGCGGATTAGCAGGGAGAACCTGGCTATACTACTCGTACCACAAGCTGCTGCCGCCACCTAGAAGGTGCTTTGGGCTTTGGTCTGCCTGTTATTTCCCCTTTGTTATTTTTCCTTGTTACTTTCTCCTTGGTTCTTTGTCTTACTCTGTTCACAAGCAGTGGTGTCTTTTGTTATTTCTTCTTTTTTCCAGCTCGTTCTTTTTCAGGTGTAGGCCACCTCGCCTGCGGGGGGGGGGGCACGACAGATTGTTTCTCTTAGATTTTGCTTTCATTTTTCTTCTTTTTCTTTTTCGACTTGTCTACCTTGTTTTGTTTTCTCTTTGATTGTTTCTTTTCGTTTCACTATTTCATAGATTGCGTATGTCGTGCCTGTCGTATCTAGTATGATGACATGGCTTTGCATTGCCCACTGCAGTTCACACTGCACACGTGGCAACGTAGTATCTCTGTGGCGTAGCTTTGTGACCACAGAACTTGTATCTCTTCTAGGATGGAAGAATCGGCACGGACACTGGTTGTGCTGGATGTCGACGGGTAGAAAGAACGGTTTAATGTGAAGAACACACACACACACACAGAGGTATACCGTAGCGGGAAGGGGGGAGAAGAGCCTGCTATGTGACCCCGGATCTGAGTTACGAGTTGGAAGGAGAGAGAGAAGAAGATGTGCGAAGATAATGAATGGGATGAGCAAAAAAAAAAAAAAAAAAGAGGGAAGGGAGGAGGGAGGTGCTTGATCGTCGAAGGACGTGGTGAGTATTTTATAAAATTGTGAAATACGTTATTATTACTCGTATTAATAATACCTGGTAATAATAATCACACTGATAATAATAATAATAATAATAATAATAATAATAATAATAATAATAATAATAATAATAATAATAATAATAATAATAATAATAATAATAATAATAATAATAATGACAATAATAATAAGCTGTGAGTCCGACTGATCGCTGTGATTGGACCTGTACTTATGTCAACAGTCAAAATAAAAGGGGGGGGAAAAATAAAAAAAGTAGTCTTCTCCCTCGCCGGGAATTGAACCCGGGTCTCATGAGTGAGAGTCATATATCCTAACCATTGGACTACGAGGGAAGGTGACCGTGTCGTGGTCCGTGCAACTCTCAATACACCCAATCGTTTTTTTGAATATCGAGCCCCCAGTTTGCGCTTCGGTCCGCAAGGCACAGGCCAGTCCTGTAAGCACGAGTCGGGCCCTGTTTTGGGAGTTGGGAGTTGGATTATATTGCTGTACATATCGTATCTATCATAGTAGCTTGGAGGGCAGCACATTGCTGCTGTAGCGTAGGTCTAGCGTAGTGACATGACCGGTACTGCTGTGAACCAGGGTACGTATTTATGATATCAGGTATGATATCCTATTCCTGGTACCAAGGATTAATAATATTATTATATACCAGGTAATAGTACTGTACCAGGTAGTATAATAGCATTGATGCAGTGTAACGAACATACACACAGCATGCCTTCGGGCTATGACGGAGGGTCATACGAGTATTCCACAGCACAGCACGCTGCCGAGAATTTATTGTAGCACCATGATCTTCTATCTGTGGATACGATAAGTACTATTAATACCAGTATCTGTACTGTTGTAGGTGTACTTCGAAGTATACTATTAATAATCGGAAACGTGTTGCTTGTTGCGTGGTCCCCGCACGTATGATGTAAACCAGTGGCGTCCAGTGGGAGGTGCGTGCGAACCCCAGCAAATGTTGCGTATGGTATTCCCGTACATATTTATGTGTACCCCCCCCCTCTATTTGTTTATATGTCGTTGCGTCGTTGCTACCTTTCTGGAAGAGAAAAATACGTATATACCGCACGTACGGTGTGGATCTAACACCCCCCCCCCCCTTCTAATCCATGTGTACGTGGCACGGACCCGTTGAACGAAATGATTCGTCAACAGTTATTTATGAAAGCAGATCTGTAGCTTCTTTGATGATATATTACACGTATATCGAGCAGATTTGCAGTAAGGTACGGTATGGCTGCCTTGCCTGTCTTCGAGTCCTCCAGTGGAGCCCACTCTCTGTTTCATCCAATGACCGGTCTTGCCAGACCAGCAATTGACGCACAGCAGTAGTAGTGGGGCAACCGACTTAAGAGCGTCCATAATACGAAAGATGAAACGGACTTGAGCGCCGTCAAATCGACCTGCTCCGGCTTGTGACGCCTATACTAGAAGCTACCTGTCATACCGGCATGATATCCAATCGGAGATAAGGGCGGCACGGCGACGAGAGCGGTAAAACTGGCCCGTTTTCTCTCTTCTTGGACTTCTTTGGGGTCTGAGGTCATCCGAGGACATCCTGGGTCAATCCCCGGGTTTGCCAAGTGGGGTTTTGACAACAGCTTCTTCCAGAAACATGTTTTTAACCAGCAGCGGAACGCTGTTACACCTTATGCCTGTGTTTGGTGGCCGTCTCTTGCACTCGCTTGTTCGCCCCGTGCCTTGTTCGTAAGATTCGACAATGTAGCTGATCTGCACATCATCACAATTTCGTAATGTACGCTCGCTGGCGATGGACTACTGCCGAGAGCACACACTGCATGACAACAAGCACACGGGACGCAAGCTCGGCGCTCGTGCAACAAGCGAGACGCCCCTCAACTGCGGTCAAGTTCCACCACACGAAGTATAGAAGGTTATGAGCCTCGACTTTCCCTCTCAGAAGAAACGAGCCTCCTCGGCCCAGAGTGGGCATGCCGCCATCGTGCCAGGTCCTTTGCGGCTGCCCCCAAAGCGTCACCCATCAACTGACAATTCAACTCGGTAGGAGCACCGAGTCGACGACGTCGCACACTGCTACGCCTTCCTTCTTCGATAAAGTCACAAACACCATACAACAGGATGGTCTCAAGACCAGAACTCCAGGTGTCTTACGACGGTGCCCTGAACGCCGCCGAAGGTTGCGGTGGCCACCCAGTCATAACATGTGTTGAAGCTGGTCGCCGAAGACCACGGAAAAATAAAATATAACGGGTATGTCGCCTTTTTGGAGTTATCGCTGGCTGAAAAGCCTTAGCCGTTTTCCGCAAGTTTTTATTGAAATCGCGGGCGGAAAAACGGAGGGGGTTATCGAAGCTAACTTAGAGCTTAAGTGCAATAGAGGGTGCATAAACGCACCCCAGTCCACCCACCACCCTATTTATGTATTAAGGCAACCTTCGAGGAAGGTAGGGTGAAGACCCCAGATCCGAGCCGCGCAAAATCACCAGCCCCAAAGCGGATGCCACGCGGCCGCATCGACGCCATTTTATTCGCTGCAGTACACATGCATGAAGTAGGGCGGCTTAAATATGTTTGTCTCATCGAGGCGTTGAAGTAGCTGCTCTGCCATCCCGCAGGCGCTCAATTTGGATTTTTGTTGTTGTTGTGCCCTCCCAGAACGTGAATGCGAGAGGGTACCGTGGTCGCTGGTGCTTCTCTTAGCTTAGATCTCCCCCTTGGTCTCCTCACTGAGTCGACCCCGTGTGCCCCAGACCAAGGCACTTCTCAGCTTTTGTCTTCTCTGACCCGTAAACGTACTGCCGCTGCCTGGACCCCCATGTCCCCCCAGGGACCGCCACCGACGATATGTGTGACATTCAGGAACCTGTGACCGCGCCTCCCGCCATTGAAGACACACCACCAACCGCCGCGCGCCCCCCTCTTCCTTTTTGGCTAGTCCTTCAAAAGCGGAATGGGGATTCCTTATAGCTAAACACCAAATCGCGTTAGCGTTTTCTGCTTGAAACACGGCGGCTTCGGTCTATCAAACTGCCGACCCCCGCCGTCACCTTCGACACCTTCGCCGGTTTCAATCGCCGCCGCGAGTACTTTCGACCCCCTAGAAATATTTACATTCGGTTTGTCCGTTCGAGACGGGACCAACTTCAACGACTTCGCGCCTACACGGCCTATACCAGCTCCGCTTCAACCTTGCTCACAGAGCTCATCATGTAGTCTGAAGAGCACCCCCCCCCGGTCCTGCGTCGAACGCCCTCGCATGCGAACGTTGGGATCGCGAGAAGCGCCAACAGCAATTTTTCCCTTTTCTTCTCCCTCCACAAGGGGATAAGATAAGCAAAGAAAAACACTGTAATACATGGAAAAAACGTGAATAAGTGCCCAAATGCTGGAGGTGTCTCTATTAGGAGAAGGAGCGGTGCTCCGCCTCGAAAACGGCGATTAAGGCAAGCAACGAATGAGTACGCCCCCACCCGACGCTGTCCCTCTTGATCGCCCTTCCATAGCACCAGTGCACCTACGGATTTGCCTATTTTGCGTACCTGCCCGCAGTGTTTGAAGTCTTAACCCCCGCCACCGGACGTTGACAGCCTACGTGCCCACCATCATCGACGACGATACCGTGCTTCTTGTGTGACGGATGCCTGCGAGGCCCTCGTCTACCCTTCAACAGCAACGACCTCCCCCACGCCCTGCGATCCTCCGTCTCCAACCAACCAACCCCGATATTTTTTACGTTCTAATTTTGATGCGGCCAACGGTCCTCCACGTATGCTTTACAACGACTAACTTTCGGAGTGTCGCGTCTGTACCGCCCGTATGCCGTCGAGTTTTTTCGGCGTGTTGGTATGATAATCATGTTCAGGAACACCGCCACTGCTTCAAAAATCAAGTCCGCAAAACTTCTCGCCTAACGGCTGTTTTCCGCCGAACCTTGAAACCTCCCCTTGCTGCTTCCAAACGGCCTTGACCGATGCCTCCAACAGCGTTGTTTCAGTGTATCCTCGTTTTGACCGACAACTTCGGTTGCTATCCCCACCTGCATTGTATCGACCGACGTGCAGTTTGCCGCCACCGGCACTGCCGACGCCTTCACATGGCCGTTACATTGCCCCATTGGCCGTTGCATCGCCCCTTTTCCGGGGCTGCTCGGGTTTATCGACTGCGTAAGTTTCGTCAGCGGCACCGTGGGACGGGGCACCTATTTTTTTCTGAGAGGCACTTCACTTGGAACGCTCCATACCCCACCCAAAACCTGATTTTGATGAGTATGTACTAATTTTCGCAGCCTCTACCCAATGAGCAATTCGATGGCCTACAGTTACAGTCGTACAGTAGGCATATGATACAACGAAAAAGAGTGTGCACCCCAAACCACATTCCAACGATACTGGGTAATTCGTTTCCGCGTTTGAGGAGGAGCCCCCGTCGAACAAAACTAGTTTGGCCCAAACCCCTGTCGTAGCATGTGTATTGACTACAGCCGTCTGGAGCCCTCGAAGCGGTTTTGGTGTTGTCTGCTTCAAGATTGGCATCCTTGAGTAAGTTGCCTCACGTTATAGCCCTCTTCACAATTTTTAGGAATCTGGAATCTGCAATCTGCAATTTCGCCGACCCCCCGTACGGAGCGAGGTGATTAAGAGTTCATGACAATTAGATGCGCCCGCGCCCGAATTCTGACGCTTCCACAAGGGTTTTGGTGGGCGAACAGTCGTGTTGATGTGATGTTCAAGTCGATATTCCAGATTCCAGGTTCAGTACTCTGAGTCGGACCTTACATAAGGAAGTGCGAGGGAATATCGTGGACACGGGAAATTGCCCCCCGGTGGCCATCATGACCCCTATTTCAAAGTACTCGAAGTTAACAGAGATACCGCTGCACGCGTTTTTAAGATGGCATGACAGGTGGGAGAACTGTCCTCCGTATGATAGATGGGAGAACTATCCTCCGAAAGAACAAATGCGCGTCGGTTTTGCTGTGTTCCAGGAGCACCTTCTCCGCACCAAACTCTCCTATCACTTCAGACCTGAGAGAAAGACTTTTCGTGCCCACGGTTTCAATATTGGTCGATATTATGGTGTCCTCGCAGAGGGCTGGAACACTCAACTCGACTGTGCAGTGTCGAGACACCTCGTGACTAGCTCGTCGTGGTGTACTCGCTTTTGTATACTGAAATGGCGTCACGAGGGAGCACTGCCTGGTACGTGCTTCCTCCTCCGACTCAGTGTTTCCGAGGGCATAGTATCAGTTTTCGCGTCCGCCCTGAGAGCATTTATACGCACCCATAACAGAGCTCTGCGAGTACAAAAGTAGGTTGTTGGAATATCTTGCTTGATCTCATACATATTTGGAGCCTGTAGTATTAATAAGGTAGATTCCTACGTAAGGGGTGTAGGGTGCGGGAGGAGCAGACGCGCGTTTTAATACATTTTTAACCTGGTGTGTTACCCGCACAACGAATGGCTCGGGAAGATAATACCACTATAGTGGGGGGAGCAACATCGCGATTTTATCCCTGGGCGCATTCCACTCGAGATGAGTTGGAGTATGGCGGTGGAACGCGTGCTACAGACGTCAGCTCTAACTTACAGTAGACCTTTCGTTGAATTGGAGGTCTAAAGCGCTTTCTTAGCGGTGTTTTCATGGACTTTCATGGTGTTTTAGTGGGCTTCCACGGGGCTTGCACTCTGGAATATGCGGTTCCATGGTGCTCTCTTCTTGGGGCTTCCATGGGGCTTTCATGGACTCTCGTGGACTTCCGTGGTGTTTCCACCATGTATGGACTTCCATGGTGCTTTCAGCAGGGATCGACTTCCATGGTGCTTTCAGCATGGATGGTCTTGATGGCGCTTCTATGGTGCTTTTTCATGGATTCCCATGGCCCAGTCTTTCATGGTGGTAGGTGCGTTCCCATGGTTCTCCAGTGGTGTTTTCATGGTGTTTATCATGGTGCTTCCATATATATATGGCTTCCATGGAGGTACGGTGGTTCCATGGTATTCTCACGAGGCGGCGTCCATGGGGCTTTCATCGTGGTGTATGCGCTTCATGGCGGTTACATGGTTGTTCCATGGTGCCTTGATGGTGCCAACGTGGTGGCATATACGCTTCCATGGTGCGTCATGGTGGTTCCATGGAATTTTCATGGATTCCCACAGTGTTTGTCCCTGACTCACATGGTACTCTAATGGAGAGATCTGTGCCCCTTTACCACGAAGGCAAACATGAAAGAGCCACCGAAGTACCCTTAAATAAAATGAAAAGCATGTTTGGTTGATTACTCTAGCAGGGCAGGAAAGAGATGTGGGGGGTGGACGCGGTCGGCACATGTACTCCAGCATTCGGCACCAATCCACACCACCGATGATACGCTGGTTGGCGGGAAAATCCAAACAACGCTGGTCGAAAAGAGAATCCCACCTGGGACTCCAAGAAGAGAATATATGGGACGCATGATACTGCATCCTGCCCGTGCAAGACCGGAGAAACTTACTCCAGTCTCCGGCTGGGTGATTTCAAACCGATTTAACGAACGCAGGTGTTGCTCGTATAGTGACAACAAATAAATGCTATGCGTACATACTGAAGTATTCGTTTCTTCCCAACTGCCACAACAATCGTCTCGTCCCCCCCGCTGCTGAGATCCACGCGAAACTTGGGTCGAAAAGATAACCCCACCTGGGACTCCAAGAAGAGAATGCATGGGACGCATGATACTGCATCCTGCCCGCGCAAGACCGGAGAAAGTTACTCCAGTCTCCGGCTGGGTGATTTAAACCGATTTAACGAACGCAGGTGCTTCTCGTATAATGACAGCAAATACTATGCGTACATGGAAGTATTCACTTCTTCCCAACTGCAACAACAATCGCCTCGTCCCCCGCGCTGCTGAGATCCACGCGCAACTGGGAAGTAGCAGGTTGCCCAACGCTGGTCTCTCCACCTCCTCGACCCCCAGCAGGCGCTGCAGTCGGCGCGCACGTGTTGTGGACGTGGGCCAAGGACATCACGAGGGCAAACATGCGGGCCTTTTCCTCCACTCCTCCTGATAGTGCAGGGGCCAGCGGTGTGTCGTTGCTCGGGCTCGGAGGCGGGTATCTGAGGCTGGTCACAGAGATTTACACGAAAACAGGGTGGGGAGTCGTGCGCTACAGGGAAATGTTGCCGAAACAAAAGGTGGGCTTAAGGAAGTACATTTCGAAACAAGATCAGGGGTGCACCATGAGCACTCCGTAACATGACCAAAAGTGCACAATGGTATGCTAAGGGAGAGTGCCTTCGCGTTGGTTTTGGGGCATGCCAGGTGTCAAACAACCATGCTACGGCAGCACGTATTGAACACTAAAGGTATCGAAACACGCCGTCCTGTTCGCAACATGTACCTGCTTCGTACTGTGGCTATCTAAACCCAACGCGTAGCAATAGCCTACTACGTTCGGTCTTGCGAGGTTTCCTGTACATCAAAAGTGTGCCCAAGGGCATCTGAATGCATAGTGTTAGATCACTGTCAGGGCTATTCTGAAAACAGGCACTGCACAGCGGGATATTAGTCGAGGGTACACTGCATGTAGACTGTCCGACGCAGTGATGTCGTAGTCAACTGCAGTAGCTATAAAACAAACAAATGGAAGTGAAGCGTCGGATACTTTTCTTGGTGAGCGAGTCAAGTGACTTGCCGCGTCTTCACGTAGTTCACGATCACTACTGTTTCGCTGGGAACCATCGTCCCCACAACGACGATGCGGCCTTGGAGGCAACCACTTGCATATCACCTCACGGACATAGATGCCTCCGTAGCGCTCGGCTTCACCCGCCCCTCGCCAGGGCGGTCGTAAAATGCCGTCTGGTATTCCAGCTCCCTTTGCCAGTGCTGTAAGTTCAGGCGGCTGAAAGACTCCCTCAGGCCCGAGGCGACACTGCTGTTTCTCTTCTCCAACGCCTTCAGATGGAGTTTCAACCAGATCCGGGGGTGGAGGGGAAGTGACATGGAAATACGACGGGGGCATGGTGTGTGAATCACCGTGTTTGTAACATACCAGGTACCTCGTGTTTAGGCCATCTATCATATATCACACACCCAGAGATCCCGGCGTGCTCGAAGGGAAACGCCCATTTTTCTTTTCCCCTTTGGGCCGTCGTGGCCGTCCTCGCACACTGCGGAGAAATATGTGTTAGAAGGCTTCAGAGCACGCACAGCAACGCAGCAGCGAGGAAACGCTAATATTCAAGCGGTCAAATACGCAAACGTCTCCAGGGTTAGTCGCCCAGCCAACATGACGTGATTTTTTCACGGCGGCATCTCTTGAAGCAAGACTCTCAGGGTGTAACCGGTGTGCTAACATCTCCGGGTTTAGTAGCTCAACCACCATGACGTGATTTTTTCCCACGACGCCGTCTCTGGGATCAAGACTCCCAGGGTGTAACCGGTGTGCTATCTGTTTATGTGGCCTTCCAAAATTTACAAATAACCGGTATACAGGCGTGTGAAGCATTCAATATTGTTCAAACGTACACCCCTCGGCGATTCTATGGTGTGGACCGAGGCTACGGTAATGTGTGGGCCTCTTGTTTCGGCGGCTCAGAGCCCACTCGCGCGAGGGGCTGCCCTATCGTCTCATGAAAACGAAACTACTTATTTCTAGTTGTTCAAACTACCCTGCACAATTACTTGCATCTATTTCTTGGCGGTCTTCTGTCTAAAAAAATATTATCGCGTTTGCCATCGTCACCAATGTGCAGCATGAGCTTCAACGTTGACCACTTATAAACCTTCGTGCCTCGAAGGAAGACAGGAGAACACGAAAAAAGATAATACTCTTTACAAAACTCTTGTGTACCTACTTCTGGCTTGACCTTTATCAACTCCATCCACTTGCTGTCCTTGCTCCTGATTTCTCATGGCATGCCCCTCTACCTTCTACTCTTAAACCCTAAGCCAGGTCCAGGCTCCGTCGCCGCGCCATCGGGGTATTGTGTCTTTTTAAGCTTCACGGTATGCACCATCAAGGAATACATTTTGAATTCATTACTTTTTTTACATACGACGTACAGAGCCACTCGCGCAAGTGGTCTAAACTCGGTAGTAGTGAAAAAGGCGGTGTTCCGACGCATGCTACGGTGGGGGGGTGTACCCTTATTGTTTTGTGCGGCTCCTCCCGTGAGGAACTCCATTCGAGAGGCCTTACACCAAAGCCGTATTTTGAGTCTTCGAGTCTTGGAGAAGAAATGAAAGCGCTACCCGATGAACAACCCAAGGCCTGTTATCGATAGGTATATAGACCGAAACAACTTGTAAAATGCTAATAGTATTTCGACAATAATAAGGCACGCCTTGTAAGGCCCGCCTTCTGCCTTATTGTGTAAGTGCCCCGAGGGAACCCCGTCAGTCGGAAATATTTGCCTTGTAAGGCGAAACAGTGCAAAACCTATCGTAGCACGCGTCCCCCCCAAAGGCGGTACCCCCTTACCGCAGCCTCGGTATGTGAGAGTATAGGCTCTGCTCGGTTTCGAGACAGAGTCTTGGTCATGAGGCAAAGTTGTTACGGCGGGTGGGCGCTACAAATTGAACCTCTTTACTGCTGTAGTAGTTTGAGACTTCAGGCGTTATGGCTGGTTTGTCCTCGCTCCTCACCTGTGATATGACATTAGAAATAGCTCCTGCTCGTTGCCAGTTGTTCCCGAGGTCTATGGTGCATGTACCACCTGTCGGTTGGGTATTGCAGGTTGTTCGATCGGTAGTTAAAAAACCCGACTGTGAGCAGTGACCGCTGACTAAATGGCTCATACAAATGTAGTGATTCCTAACTACCGCCAACAGTGTGGTCGTGCAGCACATTCAAACTTTTCTTTGAAAAAACGCTCTTTGTAAGTTATGCGTTGGACGAAGGGACATCTTCGCACTGGTTGTCGTTCAAAGGATCAGGCTCTACTGCAGTATCTCAACTGTGTATGGCGGCGTTTCCCCTCCAATATCTCAGTAGCGACTCGGGGCCATATCTTGGGCAGTATCTTATACTAACGGAGGACCAATTGTGCTATCTTATCACCGTATTCCATTCGAAAATACCTCAGCCCATACTTACTGCCCGGTGCGCTGGTCTCGTCGCCTATACGTGGGCCACTCCCACTCCCGCAATACTCTATTATGTGGTTTCAAAAAATAACCCCTACCTCCCGATGAAGCCTAAAGCGCATGCATACAACAAAAAAGCACACCCGGTGCCGCGGAAAAATCGCACCCACAACAAAAGCAACCCCAGTATTAACAGCAGCCCTTCGGGTGAGCCATCTCGCGCGCCGCCGTATCAATTGCAACCGCCTAACAAGGTGCTTTTGACGTTCCTCTCACTCAGATGCACCCTCAGCATGATTATTGGCCATGATAGGCGCATGCTACGGTCGGGGTGCACCTAAACTTCCGAGAGGCCTCCTCACCTGGGTACAGTATAGGAAGTCCAAAATAGCTCACCCTAAAACTCCTTTTTAGAAAAAGCCGAGCGTCCACCCAGATGAACTACCCGATAGCCTACTGTAGGTATAACACGACTCATTGTTGTCAAACGCTATTATTACACTGTAATGGCACTCCCTCGAAATTGGGTTACGAAGCCTATTAATAGTCGGTCGTAATTATGTTGGCCCAAAATTTTCCATCCCTGTCGCAGCAGGCATCCCATATACATTCACCCATGACGTGCGTCCACCTGGCTTGGCATCACGTGTGGGCGTTCCAAGGCTTGGCGGCATGTTTGCATGGTCGGCCTCGGATTCTTGCGCAGGTGCCCCCCGTCGCCCCTGCTGACAAGGGTGGGCATTAAGGTATGCACGCACGTGATGCCTGTTGAAGTGTTGCGGTTCAGCAATCATGTGCATGGCTTGAGTGCAACCAGTTACAACGATAGCGTTTTACTTAACATAGGAATCATGTTAAACACACACATCTTTTTGGTGAATATATCTACGAACAGGACCCGTTCTCTCTTGTCAGTTGTAACTTCTGTATAAGCATGTATGCCTTTATGGTGTTGGAAAACATCCAATCTAATACGATTTATCTACTCGCAGCTCCATGACGTATCTCTCATAGTTCTGTCGCATGCAAGCTGTACTTCATACAGAGTGTACGGACTATCAAGGGTATTCGACCTGACATTCTTTACGGAAATAATATAATTTTTTCTTATGGCGTATGCTCTCCGACGTCTAGCTTTTGGGCGTTGCGACGCCTGCTGCCCACGCACCACCTGGGTAATAATCGCGAGGTTGTAGTACACCCCGTTGGAGCCCCTGCGCTATCAACATATTTTCGGAAGTACTATCTAGCCGCGTTGTGTGTGCTTTCCTGCGAGGAGAATCCCATTCGATTTATTCGAACGAGTGAAGGTGTACCTTTTCGGACAAGGAGTGACCCTCGTCGTCATCTCGCTCCATTGGAATGGCGTCGAGATTACTGCTCTCCCGAGACCCATCACACTCCGATGGGGACCCACCGGACGACTCCGTAGAATTTCGCATATGCGCCGGGGGGGGGCGGCCTTGTTGCCGAAACAGCCTCTGCCGGTTGAAGACGGAAAGCGCCCCGGGTTGCTTCAGTTGCTGCGTGTCACGAGCTCTCATTCATATGAGTATTAGCGTTGGAAATCGATGTCGGAATCGAGTTCGATGCGATACCGATGGAATAAAATCGATAAAAATTCAACATTTGATACTTTGAAGCTTCCGTTCAGAATCTGCATGAAAAACACTTGGGTGCCAGGGGATGGAGGGCGAAACACATTCGATAGGATGTATCTATACTTCGAAATTTCGATTTGTCTAAACTTTCGACACGACATCCAACATAACTGGGTATTTTCACGCACTAGTTTTCCAAGAGTCGAACAGCGGAGCGATGTGGAGGAGCCCAGCTCGCCCTCCGTGGTACTGGTGCACGCAAGCATTCTAGCATACGAGTGAACGCAGCCGTGGGGCGGCAAATAAGTACGCCGTCACTTCACGCCGGAAACTGGTAGCTTTGCAAAGCATGCCATCCACCAAACGTACACCTTATAACGTTCAAGCGATTGTCGACACGTGTCTTTACATCGCCGAATGGTACCACCCGCCCCGGCCCAAGTACACAAGGTCTCGCGGTGATCGTGATTTCCTCGGTAAACCGTATGCCTCTCCAAAAGAGCACAGTTGCAATTATCTTTGCTCTGCGGATAGGTTACCAAAACGTGCCCCATGGCGAGGTCACTTCGTGCCTATCTTTAGAACGGTGCAGCACCCTATCCATGTATGTATGCGCGATGCCCCATCAAGTAGTTACCTTCTACATGAAAATCACGAGCACGCCCCTGGCCCTTCCTCACCTTCATGGCAGTGACGTCCCTCACGGGGTTTGTAAGAGAGATCAAGTAGTCATCCACGCGCTCGATCTTCGGAAAGACGAGGCACGCGTTAGCGCGGATGAGACCGAGAGCACCTATAGCGCTGGTTCTTCCTGGCACGGGGCCGGACATGCTAATCTGCCCCACTCTGCGACTCACCCCCCCTCGTGGTGCACCTGTCTTATCAGGGGTGCATGCTGTAGATGGCCGCCCCTGCCGCCGGAATGCGAGAGGGTTCCATCGCAGGAGGATAATGTTTTGGCGTTTGGACGCGTTCTACCAGGTAGGGGTACGCACAGCAGTAGCACCTGGTTTTTCTGACGCTTCTCACTTGAGAAGTTCAGCGCCTTTACTCACCATCTCACTTTGAGAAAAAAAACGCGATCCAAAGTCCGATACACAACTAACCTCATGGGCTACAACAGTATTTATTTAACTGCGGTAGAGTACAATGCTGCAGCATACACATCGGACCCGAATACCCCTACACGGAGTGTATTAGGAATATTTGCAGGTAATATACTACGGGAGTATTTTCGAGTTTTACTAACAGGTTATGAGCCTTATTTCAGCTTCGGGTTCACGAAGGTTCCCGTATGTGGGTAGCTCCTCAGTTCGGGAGCCCCGACGTGAAAATTTCTTGGGCTCACAGGTGCAACCCCAACACCTGCCGTAGCGCGGCTCTTTGGAGGGCCCCTAGCGTACTCCATTCTGCACCAATGTCTATACTACATTATCTGTCTTCCCTCGATCTTTCTTTACAACGTCTGTGGTGGCCATGCATCGGAGGAGTAGACCCTGACGCTTTAAATTTTTGAACGTGTTAAGAACAAAACGGTTAGGAACCTTAGTTGTTCATCGACGTGGTGTAGCAGACCCTCGCGCTTTGGTTGGAACGTGTGAAGAACAAAAACTGCGAGAAACCCTTCATGTAAACAGTTTTCTCGGTGTACCTCGCAGAAGCTGTTCAAGATAGCTCCCTCTATGATCGCCATCTTTATGCAGTACGGGTAGAGCCGCTAAGTCAACTGCCCGACTTTTTTTTTCGGGTCATGCAAACCTTATCAAGCATGTCGTTGAGCGCGTGCAAACCATGCGTGCCTTTACTCCCTTGCTTGCACACGAAACTTAGCGGAGGGTGCGCACTCACATCACTCATCTTCGCAGTCTCCATGCGCTTTCGTAAGAATCGGGCTGATTCCCACGTGAGAGACGACCAACCAGCATTACCGCCCGTGCCCAACCCGAGGCGTCCTTCTGATTTGACCCCCTTTGCCCCGCGACGAGCCCCTTTGTCCGCCGTTGATGATAGTTTCTTACTGTTGGACGTCGTGGAGTGGGCTACAGTTGTGGCCGCTGAATCTCCGAACGTGGAGGCCGCGGTGGTGGTGGAGGGGGGCAGCTTACGCTTGCCATGAAGGCGCGTTTTAGCACGACTCGAAGACAGTGAGCTTGTCGTAGGGGTTGCCGATTTGTCGTTCCGGCCACTGCGGACATCGTGTTGCGCATCACTAATCTCTATGCTAGCGCTGACTCCAGTAAGCCCCATGTCTGCAGGAGGATTAGATTCTCTGCCTGGCCAGCCGTCGTGAGCATCCACGGATCCGCTACCCCTTCCTCCAGTCACCGTAACCTCGCCCCCTTCCCCATTCTGTGCATGTCGATCGAAGCTAGGGAAAACCTCTCCCTCCCGACAAGGACTGCTTCCTCCGCCAATGGCAGATATCGCCGCAGTGTTAGTCTGGTCCTCACGAAAGGGCGTTGCCGATGGGGTTTGCTTCACCCTGCTGCGTGGGCCCGAGGGGTCCAAGCAGAGAGAGAAGGGGCGCACGTGCTTGATGAACTCGTGGAGGACTCCTGGGGGCGCGCGCGAATCTTGCACGATAGGCTCGCAGCGTGACTTCTTCTTGTCTGAGTCTTGCCGAGGAGGAGGAACTGGGCGGCCGTTGGTAGGGGCAGTCGAGGCTACAGCATGCTGTGGAGGGTAGCCACTGCTTGTAGCCGTAGCAGGCAACAGTTTTAGTGTCGAAGCTAGCGACATCG
The DNA here is from genome assembly GCA_031213475.1 of Nereocystis luetkeana. Taxonomy (NCBI): domain Eukaryota; class Phaeophyceae; order Laminariales; family Laminariaceae; genus Nereocystis; species Nereocystis luetkeana. The sequence continues at coordinate 8,795,658 of JARUPZ010000005.1, forward strand.
TATCCGGCGGTAGGAGTTCGTCGGCAGTCACGAGACCTAGACAAATACGCCGGAATATATCAAATCTAGCAGGAAGGGGAGCCCCTAAGGGTGACTCGCCACCGACCACCACGCTCTCGCCGTTAACTGAACCCAATTGACTGTTTTCCCCGGTCCCGTTGGTGTTTGCCCCCCCTATGCTTTGCTGGTCGCGGGCCACCGCCGACGCCTATGTGAGAATGATAACATTGTTGACGAGAAGTGAGTAAAGCTGAAAATCAGTTGTGATATTTCGCAGTCGTTTTGTTGGTCACAGCGACCACCTGTGGTGACCATAAAACGTATATTGCATGGGCACGAAACCACTTTTGGCGGGCGTTGCGGCGCGCACTTTGGCCTGCAAGGTGTTGTACACTGTACATAAGCACCGCTTCCACAGTGTATCTCATCCTCAGAACAATGTTTTAAGAAACTTTACCCACGCGACTGCGATACAGTTCCGCAATTGCAAATTAAAGTTACGAGTATACTTAACTTTTCTGGGAGAAAAATATCCTGAAACCAATGGAAACCAATCGTTTGACTAGCACGTCATGCGTGACCTTGCACCGTGCCCGTGTAGTGCTTACAGGCACCAAAACACATTAAAGAAAGATCGTTTCGGATACGTCTCCGGACTTTCCAGGGCACCCTATGTGATAGTCGTCGAGTTCGCTTACATAGGGAGGTGTTCGTTGAGAGGCAGAAAGGCTTGTGGCACACTTACAAGGTTGCGTGACGGTGCTTCTTGTCCCGTCAAAATCTTCCCCGGCTGTCCAGATGTTTCCTTAGACAAGAACGCGATCTGTTTCGCGATCACCTCCATCCTGTAGTGTCGGCCACGGAGAAACGGTTGCCATTACCAGGCATGCTTTGAGATGAAAGACGAGGCAGTACGTGCACAAAACATGCATTACGGCCTAGAAGGCCAGGCAATCAAAGCTGCCGAGGGTCCAGGAGATTATTTTGTCGCATACGAGAGATATTGGGACGGAAGACGAGGCGGTACACATGGATCGCCGCCGATGAATACTCGTAGGGGGCTAGTTAATCATGGCTACTCAGAGTCCAGCAGGCAATTTGGTATCGTACTGGTATCTGCCTGCGCCACTGCTCCGTATGAGATACGGTGATGCCACGCAGGAGCACCAGTTTCGCCATTGGGGGGCGGATGATCGCGGTTTTGTACTACAACTGTTGTATATACTGCTGTTATGCTTTCTTCGGCACACCTGACGATGATTTGGCGGGAGAGGGTCTCCATCTCTTCTTGCCCGCTCCCCACTGTTTCGGTAAAAGGCGTCTCTGTCTGGGGGTTATGTGACGGTCATCGGAGATCCCGAAGAAAATTATGGAGCTGTCAGCCAGCAAACAGACTCTGCACGGTTGCCGGTCTCGAGGGGACATCACGTAAGCGACCCATTTGGAATGGCCGAGTCAAATATATACAACACACTCGACGACATTGCATACCTGGTACCTTGTATCAGGTGCCCTGGTATGATTTAGGCGCAACTGGCGATGATCGTATTCGTGAGTGACTCCACCTGGAATCTCGGAAACTGGTAACACTCGGAATCGCTCTGTGCAGTGTCAATTGTCTGGCAGTGCCACTGTAGGTCATGGCAATGGCAGTTCATGGCATTGGCAGGGCCGTGGCAGCCCATGGCACACGTGCCGTGGCAGCACCATGACCGATTACAACACGTGGCGCTTGCCGTGGCAACTCGCGGAGCCCCACTGCAGTGCCTGCCGCGGTTAGCCGCATGTGGCCATGATCACTGCGATGGTACGCCACTGAAGTTCCAAATAATGCGCATTCGTGGGGGCAGCTCACCACATGGCACTACTCTGTTGCAGAGAAACAGCAGACAGCGTGCACAACATCGCAGGACCCCACCCAAGAAACCGTTCATACTGCCGCACATCCACATGCTCATACGAACTCGTGAACAAAAAAGGCACAAACGTCGAGGCGTGTTGCATGAACGGACGACTGATATAATCGCCTTCCAAAGCGGGAAAACCACCCTCGGGTACGACACGAGGGCACGAGGGTGAATTGTTATGATATCATACGCCAGTCAATCTGTTCCCCAGACCCGTTCAAATCCGCACAGAAGACTCGAATTTGAATTCAGACTTCAACTAGAATTCAAGATCCATCGTAGACCAAAAACCTCGTATCCTATCGCATCACATGACGCCCCAACCAGCAAGCAACTATTAATATCAACTCTTTCCATCAAGCATGGCCAGCCGTCATTGAGATGATCTCGGTCCATCGATCGTCTCCGTGAACCCCCAACGGAAACTGCCCATGGCGGCACGCTCCTCCTCTGGAAATGGCCAGGATCGGTTTGGGTCCCCTGAGGGTAACAACAGAAAAACAACGAAGTCCAACTTTACCAGGGAGGTGAACTTTTCTTCGAAAGGGTTCTTCGCGACGCGCTTGCGTTCAACATCCTCCTCAATGGCAGCCAGTTCTTCTTCCATGGCTGTTGCTGCTGCTGGGCTCTGGGATTCGCTCTTGGGATGCTCTGTCGCGCTGGTGTGTGCTGGGCTTTTCTGTCCGTATAGCCACAGCGTACTGCCCCCCGTGATATGAAACGCCATAGGATTCGATATGAACACCGAAGAGAGAATGCCTCGCTTCGCCGCGTGTTTCGATTTTATTTTCCGAAAGAAAACTCGACCGGTCTCGATCAACCAAATCAACGTCCTGCGCGACAAGCTTTTCAGTAGGGCGGTGCAGCTGCAATCATTGGTTATCAAGCGAGAGAGGAGACAGGGTGGCATGAAACCTTGGACAAACCACGATTCCACCGGAGGGAGGGATGCTTTGGATCTTTAGATGGACGATGGATTTCAACACGCTTCTAGCGGTGAGCATGGTGTATGGGAATGGTGATGGTTCAAATGTGCTGCGTGACTGACTGCCTAAACCCAGCAGCAAGGAGCGGAGATTATCCACTTGTACAGTTGTCGATCGGGGGGGAGGCAGCGCTCATTGCCGGCAGCAGTGCAGTAGTACTGTAGCACTGTAGCAGTACAGTTACTGTATAAATAGTAGTAACAACAGTAGCTGGCAACAAAGGTGCAAAGTCGTGAACGCGAGGCAACCAACACGTCGCAAGAGAAATGCCCACCTCTGAATAGCAGTATTAATAGGAGACGTAATAAAAAAGCGACAACTCAAGGATACGCCAAGTGTGCCGAACACCCTTGACGGTGGGAAAGCTTGGCATAGCTGTGGGATGTATAGCCACAAAACTCGAGCTGATGTACTTAAAATACCGTACAGTAGGTACCGAGAATATCGTGCTATTAATAGGTTGACACCCCCCCCCCAAACAAAAACTCTGCCTCGAGGCATATCGCGGCTGATCATGATATACCTGGTATATGTTTTGTTCTTCGTGTTCGTTCGTTTGTTTTGTGTGTGTTGTGCACGACTCGCTCCTGTGCGTGTTGTCCTAAATATTCACTTAAAGCATTACACCTTCTAGCTCAATCTGCACGGGGTTCTACCCTCAACGGCCTTCTGGGCAACGAGCCGTGTGTGGTCACAGGTGCCTTTCCTTCCCACCCTCGGCAAGTTGCCTCTTACGCATATCGCGCACAAGGCGTTAGCATCCCTCTTATCGTCGGTTGTCATCGAGTTTTGCCAGTTCCCTCTTTCTGTCTTTCGGCGACGGAAGGAAGGCCCCAGAAAAATTGCCTTGTGTGCTACACAGGCATTCGAATCTCCAGCCTGCATATATATTGTGATGACGGACCCTGTCTCTGTTGCGATATGATATACCAGGTACCAGTATACGAGTGGGTATGAACCTACTTTCTGCAGTAATAATAGCAGGTATTATGCCCTGCATAGTCTACCGCGTCATCTACCGCTGGCTGTTGTGGCTTTCCAGAGAGCCCATTTGCCAATTTCCTCTTCTTTCTGTCTTTCGGCGACATAAAGAAGGCCCCAGAAAAAAACGTTTTGTGTGCTACGCGGACATTCGAATCTCCAGCCTGCATATATATTGTGATGACGGACTCTGGTCTCTGTTGCGATATGATATACCAGTATACGAGTGGGTATGAACCTACTTCTTTCTGCAGTAATAGCAGGTATTATGCCCTGCATGGTCTACCGCGTTATCTACCGCTGGCTGTTGCGGCTGTCTAGAGAGCCCATTTCTGCATTTTAGCCCTGTTGGTGAAACGGTGGAGCTTTCGCGCCAAATTTTGTTAGCATGCCATCAACTTCGGGGAGAGCCTCCAAGCTTAAGCTTCGTTAGCCATCACTTACTTGCTGGAAGTACCTGCTACGCTGTTACGTCTCATCGATCTGACGTGCGGGTGACCTCTTTCTGGGAGAGCGAGTCTGTTGGCCACGAGATTCCATGCATGCGCACTACTCACGAACGATGGGTCGTATTCAACACCTTCCTACCTACCTGTAATGCATTCGAACCAGATGCTCGCCTAAAAATCGCTCCGCCTTTCTACTTATTTTTCCAAATTAGTAACACAATGCACTTAACCATACCTGGTACATAATACTCGTACCTCCTGGTACATGCTTGCCTGCACGTTCTACACGTGTACGCATGGCTTGCTGCTATTATTACTGTAGCTTATTGTTTAACCTATTACAGTAGGTTGTACTGTAGTATCATATTATTTATTGATCAAGTTATCAGGACGTCAAAGCGTTCACCGCACAGCACGCCGCACTTCCTTCTAGCAACGCCAACCATTAGATCTGCCGAACATGTCTCGCCCAGAGATGAATATATATTTACCAGGTATATATTTATTTTTTGTTGATAGCCCTTGACTGATTCAACACGCCCTGGATTGGGCAGAGGGACTGAAAAAAAATCCGCACAAAAACCGAAACCGAACTTCACTCCGCCTGGAAAATATGCAATCCGATAAGACTACATACCGAAGGTAGGTACAGCCGAGTGACAAGCGAAACAAAAGGAAAACGTGAACATTAGGATGGGGGGAGGGAGGGGGGGGGGGGGGTCGAACCAAGTACCAGGAACCATGAGAAGCCGAAGTGCGATACTTTCTCCAAGTCAACATTTTCCATTGACTGCAACCCCCCGCGAACGCAGCAGATAGATACACCCTGTTACTCCTAATCCTGAGCAGGATACTTGTGCAAGGACAGACAGCCGCCATAATAATATAATAGTCTAGCGTTATTATTATATTAATGGTATATTGCTGTGGAAGACAAAGCTGGTATATTTAGTTCCATCTTATTCATAATGGCTAAGGCGACGGACGGTAAAACATCAAAAGATCGCCCCACACAAGGCCACAGCCAACCTCCCTCCCTTGCTTGGAGGGACAACAAGACGACAATCACGCCCACCGGCTACTACAATACACGTTGTAAACCGCCCACTCCGTTGCGTGCAGATTTGCGTACCGTCCACCCACCCCCCTCAAACGCGCCTCCTCCACAAGCACACCCACCATCTGGCTAACAAAAAAAATACAATCAAACAAAACAGCATGACTGAACTCGAGAAAAACGCAGGCCGGGCCCAAGGTCGCTGTGGCGTCCATAAACTGGTATAGCAAAAAGACTGCGACGCGTAAATATATGGATGTCAGCCGATAGCGGCTTCACAAAAAGCCATCACCGAAGAAAAACGTGCAAAATGTGCAAATCTTCCCCGTGCATATAACTGGGGTTCTTCAGTATTGGAACACTATGAAAGCAAGGGTGGGTGCGCGCGCTTGACACCCAACTGTAGACTAAGAGGAATGCCGCCACGAATTCGACAAAGTTTCTGCGCCACAGCTTATAATTATGACTGCTGTGAGAGCAAAATATCAAGTCGTCCGAAAAACCAACAACATATTATTTGCGCCACAGCTCAAGACTGCTGTGAGAGCAAAACGGCGAGTCGTCTGCGCTGGACCCCACCAGTTAGGGAAAACGCACAGCCCTATCCCTTTCTGCGAAATTCTAACACTACCCAATATACCCTCTCTTGTCCCTCAAAACTTCAGAAATCTTGCCAGTCAACATTATAACGGCGCGTCCCCACTCTCCCCACGTCCCCTCGCCGTCGAGACCTAGCATGCACCCGGGCATGGGTTTTGAGACACAAAACAGCAACGCAACTCTTCGGGAAAGGCGTTGATCGGGGGGGTCCACAAGTACCCTGGATCGTGGACCATCGTCACTGGTTTTCATGATGCACACTCATCCATACATCAGAAGCGACGCCCTGCCTTCCCCTCCCCGTCCCACACCTCTGCACATATTCAAACTCATTCCGAAAAAAGGTCTCTTACTCTCACCTCTCCAACTTAAAGTCAGGGTGGTACGCCGGCGGGACCACGGTGGGGCTCACGGCCGAATCAGAACAAAACGAGTTCAACAGAAACCAACCAAACTGAGACGTTCATATTCAACAGAAGCACCCCGTATGCAAAGCATGCACCAAAATAAATAACGAAAAAAAAATCAAGCTGTGATTTGTCCGAAAATCTCGTACCGCTGTCTGCGGAGGGGATAAAGTGCCACGAGGCTTCTTTGGCCAGCTATCCCACAGCTTGCCCCTTCGCTTGGCGCAAACTGGAAAGCGAACTTCAGCCAGAGGGTGCCTTACCGCTCCCCACCCCACCCCCAAGCCTTCCGGTCCTGAGCCACGTGATCAGAAACGCCTACAACGAACCCCCCCACCCCGTCGGAAAGGTTTGGTGTTCCTGGTTTTACTCCTTCTCCGTCGCGTTCGGCATCTTGAAAGACATGTTCGTGTTAAAAAAGCCCATTCTCGCCGGCTCAGTGGCGGGCTTCGGAGAAGTGATTGATTTTTCGGAACCGTTGACCGAGTTGGGGGTTCGCTGCTTCGATCGCGGAGACCTAGAAGAAGACCTTCGAGGCAAACAGTAGAGCACGGCGCGAGGTGTGGGACCCGAAAAAACAGAGTGTGCTGTGGTCGGACCCTTTCTTGATTTTTGAAGCTCGTCACCTAAACCGATTCAGACAACGTCAACGTTGTCTGACAACGGCAATAGGAGCGACACGCCGAATTAAGAAGCGCAGAAGTAGTGGTGCTCAAGGTGAACAGGGTAGGCGTTAGAGTATTTCGAGCATCCTCCAGCGGACGGAGAAAAACATACCAGGTAAGACGAAAATACCGGCGGGTATAGAAGCACCGAACAAGGTAATCTCAATGGTTCATATGAGCGCCTGAATTAGAGTTCAGTTTGGTTTTATACATGCAGAGGGGGGCTCCACACAGAATGAAGCCCCCCATTATACTAGTAAAACAACAGTATCACCAAATAGAGAAACTTGGGTTTGCACGCACCTGGGAGGGGAATTCGCTGGCGATGACTGGGGAGAAATTGAAAACATGGACACGAACTTGTCCATGAAGCTCCCGTCCTGAAGAGATGGGCCGAGTTGATAGGGTATATATACGCAAACACAAAGAGAAGAGAGTTAGGGACAACTACAGTACATGAGCTCTGTACAAAGTTTCAGTAAAAACAGTCACGTTTTGTTCAAGGGGAACAGATGTAAAATATGTACTGTCAGCAGCCGACGCCAAGTAAAACAACCGATGTTGTAAGCCCATCGCCCGCGAATAAACAACCAACAAGACCCATACAGCATATATTGATCGCCCTTGTCACGGCCAAGGGACGGCGAAAGGTGCACGTCGCAGGGCACGCGCCTCACGATACGCGCCATTGCTACGGTACAACACCCCTCTCACTCTAACGACAGCATAACACAACACAACCCACAGCAGCTGCACGCGATGCGAGCAACTAAACGTGTCGGTGGGTGGCCCACGCGGAACTCACCTTGGGCTTGCTGTCCTTGGCTAGAAAAGGCGCCGCTTTCGCCTTGGGGCTTGTCGGTGCGTTGCCTCCCTTTTGCGCCGCAGCCACATACACCTGCCGATCGACCAACGAAACCGCCGGAGCACAGAAATAGCTTGTCAGGGCGCGAGATCGATTGCACGCGGGTCGCGACGCACATCGGCCGGGGTCGCCGTCGTGGATCGCCGCTGACACATACCCCCTGGCGTACGCGCTCTAAAACAGATGTGTCACTATTTCATGGATACGGCGGGTCGTTTTTTTCACAGTGAACTTTAGAGATGTGCAATGAGGTGACACGAGTCTGTCGCACGGACAGGCTTTTGTTTCCTTCCGGTGGTTCAGAACAGCGCGCAGTTTCTGGAAGCACGCGTAAGGACCGGATCGTTGGAACGCGCCACAATCACACCGACGACGATATCGATGACGGCAACTGTCTTTTTCGAAGAGGCCGTCTTGCACGTGGAGCATCCTGCATTTTTTCTCCGACCTAACGTTTTTCTCCCACCCAACCGACCCCCGCGAATAACTAATAGCCTTCCACACGTTTTACTCGCCTGCTTCCTGTGCATCACAGTCCCTTTGCCCAAGATACTCTCTGGCGTGACCCGCGGAGCCGTGGCCGCAACGTGCGGGGCTTGTGGCGGGGTGGTGCGCTTCGGCGGAACCTTCGCGGCTGGTCTGCCGCCGCCGCCACCCCCGCCACCTCCGTTGGCGGCCCCACCCCAGGTGCTGGAAAGAGCGGGTGCTTTTGCGGCGGATCCGGAGGTATTGAGCCCGGAGTTCCCTCGTCGGATCTGCCGGGCCGGCGCCGCTGTCGTTGTGTCGCGCTCCCTCGCTTTATTCTCGAATGCGGCGGCAAGGGCGGAGGCCTTCGGGCCGTGCGAAGCGCCAATCACAGCCGCCGCCGAGCCGGTCGCCGACCCAGTGCCAGCGGCGGCAATTCCAGTAGAAGTGGCGCCAGGTCGCTGGTAGCGCGAAACCGGAGCGGATGACGGATCAACGGCGGGAGTCGAAGCAGGGGCGGCGGCTGCGCGGGAGCCCGACGGCGACCTCAGGCGGTACGCAGGCTCCTTCGCCCCCGCCCCCCCAACCGGCGCCGGCGCGGTGGTAGCGGAGGTTACCGCCGCGGCCGCAGCCGCAGTCACCGCAGCCGGGGACCCCGGCTGCGCCGAGCTAGCCGTTACCGGCAACCCACCCCCGGCGCGGGGGTGTACCCCTCCCGCCCTCGGTTTCGTGGACCAGGGAGACTGCGAAGCTTCCGCCGAACGCGGAGAATTGGCCGACAACGTGACCCTCTCGGCTGCTCTCTGGGGGGATGACGGCGACGACTGGGCGGGGGGCGGTGCGGCTCCTACCGTCACCGAGGAGACCGGGGCTGAGGGGTCTAACGCCATCGCGGCCATGGCAGCCGACGGAGAGCTCGGCATCGGTGCGGCAGCCGACGACGGGTTCGCGATCGAGACGCCCCCCGTTTTCTCCGCCAAAGCGGCCGCGCGGGCAGCCACGCGCGAAGGAGACGACGGCCCTGGGGAGGAGGCCCCTCTGGGAGACTGCGGAGAGGCAGCCCACGTGGGATCGGCGGCCTTGGGGGAGGGTGTCCTGGCTGGGGACGCGGTTTTGGCTGGAGAGAAGGCGTTTTTGACTTGGGATGGCACGCCGAATGGAGAACCCGTTTTCACCGAGGAGGCGGCGGGAGAGCCGGCCTTGGGAGAAGACGTGGATTTGGTGACGGCAGCAGCCCGTGCCGAGGCTAGGGTTGTGGTTGGACGGCCTGAACGGGTAGCAGCCGGGGTCGGCGACGACGCGACCGCGGGGGCAGCGGTGGCGGTCGGGGTAGGTTTGGTAGGGGTGGCTACACGCGATTTCCCCGTCCTAGCGTCAGTCAGAGCCCCGCTGATTTTGGCGGCTATCGAGGTCGGTTTCAAGGAAGACGCCTCTTCGGCAAGATCTGCCTCTCCTGGCTTGCGTCCTCCGAGATCGGTCGCCTCCGCATCCGCTTTGGCCGATGTCAGCAACCACGCGATCAGGTCCATGGCTCCCGCCTGTGAAAATCGTTGAAACGGAAGTCAGGGTAAGGCAAGGCAACGCAAGGTCAAACAAGGCAAGACACGGTAAAGCGCGACACATGAGCGGAGTTTTGTCAACGACAGGCGAAAATTGGCGAGCTGAAGCTCCGACCCTAATCTGGAAGAGAAATGTAAGGCTTGTTTCTGATTCCGCCTTCGGGCGAGCGGTAACACCAAACAAATTGAAGCAGAAACAAAAGTGCCGCGCGAAAGGTCAAGACCAAATTGACTCAAGTGGGATTTGCAGAACAGGATCCACAGCTTTGAATAGGACGCTTTGTTACAGTTTGAAAGCACATGACAAGAGAGACACGTCCGACATCCCAACCCGTGCTCCACCGGCCTTCACGACTGCGTGTTCTGCATTCTGCCATGCCGAACGAAGTATTGGAGTCAATGATAACAGAAACACCTGGATCCAAGAAAGGGCGACATGGCAAGACTGCGGCTGTGCCCCCATGCCAACTTGAGGAAAACCGCACTTCGCGTCTAGCGACCAAAGCAAAGACAGTCACGCAGTCGGCCCCGCAGTGTAATCGTCTCAAGTGCGAAATGCCCAAACACAACGCTCGTGGTGAAAAGACGACTGCGAACACGAAGCCATTGCCTTTCCCCCCCCCCCTCTCCCCTCTGAGAAATAAAGAAAAGACCGGCTCCCCTCATTCCCTGTAACAATCGCCGGCCCACCAATGTCGTTAATCGCTAACTCATTGTCGTCGAGCGTTTGTTGGGGAACTCACCCTTCTTGCGACTCGCCGGACACCTCACGGCGCTTTGCGCTTTGTGCAAAGAATGTCTGTTTGGCCCGTGAAAACCCACGTGCTCCGTCCCGGCATCGTAGAGATGCGAGGGTCTATGGCCATACGACTACGGCCATGCATGATAATGAGCACACACCCCCCCTCCTCCTCCTGTCAACCCCCCCCCCCAGCGTACACGCCCCTCTACTCACCTTCTCCCTGGTCTGGCCCGCGATGCAAGCGCGGTGAAGTGGCGAGTGCCCCGAGGGTCCATCCTTGGCGTTAACGTCGACGCCTGCTTGGCTCACTAGGAACTGCGCCACAGGCTTGTGGCAATGCTCGCACGCGAAGAAGAAAGCCGTGCGTTCATCCTGTAGTGACAATCGGAGGGACACAGGTCGAAAAAGTCAAAACAAACCCCTGCGTCGATCCTTCCAAGTTCATGCTGAAGGTCGTTATTGTTGCTTGCGCGGAATGAGACTTCAATACTAGCGTGCGGACTGCCCCACCGGAGAGTCGATTTTTCCGTGTTGGTGTCTGCACAACGATCATCTCGCCCGAGACCCTTCAAGAGAGAGCCTAGACAGTTACGCCTTGGTAGTGGCAACGGCAATCTTGCCATGGCCCAGTCAGAGGGACCCTGACAGTCCCGTGGCCGAAGCGAAGGCACGAACGCAAGATCTTGGACTAAGTGTGACTGACTCCTGTCGACCTGTTTTGCGTTCGTCCTCCCGATATCATGCTTTCCTTTGCGCCGTCACAACACACAACAAACAAAAATATAAATATAGCCAGCACATAGTATCTATACAGTAGTTCACACCACGATCATCAATGCCAGTACGAGGGTCACCTCGGCTCGACGTGGCGTGCCACCACACCTAAAGTCGACATGTCGAGCCATCGCGTCAATTATCAATACCAAGAGCTGGAACGCCGTAGACCTCGAGGACACAGAAGGCACAACATGCCCACCGACTACGAACTGTCCTCTCCAGACCCAGACTAAAATAGGTGACGCCGAGCGTACTTCACAAGGCGATTTCAGCGGCCTAGCCGCTCTTTCGAGCACTGCCACGGAAACGATGAGCGTCGTGCTCAAAAACAAACATTGCCACGTCTCTCAGAGGGGATCCGGCCAAAAACGCAACGGATGTTGTGCCACTGAGGCTAGGTTCCGTACGGGGGACTGGACGGTTTCCTTTCCGACACCTTGCTACCGATCCAAACTGATCCATTATTTGCCTATTTTGGCCGTCGTATGTGACTAGAAACGCCCCGATGCCTCTGTACTCCGTGCTGCGGGACACTAATGGTTGCTATAAACGTACACCAAGGTTCCTCTCATGCAGCCAAAAATGAAACAAGCTCAAAAGCTGTCTGCTACGTTGCGGCTGCTTCGCTTGGCCGAGACCAAACCATTGCGTGGAAATCCTGCCTTGTCTCCTGCACGATATACTTGTTCTAGTTCACGAAGAAATGTCCTCCCTAACGCTCTCTCCACCTTGCAGCACAGAGTCGCGTCACAAACCTACACTGTCTCGACCCCAATATAGCAAGAGTTTGTGGTCTTTTAATAACAGAGAGGAGCCGGGGGGGGAGGGCGGTGAACGCGAGGTTCAGTCCGGCCAAGGTTAGTCGCAACACCGATATGACCACAAATCCGTTTGAATCCGCAGTTGGCACACGGAGACCTTCAGGTTCAGCAGTAGAGCAACCTTCAGCAATAGGGCAAACCAAGTACCAGTAATCGCTTTTTGACGATGGAAAAAAGACGTACCAGGTACTGAACAAGCACACCTCCTTGCTATATTTTGTCGGGCGCGCCTGCAGCACGCCTAGCGCTCAACTCACCATCGGCGCACACACTGGAACTGCGACAAATCCAATGCACCAGGGGGGCTCCGGGCGGGTGACAGGTGTAAGAACACCAGTCCTCCAACGTGCGGAAGCGTACATAGACTGTACCCTGGCCGATATCTCGCTGGCCAGGGGATCATCACTTTCCTGAATGAGCTGAACCTCATGACACCCGGACAACAATGGGCGCCCGTTGCCGGTCGGTACTGTAGCACACATACCATCGGTACTGAAACGACGAACCCACTGGTACGCCGGAGCTCGAAAGCGCAACATACCTCGCCCAAACAATAGCCCTAGGCCACCAACCTCTGTAAATATCGACTGACACATCTCTGGCCTATCGACATTACTTACGACCAACATCACACGCCACGCCGGCCGAACAATGAGGAGCCCCCAACGACCCTCGAAAACGACGTTTATTAGGCCGCGCCCCCCCTTGTCTTCAACAACTCCAATCGGCCGCCAGGCCACTATACCCACCGCTGTACCGAAGTAGACTATCGGTGTACGTGGCATGCTCCTAGAACGTACCAGGTATACAGCAGTACTCACGAAGGCGCCGACAAGTCCACAACTGCTCCTGACATAACCCTGTCGACTCAAAATCCAGTCTACCGCCGTGCGACCTCCATTTTTCGTGGGCAGAGCGAACGAACGCCCTTGAACAGATCTCTATGTAACTTTCTTTCGAAGATAGGCCCTGTCTGCGGTAGTCGGTGGCTCTATTCCGAGCATCGGTGAGAAGCAGGGGGCGTACATGGAGCATCGCTATAAAACCTCACGATAGACACGAGACCAAACCCCGAGCACGTCATGATGCAGAGTCCGATGAGCAACGAAGAGGGATTGTTTTTCCGGAGATTGAACCCGGCTAAAATACTCCAAGATAGGCTCTCTTGACCAGAATCAGCGACCGCTCCATCGCACCAGGTCCGGACTGGGGCTGCCCAATTCCCACGATTTCAACGCCAAAAAGCCGCGACGAACAAGAAGGGGTTGCCGCCGGCTAAAACGCACATCGCCGCCGCCCATCGCCCGAAAAGCCGCGACCCGCGACCATTACAGGGCTTGAGATGCTGCTCTCCCAGGATAGGCAGGCCAGCCAACGCATCCCACCGCACCTTCTGCCGGCCGCGGCACACACACCGTACATAGGCTACGCTATATCTCATGCCGTAAGTAAGAGAGGGGGGGCGCCAGAAAACCTACTTCGCATTGAGAAACGTTCCCGATACAGATGCGTACGAAACAACCAGGTGCGAACACAATATTTACTACTTGCAGTCCAGACTCTATACGTGTATACCTGGTACATAAATAGCAGGTACCTGGTATTAATCAGGATTCAATTTGGAATATTCGGTACTACTTGTACTGCTGTCTGGTGTACATGTCATGGTAGGGGTATGCAGCATGCTTGTGGCGCTATCATCTGGAAATACTTGAGAAGTTCGGATGTACTTTACTGGTGCGCTCGTTCGCCGAACTTGCCGTCGTGGCGTTTTTTACAATAGGAAGTACCGGTAGAAAATAGTCCCAATCTCTCCCAGCAGCGGCAGCCTTATCTTAATACGGTAGCAGCTGGTGGCAGGGCAAGCGAGCAGTGAAGAGACTTTATAATCAAACAAAAACAAACACAAGCAAGTGCAGCTGTAGATCACACCTCTCTGCGGTGTAAGACCAGAGACTCGTACGGGTATTATTACTATTAATAGGTTATGATTCGAACACGTCGACAAATTTCCAAGAGCCGTTCATGGCTGGGCGGTGGGTCAGAAGAAGTCTGGCCTATTCTGCTTTTCATTTTTCTTCCACGTACCGGTACATGCTCGTATACCCTCGAGACTCCAAGTCTCGTATGTATCGTATGATAGAATCTCTAAAATACTACCAGGTACGTATACTGACGTTGAAGTTATATTCGAAATATAGCGCCTACCGGGTACCGCTTCATACCTGGAGGGTCCTTTGTGCTTTGGTTTGCCTGTTATTTTCCCTTGGTTCATTGTCTTACTCTGTTTACAAGTAGTGGCGTTTTTCTTCTTTTTTTTCCAGCTCGTTCCAATCAAGTGTCTGCCACATCCCCTGCGGAGGGGGCAAGACAGCAGTTTATTTCTTCTAATTCCTCTTTTTGTTATTTCTCTTTCGATTTGTCTCCTTGTTTATGTTTTTCTGTATTTCCTTTCGTTTCTCCATTTCATAAAATGTGTATATCGTGCCTGTCGTATCCAGTATGATGACATGATGGCATGGAATTGCTTTGCCACTCTGTGCTTACCGATTACGTGGCAACATAGTGCTCGTATCTCTGTGACGTAGCTTTGTGGCCACAGAACTTGTACGAGTATCTCTTCTATTATTGGGATTGAAGAATAGCGCACGGACACTGGTTGTGCTGGATGTCGACGGGTAGAAAGGACGGAGAACACACACAACTGGTGATAAAAAAGACCATGGGCGTCCTGGCAATCGTACGTACCTGGTACATACTATCTGGTGCTTGGTATCGGGATAGATGCGTACGTACGTGGTAGCTATTGAAATAATACCAGGTAGATGCAAATTACTGCTGTACCTGGTAGATATTAATACAGCAGTCAGTAGTTGCCCCAGGCTATGATATACTTGTACAAAGCTCTTATGCAACGATAGAATACATGGAGAACACCGTATTGCACAACACACTTTACTCTCTCGTACAGCTTTCGTACGCCTGATTTGTGAGGCACGTATCAAAAGAAGGATGCCTGTATGCTGGTACAACACATGATTACAGCGGTACTCGTACAACTGCTGTACAAGTACTTCTCATTGGGGTATATACGTAGATGGCCGTTTAATGGTTGTCCGCGGGTGTGCATTCGTGTGTTCACGTTTCACGTGTTCGGAGAACGAAATAACTCCGCAAAACTAAAAAAAGGCACCATCCCATCGAGATCTCATACCTACCAACAGTACGGACTCACTGCCAGACGCTGTTTTGTGCATACACGACGGACACAACACATGTACGACGGACACAACACAGCAATCATTCAAGTCAACAGGATTTTTTCTAAGCATGCCGAACTAAAAACCTGTACAGCGGTAGTACCAGGTGTTTGGTGATAGTTACATATGCTGACCGGCTGCGGCCTCGATGCTATGATATTAGCGTACGAGCTGTCGATACGTTCCTCCTCGTAAAGTGTGGAGAGAAATGAAATGTATATACCAGGTGCTCAGTAGTTAGGACAGCAGAAAACAAGGAATACGGGTACATCGATCGGAACGTGCGCATCGAACCCCTCAAAAAGGTGAAAAAAAAGGGCAAGAGACGCACGCGGTGGAGCGCCGAGATGTCGATGACGCATGCTCTAAAAGTTGTACGTAAGAATCAAGTTTGCGAACTTCGAACGAAAGACACCCATTTGGCATCAGACTTCGTTAGTACGAAACCTCCTGTACAACCGTACCATGTACAGCCTTGATTGCACATTGACCCTTGAGGGTCGATGACACGACATTGACACCTCTGTAAAATGCGAACATATCTCAGATACCAGATACCCAGATACCAGGTATGTCAGTTCGCGACATGCGGCGTGTACAGAGAAATGTACCCGTTGACAAATCAATCGTCAACCATCTATCTCAGTGCTCTACACTCCGAAAACCTACCCCTGCCCCCTGCCCCCTGCCCCCACGGACGTACTATCGCAGTACGTAGGTACACACGCACAAACACAACGCAGTGCAAGTAATCTGCATCAGAGTACACAAGGTGGCCGCAATTCTGCACCTATACTGGTTCACACAATCTGCACGATACCACACACAGCTTGCAAAGGTGAGTTTCGACGAAATGCTCGATCTCTAAAAAAATAAAAATAAAAAGGCGACCGAAACTAGGCACCAATCGTACTCGTACTGGCTCGTCTACATTGCTGCTTGGGTACGTAGGCGGAGGGGGTGCTGTGCACCGAGCACGAGAAGTACTCCGACTTCCGAGCACGACAACAGCCACAACTGCCACACATCCTGCGATCCGGAGGGTATCACATCTGATTCACATAATTGATCGCAAACAATCTAACCCACCGCAGGAAACGACAACAAAAGCGTGTTCTAAGAGAGGGGAAGATCGACTCCATCTCGCGATAGACAGGAACAGCGCAAGAATCAGGCTGCGGAAGACACATGTTTGGCCTCTTGTCAGGACCAGAAAACATACACTGCAACCTTGTTGCAACACACAAAAAAAAATGTACCAGGCACGCAAGAGGTACGTGATAAAAAAAAGCAAACAGAAAACAGCACCGATGTTGTACGTCCAGAAACCACATCGGCTTCCATCAGGCTCGCTCGATTATTCGCTCGATCATGACGACGCCATGGACTAGCGTTATCAGCTGTAAACTACCGGTACCGACCTTGTTCCGGTGTGCCACTTTGGCTCCGCCTTCCTTCACCAGCCACTCCACCACTTCCAGGCTGCCCCCCGTGCAAGCCCATTGCAGGGCAGTGGAGCCCTGCGGGAGAGGCAAGGAGGAGCGAAGTGCAGCAGACAGGCGGTGTATTTTATCTACATTTTATGGTCGGTATACTCTGGTGCTGTGGAAAAAAGGCGAAAAGCGAAATCAAGAGCAATTTATGTTCGTCCGTATGCTGCCCGAGGTTCCGGGCCATCCGATGATCTTTCCGCTCGGCCTCGAGCGCAGCCTGCTGCCTCAGTGGTGATTTTTGCTCGACAGCCCGGGCAGGGTCGTGTCTCGGCGTATCCCAGGGCAGGTGGTGACGCAACGCGTGCGAAAAAATGAACGAAGAGGAAAAAACAAAACCACAGCGCAAAAAAGAGGGCCGCACGCAGATTCGGTAGGGCGTGCTACGCGCCATAATCTGATACATGGTACAGCGAAAACAGAGCGCAGTGGCACGGAAGCAAACCGATCGTTTATTTTCCGCCCAGGGGCCAGCGGGGAAGAGACGAGGGCTTGCTGCCTCTTCCCTGCCCTCTTGGGGTAGTCCACGCGGAGACTCTACGCGGAACGGGGGAACAGGCTTCCTACCTCCGAACGGAGGGGTCGACGCAACGGCCAGCCATCCCAAACTTCTCGGGGGGAAAAAGCGCGGGAATGATTGCGAAGAAAGGAACAGAGCTGGAACTCGAGCCACGAGGCACTAGGCACCGCCTGCCTCATTCAGGGCGGAACAGATTTATGGATCCCACATGGAAGTTAGTAGGGTACTAGCTGTACCGGCGACAAAAATAGTATACGAGGGTACATCGCACCTTGACTGGGTCCGAGACGTCCGCCGAGAGGGCGTTGATCTTTAACAGAGACTTGACCTCGGCAATTTTTCCGTCGTAGGCAGCCAAAAAGAGTCCGGCAAGGACAGCCTCATCCGAGCAGGTGGAGGCCATCGCTATTTGAAGGCACCTAAAAAGCGCGCCCGTTCGTAGGCACCCAAGGCCCGCTAACCAACGACAATTATTTTTTCCCTTGGGTTCAGCGTTCTCCGCGCTCTACTGATCCTCCTTCCTTGAAAGCGGCGTGTCCAAGGGGACGCTTCCTATCCTTGGTGGCTGTAACAGCGAGGGCAGTACCAGCGGGCGCTCCGGCGCGTGCTTGCGTGACGTGGATTCGGCGAGTCTACTGTAGTAAAAATGTGAAGGAAAAAGCTGAGCACTATACGAAACCCGAGGCGTTTTCATATCGGGAAGTTTCATTAAATTTCCCCGCCTAGGTTTCGTTCCATCGATCACACTTGCACGAGCACGCACGCTCCACCCCCATCACCCCTAGGTGAGTGCCTGCTGTAGGGTTGTGTATTAGCTGGGAAGGATACTGAGAGGAAGCTTGTGCACTGCGAATTCAAACGCTGCAGCTGTGATGAATTGTATGCAGAGTCTGTGGATTTCGTCCCTCCTTCGTCGAGGCCTACACACCCTGGCAAGCTCTGGATGTGAAGGTAACAAGCCTTCCTCAGACGCTAAGGCTATCATTCGCATGCCGTCGTGAGTACTTCATGGTCGAATCTCGAGTGGTGCCGTGGAAGGCTTTAGTCGGCCGCTGCCGACCTTGCGTTTGTCGCCGCTTCCCCCCTCTTTTTCGCACATTTTCTCACTATTGCTCGTTGCTCTCTCCGCCACCACCCACTCGATTTCTGCCCAGACTTTGTACCATGTCGCACCGTAAATTTGAGGCACCTCGCAACGGTTCGCTTGGGTTCCTGCCCAAGAAGCGGACGAAGAAGCACAGGGGGCACATCCGCTCCTTCCCGCGGGACGATGCCGCGAAGGAACCGCACCTCACGGCCTTCATGGCCTACAAGGTCAGGATACCCTCCCGCACTCTTGTGTGGGTATTTCTGCGCCTTTCTTGCTGTTTCGTGTGTTTTGTTTCCCTGGCGAGCTGTCGAGCAACTACAGGTACAATACTGCTGTACTAGCTGTACTTTCTCCGAAACCGGCCCGTCCAACCAAAAATGTGTGGTCAGGGGATACGAAGTGCAGCAGTAGATCAGGGGCCGTGTGAGATGAGGGGAACTAAAAGCTCAACATTTCGAGAAGACGACTTCGTAACGCAAGATCTACGCCGATTGCTATCGCTACCTTGACGTATACCAGATAATAACTATTAATAGTTACAACACATACCAGGTACCAGGTACAAATGCATAAATTTTTACTCATGAAGCATAAATTTGAACCGAGTGTAGAGGTCTGTATCACGTACAATTACCAGGAAGTACTGGTATGAATTTAGCACGTCGAGTTGGCGTCTGCTTCGTACAGAGTACACCTCGTACCGAAATCGCCAAACCATCGACGTGTGTGCCGTTGCGTGCGTTTGTATTATGTAGGAAATAGCGAACGGGAGGGAAACGCTTACTCGTATTTCACGCCACCTCTTCGTCAAATGTCGGCGGCGGGAGACCTTCCTCCTTTCGTGCCGCCTCACCCCCCCTGCACAGCGAGCGTGCGATCGGCCTACTCCATTTGCACTGCTGTTCGCTTGCCTCCTTTCCGATATTCCCCCCCCCCCACCAACATCCCACGGCAATGTTTGACTCAACGTAACGCCTATTTTCTGTTCTCGACGTGAAGGCCGGGATGACCCACATCGCGAGGGAGGTAGACCGCCCCGGATCAAAGATCCACAAGAAGGAGGTGGTCGAGGCTGTCACCATCCTCGAGACGCCCCCCATCGTTGTGGTGGGAGTCGTTGGCTATGTCGAGACCCCCACCGGTCTTCGCACCCTCACCACGGTGTTCGCTGGTCACCTGTCTGACGAATGCAAGAGGAGGTGAGCTGGAAGGAGTGAGCAGGGCGTCTATTAAAATGTTGTATTAATAGGCGCAATTTATACCTGGTGGAGTGCAACGTACACACAAATGTTATGTTTCCTGCTACTTACATTATGTGATATACCTGGTATTAGCCGGTAGTAGAATGTCTGGCGTGCCCCGTGCCAGCCTCCGTGTGCGAAGTTGATTTTTCCAAAAGTTTTTTCATGTTTTATTTACCGTAAGTTTTTTTTTATCGTTTATGGAAGCATGAAAACCAGGCGGGGCAAAGGCATGGTTAGCTTCTGGGTGAATTGAAACAGTAGTAGTGAGGTGTTGATAATTCCGCATATATCACACGTTTAGCCAGGCTCCGTGTTCGAAAGTATAGATAATTTTTCCTATTAATATTAATAATAGACAAAGTTTTTCATGTTTCTTCTACCGGAGGCGGTTTTTATCGTTCATGGAAGCATAAAACCAGGCGAGGCAACGGGATGGTTATCTCCTCGGTGGATGAAGACAGCAGAAAAAACGAGCCTTGCCAAAAGTCCCGAGAACATTGACACTGGAATCATGTCTGCCGCCATTTTTTTACAAAGACTTTTCATGTTTCTGCTCTAGCTCCGAACGTTTCTATCGAGCCTTAATTTGGCAGGGCAGATCTGAGCTCCTTGGTGCACTCCCGTGAGTGTGGCAAATCGACAGCACTTTTAGTGTCCTTCGGGGCGGACATGGTCGCTGAAGTTTAAAAATGTGGCTCCAGGCGCTTGACTTTCTAGTTTTTTGTACTGTAGTCAAATACGTTTTTTCGGGTGTAAATAGAACGAGAAGGAGAAACGTGCTCGTAGCTTCTGGGTTCTCGTTCTGGTCGTCCTTCATAGCAGAATATTAAAGTTGAACACAGTAGTAGAAACTGGAAGTTCGAGCGCCTGAAACCACATTTTCAAGCTTCAGCGACCATGTCCGCCCCGAAGGAGGGCACGAGAAGTGCTGTCGCTTGGCACACTCACGGGAGTGCACCAAGGAGCTCATATCTCCCTTGCCAAATTTTGGCTTGATGGAAACGTTCGGAGTTGGAGCAGAAGAATGAAAAGTATCGTGCTTGCAGTGTCTATATGCATATGTTGTCGGGACTTTTTTTTGTTGGTGGGCAGTGCAACACAGGTGAGTATTAGTATTAATAGCAAGTGTTGATAGTTCCGTACCGTATGTATTACCGCTTCAGGTAGGGTCGGTGTGCGAAAGTAATTATAATTTTCCTACATGAGTTTTCACGTTTTTTCCACCGAAGGTTGTTTCCATTGTTTTTCGAAGCACATAGAAACTAGACGAGGCAACGTGATGGTTGGCTGCTTGGTGAATATTGAGAGAGTAGTAAAGGGTTGATAATCCGGCATTGGTCAAACCCTGAACCAATCAGAGATACCTTCTGGGCCTTTTGGCTAAGATCATGTGTAGCATCTGTTCTAATCAGTGTGAAAACTGATTGACACTCATCGAGTGTCATTTTCACACCTGTTTTTGAAATTGCCGGGTTTAGCGTTGCTTGCAGCGTTCCGGCTTGATTTCCTCGGCTTTCACTACCGCCTTGTGAGGTCTGTCCCCTCCGGCTCTACCGGTCGCGCCGGTGGTTCAAGTGGTCAACATCGAATTCCACTTGTTGAGTCCTGGGTTCGAGCCCCAGGTGGGTCGGACTTTGACTTTATTTGCAAAAATAAAAATAAAAAAGGATTCAATTGTTGAGAGCGCCTTGCAGCGTGAGTAGGCACAATTCGATGCGAGTCGACGAGGGAAGAAAAGGCTGAAATCTTCTCGCGATAAAAATGAAGGCACGTACCGTAGCTGGAGGGGGGGGGAGAAGAGCCTGCTATGTGACCCCGGATCTGAGTTACGAGTTGGAAGGAGAGAGAGAAGAAGATGGGCGAAGATAATTAATGGGATGAGCAAAAAAAAATAATCAAAAAATAGCTACGTCAAGAAGATTCACTATTATATCGACCCTTTACAACTGCGTCGACAACAAAATAAGGTGGTTTTTGTATCACGTGGCAGGCGGTCAGTCACTTTTGTTTTTTGTTCGATAACTCATTGGCGCGGCCTCCACGTGTGTTTTATTGTGTGACAGCCGTTCCGGGAGCAGAGGCTGTTCCGGTTTGTGGTCCAATGTCCGATACAACTATGCTTACGTACCAATGGGTGCGATATGATTTTGTATTCGCGGAAGGCGGTCGGTCACGCATTTTTACATGTGGAAAATTATAACATATCGATGTTGCCTCCAACCTGTAACTGCCCGTGTGGCAGCTGCCCATTTTATACATTTCTGTTCCGACTTGTGATCACAACAGCAGTTCAATCCTATTGCATACATAACTCACTAATAATAGTATGCACACAAGTTTCAGCGTGCATTTGCGTGGTGTTCTTAGGGCTGGCGTCGCCTCACGATATCAGAACGTAGTTTTTCTGATGGTCAAATAATACCGGTATCAGGTGCTGCTGTACATCAAAAAGACCCTGGCAGTTTCACGAGGCGCGTCTACCCTTTCTGTGGGAGTTGCGTCTTTTGGGTTTCGTGAAAGCCTTCGGGTGGGATCGAAACCCGCTGCCTAGATAAAACGCAAAACCAGCTTTCCACACTCACCGAGTCGGAGCTCCTGCGAGGATGTGCTTGGCCTTACACTGCTGGACATATTGCTTTTGGTTCGCAAGTAGAATAGTACGTTGTGTATTAACAGACACTTAATCCTTGTAGTGGTATTGTATTTCAGTGTTCGCTCATCTTCGTTGTTTTTTTGGCGTGCAGACCTAAATTTAGATTTTTAGTACCAGTCTCGCCATGGATTTGTGACTAATATCCACGTACGTAACGGCAGTCTCGCCATGGATTTGTGACTAATATCCACGTACGTACGGCAGTCCTTAAAGTTGAGGATTACGGGGGATATTGTTGGTAAAAATAGCGAAATGTAGAGGTTTTTGTGTGCATCGTAGGTCCTATTAACTATGGTCCCCCGTAATAGGACGTATTGATGTCACGTTAGAAACTGTAACATATGAAGTTGATACTATTAATACCAGATATCCGTAATCATACCCGCACTTGTCGTACAGTAGGTGCCAAATCTACGACGATTTCTGCAACACCCGATTTGGGCAATGCCGTCCGGGTCAACGATAATTAGGCATTGGCATAAGAACATCCGTCGAAAAATTCCGTTCGTAGTCGTCTACCAGGTATAGTTGTCCTTGTGGTCGAGAGTTTAGACAAGGCTGGTGCCCTCACATATATATATATATATATATATATATTAACATTGTCTTTAAATATTTTTCTCGTACCCCATTCACTGGTTTGTCTACGGTTCTCCCTTGCTCCAACCAGGTTAATATTTCCGCTCTCAAACTTTTTTTTTTTTGTATTCGTTCATTGTTTTTGTACAGGTTCTACAAACACTGGTACACGTCGAAGAAGAAGGCGTTCACCCGGTACGCCAAGAAGTTCGCCGAGGCACCGCAGGAGATCGACGCCGAGCTCGAGCGCATCAAGCAGTACGCCCAGGTCGTCCGCGTCATCGCGCACACCCAGGTGCGGTGACTGTCAAGGGCTCGACAAATAGACATGGTGTCAAAAATGCTTAAACCGTAGTTCGGCCCCTTGACTGACATCCTCTGTACGCTAAAAGTAACGTCTTCAGGGCAAAAGAGGCCCAGACGCGACGAAAAAAGCGGTTTCCTCCCGTAGAATCTGGGTTGTTTGTTGAACGAAGCTGTTCTTGGCGACAAAGCATTTGATATGGCCCTTGTGTAGCTGGCCGTTTCTTTTTCTGCAGCAAGCTTCGCGCACGCACATGCGTCTTGGCTTTGTAACGTCCATAACGTACCGCACTAAAGTACCTTCCTTTCCTACAATCGGACGAGAGTAAAAGTTCTAAAAGGGTTCGCAATTGGTTTTGTTTTCGGTTATGGCAGGTCGGGCTTGTTAAGCTGAGGCAGAAGAAGGCGCACATCTGCGAGATCCAGGTTAACGGCGGTGATGTCGCCGCCAAGGTGGACTTCGCTCGCGGCCTCTTCGAGCAGAAGGTTCCCGTGGACGCCGTTTTCGCTAAGGTAAGGAGTGAGAAGCAGAAACGATCACCCAACAGTTTTCAACGCTTCAGGCGCGGCAGCGTCGTGAGGAATGGAGCAGAAGTGGATTCTGAATACCTTCGCGATAACATGATTGTTCTCCTTCTCGCCTCGTAGATGCCGTCTTTGCCCCCACGGTCAGGAGTGAGTACCAATAAACTGTCTATCTACAGGGCGTAACGCACGTAGTGCGCATTGAGTTCCAAGTGCCGGGAAGGGCATTGTTTCTGAAACGGCACGTCTAAAACTTGGTTGTATGGCAACCCCGACCAGCTTGTTTGAACGACCGCCGTCACGTTCTACCGATGTTGATACATCGTTGCCAATTGGTTTAATGCCCCGGTATGGACGTGATTGGCACGGAGCATATAAGTGGATGGGCAACATGAGGGGGAAGGATACTTGAACGTGTACTGGTCGCTTAAGATTATCGCTACCAGTGTCTGCGGTCTGACAGCGTTGTCGCGATACCCTTTTTATAGTCTATCTGGTATCTAGCGTCATTGGGGTCAAGCAGGTGTCTCCTACAACTGTTGTAAACGGTTTGTAGGTTACCCCTCGAATGCATCCCAGCCTACCTCGACAAGTTTTCCTAGTGTCATCGACTGCACTGCGATCTCCACCTTTTCGCGTGCCAGCTTATTGCTGATGTGTCCGGACGTGAGAGGAAGTTCAGGGCCTTAATTTCATTTGTTGAATCTCAATCATTTTCTGGGCCTCAAATTATATTCCATTTCTTTCCGTTTTTTTTTTCATGGGCGTGTTTAGGACGAGTGCATCGACGTGCTCGGCGCCTCCAAGGGACACGGTACCGAGGGCGTTATCACTCGTTGGGGCGTGACCCGTCTTCCTAGGAAGACCCACCGTGGTCTGCGCAAGGTTGCTTGCATCGGCGCGTGGCACCCTGCCCGCGTGAGCTTCTCCGTCGCCCGCGCCGGTCAACACGGATACCACCACCGTACCGAGGTGAGGGTGTGGGTGGATTCGTGGCCTTTCACACCATCGTTCAACATTTTACGCTTGTTTCAAAAGTTGTGTGGAATGGAGTCGTTTTCTCGCAATGTTTTACTGTCGTCGTGTCGTCTGTTGGCGTCTCTTTGAAAACATCCCCGGTCGTGAGTCTATACAACGATGATCCGATCAGTGGGGGTGATACCAACCCTATTAGGACTGCAGTCCCGTTTTGGGGACAAACAGGTCAAATTTTAAGCAATTTGTCCCCGAAACGGGACTGCAGTCCTAAAAGGGTGAGAAACACGTGTGTCGTTTCGTACTCGGGTGTAGGTAGGCCAATAGATATGAAATGGCGTAACGAGAACGCCACGCCTAAAATTGAAGGCCGCTTAGAAGTTGCAGTAAGAAATCCCCCTCAGCGGCCAGCGCGACACGAAAACATGATCTCGTATGATAGACTATATGTTGAAGGTTGTTCAAGGATTTCGTCGCAGTAAATGTTGTTGCTCACACGATTATAGGGGGTGTTGTTGACGGGTGGGTGCATACTGTAGGTTCGCGACGTCGTCAATGAATTTCCGTCTTTTCTAAACCACCACACACACCCGCCCCCGCTGTACTGCATGCTATTTTGCATGTTTCTCTGTATGATATGCCCTTTTGACGATCGATCTTCAGATGAACAAGAAGATCTACCGCATCGGTAAGAAGGGAGACGTCGGATCTGCTTCCACGGAGGCCGATTTGACCGTCAAGCACATCACCCCCCTCGGAGGCTTCCCCCACTACGGCGAGGTACGACGTTAAGCAGTCACGGGCCATGTTTTTGTTTTTTTTCACTCACTAGTTTTCACTTCTCGTAGTCATTTTACTCCCGTTTAGAATATACCTGGTATGTTAATATGGCCGGTTTTTCATGTTTTGGGTGGCATTTAGTTGTGGAGAGGGTTTGTGTGTCCCTTTTCTACAACCCTATATACATATCCACACAACCCTCGCTATGGATTTGTGTCATGAACACCCCTTGCCGGTATCGTTGCCCGCACGACGTCACTATTATTTCTGGACATTCCATGACATCCATCACTTTCGGGGTGGAATAATAATTGCTGGCAGCTTCACGAGGCGCAGCTCCCGTTTACCGTGGGAGTTGCGCCTTCCGGGTTTCGTGAAAGCCCTCGGGTGGGACCGAAACCCGCTGCCTAGATCAAACGCAAAACCAGCTTTCCACACTCACCGAGCCGGAGCTTCGGCGAAGATGTGCTTGGCCTTACACTGCCGGACATGCTGCTTTTTTTTTAGTCTGAACATACCTGGTGCGATTTAGCAAACTGACCGAAAACGTGTCCGTGACGTTTTAGAGTAAATATGTACTTCGGACGCAATGAATCAACTTTGGTCCTCGTGCGTTAACTTGCGGAAATATTTTCCTTACGAAACGCGTCGGCTGGTGGACTTGATTCCCAAAATGCTCCATTTTTTTCGTACTTTTGAGTGCATTTGATGATGCAACGATCTGTTTCGCTGGATGAACACACAACCGATAATGTATAACCATATCTATCCATGTCTTCTAACCATTGGTGCTCTTTCTACCCAGATCAACGAGGACTGGCTCATGCTTAAGGGCTGCGTCATCGGCTGCAAGAAGCGTTGCATCACCCTCCGCAAGTCGCTCATGAGCCACTCTCGCCGCATCCACCTCGAGGTGAAGAGAGCAATAAAGTGATCTCTAGTATATGTTGCGTTGAACGGCATTCGAGAAGATTCGAGTTTTCACTGTAGGTTTCGCAATATACCCGTTCGACCTTGGCGGTGGAGCGTCAGCTTGATTTTGCGATGCTTGGTTTTGAATTTCTCGACACCTAGTCGAACCTTTCGGACCGCTGTTGTTCCAAGATTGTTTGCACCTTGCTTACAGTTATTAAATTCAGCTCGCTGGCATATTTACCAGGTATCGATAAAAACTGTATTCCTAGCATATACCTCGTACTGGTGTATCATATTAAAACCTTTAATCGCACTCCCTCCCATTTTTCGTCTCATTGCCCAAAATTACAGCAAGTGGAGCTCAAGTTCATCGACACCTCGTCCAAGTACGGTCACGGCCGCTTCCAGACCAAGGAGGAGAAGGACAAGTTCCTCGGCCCCCTTGCGTCCAAGCAGGTCAAGGCTTGAGATTCGCAAGCTGCGGCGAACCCTCCCGTTCGTCCATCTGCTGGCGCGCACGTGGGACACATCGCATCAAGGGCATCGTTTGTGCGGCCTGGTTGTAGCGGGCGGCTGTCTTGATGCTTGTTTTGCGGTTGGGTTGGCGTGTGTCAGGGGTTTTTCTTTTTGTCCCTCCACTGCGGTGGTTTGGGAGAGAAGGCGTCGGCTCCATGCTGGTGGATCACTCAGAGCGCGTGTTTAGCCCGGCGGGCATTTTGCTTCTCGTGCGTGCGGCAAAATTGGCCCGTCTTCTGTTTTTCATGGAGCCATCAATTCCGGTGCGCTTTCTGTTCCTTCCGATTCGTTCTTGGTCTGCTTTTTCACCGATGGTTGGCGCCTGGAAATCCAGGCGTCGACCTTGTGGTTGGGGCGGAGAAAGTCGTCCAGGAAGGAGGAGGGGGTGCACGGGGCTCGTGCAAGTTCATCCGAATACTCTAAAAACAAGCGGGGTTACACAACATCAGGACGAATGTCCGTCATTTATCTCTTGCAAGATGTCGCTGAACGGGGCATTTTCCGCCGCTACGGTACACTACCTGTATCTTCCGTTCTGCTCAACCGCTACCGTAACATATCCGGCGTGCTGCTTACTACGGTACTCTACTTTTAATCAACTGTCGCGTTATATGATACATGTCTCCATCTCCACCGCTTTGCGTTTTTTTTCCCTTTGTTCGCGTCCAATTATTACGCCGTCTGTCGTTCGTTCGTTTATTCATGCTATTAATAGAATCCTTAGTCGCACAGTCGAGTCCCGCGTTTTGCTCTCGAGTCTCGGTCTTGATTCGTTTGTTACGAATTGAATTTGGAACGAGAAATCACGGCGTCTCGGTTGGCGCTCCATCTACTCCCACTACTGCTGTTTATCCACTTGCTGACAAGCAGTATCCAAGTTAGCCGGTCGCCCCGGTGGTTCAAGTGGTTAACCTCGAATTCTAATTGTTTGAGTCCTGGGTTCGAGCCCCAGGTGGGTCGGACTTTGACTTTATTTTCAAAAATAAAAAAGGATTCAATTGTTGAGAGCGCCTTGCAGCGTGGGTAGGCACAATTCGATGCGAGTCGACGAGAGAAGAAAAGGCTGAAATCTTCTCGCGATAAAAATGAAGGCACGTACCGTAGCGGGAAGGGGGGAGAAGAACCTGCTATGTGA
Organism: Nereocystis luetkeana; assembly: GCA_031213475.1. NCBI lineage: Eukaryota > Phaeophyceae > Laminariales > Laminariaceae > Nereocystis > Nereocystis luetkeana. Next base: position 8,823,924 of record JARUPZ010000005.1, read on the forward strand.
CCCCGGATCTGAGTTACGAGTTGGAAGGAGAGAGAGAAGAAGATGGGCGAAGATAATTAATGGGATGAGAAAAAAAAAGAAGAAAAAAAGTGAAGCTTTGGTGTAACATGACATTTTGGTTTATTGGCGGACGAGGCATACACCCGAAAAAATGGTGTCATTTTGACAACATCCATCATTTCGATCGCCTCTTCTTGCAACATAGTCTTTCACTTATTTTGTCGACGGCCACCTCGAAAACACCAACTCTCTTAGAGTAAAGTACCTTTAGTAGGTACAACTATTAATAGCATTTTTTAACGGAGACGAACACGAGGACAGACGTGAATTCTGTGAGCAGACAGGAACAAAAAAGGCGGAAAGTAACTATTAATAGACAGAGGTGGTTCCGTCGAAGGCCTTGGTCAGGTGTCAGTGCCACTGCACGTGGAATCCGGAGTTGGGAACAACCTGTTACCGACTGACATAAAGAAAGCTATTACGATTCATGGCAGCACGTAAAAACTTAGCAATACATTCATTAAAATATGATAATTATCGTCAGTCAGCTGGCAGGGGTGGGTGTTTCCAACTCTGTTTTTGATACAAGTTCGTATTTGATTTCAACTCTTCATGTTTCTATTAATAAAATAGTTATTTTTAATTTGCACAAACGGATACCAGGGTATATATGTATTATGCGTTACGTGCATAGACCAGGTCTGACCTGGTAACTCATTTGCCCCTCGACATCCAGCACCCCACGCACTGACTCTTACTCTAGCGGAGGCGATGCTGACGCTGCTTTGTGGCTCATGCTTCGAACGACCCGTATCGGCTGCAAGAAGTGTTGCAAGTATTTCATGGTTGCAACGGTTTGCAGCGAATGTGAACGCTAATAATACTGTAACGGAAGGGCAAAAGAGAGCATGCACGCACACACCAAACCTTCTCCCCGCCTTTAGGATAGATATATATGTCGCATTCAAGTTACCTTGCGTTATACCAGTCACTTTCAGTTACTGCAATCGCACTCTACGCAGAAAACCCCATCACTGCTGTAGCACACAGAATAACACCCCGCCCGAAAGATATCCGATGCGACCGTTTATAGGTGATTTTGAATGTCCCCCCCCTCCTCCTATGTAAACGCCTCTTGCTCATTATAACTCGCTACTGCTGCTTCTCGTCTCGATCGCGTTCTTCATCCTCCACCCCTTCCTGGCCGAGCTCAACGAAAGGTCAGCTTAATCGGAGCACACTTCTATTTTTGGTGGCTGGGTAAGGGCTGTTGCAGTTCAGCTTCTGGCTACTCTGTTTAGCCTTTGGCAGTCGGCCCACTTCGGCGTTTTCTTAGGTAATCTCGCCGCATATTTTTTGCGTCTGTTGGGCTGTCTGTAGTTGCTGCACTGCTGTTGTAGTGTTGTGTAGGTTGTAGGTCGGGCCGTGGTTCGTCGATGGTTCCCGTTGCAAGCACGAGTGAGTGGGGGTGGTAGAGAAGTAAGGCTTTCTTGGTGTCTTGTCAGACTTGCTAGGTGTGATCGAATTCATGGATGATACGTATTGCCAAGTAACACACCTGGTTTCCTTACGTACGTACGAGCAGCTGTGTACCAGTTTGGTCGCCGTTTCGAGATGCACCCGAAACCCAGCTACAGCTGCAGCAGTACATAGATAAATCATAACACACGCGTGACGACATCCCCCCCTCGGACTGTTTTTAAAGCTGGTCTCCTCGACAATAGGGAAGGTGCAAATCCGAAAGCGATGGGTCTGTGGAAAGATCCTGTCGAGATATTTCCAAAGAAAGCCAACATTTTCGTTGTGCCCCCCGCCTGCCTACTTCGTAGAAACTCGGCTCGGAACTCCGTCCCAGGGGGTGTGTCATCTTGAGTGTTGTACTTCGTTGTACATGGACATAGACTTACTCAAAGATATTTTTCTCCTGTCTGTGCTCGGTTGGTACATCCCTGGCCTCTCAGAGCTCCCACTTGGACATCGCCTCCTCCTATTACTTGCCGGCGAGAGCCTTGTATGTTTTTTTTTTCTGTTTGGTGTGCATGCGTGTATCCAGAGTTGTCTTTTTCCTGAGCGGACTCGGTTGGTACGTTTCTGATCTCTCAGAACTCCCCACTTGAACACCGCCTCCTTCTATTCCTCCTTCTATTTCGTAGTTGCCAGCGAGAGCGTTTTGTTGTTGTTGTTGTTGTTGTTGTTGCTGTTGTGTGTGCGTGCGTGTACCCAGAGCACGGCAACGCGGGCGAGCACGGCGCTATCGCGGGTGTCAGTGGGCGCTGGCGGGTAGTGGGGGGGTGGACGGAGCGCGGTCGCCGTTTTCGTGGCTAGGCGTCGCGTGTTCGTCGAAACACGAGGAAAGCATGAGTGGGCTCTGTCGGGCCTCCTGTTGTTGGTTTGAAAATAATATGCACGAGTCTACAAGGATCGTTTTGGTGTGCAAAAGAACACTAAATCGGTGCTTATTTTTTACGAGCCGGCTGAACTTCAGAGAGAGAGACCTGGTCAGACTGAGCACCAATATTGTCGAGCTGGCGAACGAGGGCCACGGTGAGCACCGGGATTTACGCGAGGCGGGCGACGGGTCTCACTGGGGCAGAGAGGAAGTGAAGCTTTACCTGGGCCGAATCGGTGGCGCGGTAGTCGCGAGAGGGCGGGCAGCGTGCAAGGCTGGGAGAAGCTGTGCCGTTCGATTTTTTGTCTTGACCGGCGCAAGGTGTTCAATTCAGGCGGTATAGAATTACATCAGAGGGGACGGGGGCTTAGTTTCTTCTTCAAGTTTTCATTCTCATTTTCGTTGTTTCTGCGGTGCTGTGCCGTGTTGTGCTTTCTCTTTTCGTAACTATCAAAAGAAGTTTACATGCATGCGGCATGCGGCGTCCGGATTGTTTTTGGCTGGATGGAGCATGGAGCTCTTGGCATCTGCAATGCTTGCACCATTTTTATTCTGCATCTGTTTTGTTTCATTCTTCCTTAGAACATAGCGGGCGGGTCCGCCCGCTGCGCGAAGCGCCTTGTAAATCATGCACGTATTTGTCCCACCCTCAGCTGTCTCGCTCGGTACATTCCCCCAACCCACATCCCTCCTCAGCCCGTGATTACCGACGGGAATATAATTTGCGGGGGATCGATCCTCGAGTTATTTCATGTCGATTTGGATGTCATCGTCCTATTACTTGCCGGCGAGCCTTTTCCCTTTTCCATTCTGTTTTTCTTGTTGTTTTTTCTTGTACGTACGTGCCAGCATGTTGCCGTCGAGCATCTACCGCAAGCACATCACAGCTAGAGGTGGAAACCTTTGAAAAAAACGGGTTCAATCGGTTTTTGGAAACCTATCAGGCATGTACGAGTAGACTATTGTTGAAAAAAAAGTCTTTTTTATCGCAGGGCTATACCGGTTATGACCGAAATCCGAATAGAACCGGATAAAACACGGTTAAAACCAGAAAACCGGTTTTAACCGGCAGCACCGCACATTTTTTTCATTGTTTTTCTGCTGAACAAAACCATCATCAGTACCGTCTGCTTCGTACATCAATACCAGGGTATTATACACGGTACAGGCGCCCGCTCTTAAAAAAAACGGTATCAAGAACTCAAGGCTCGTTTTTTCACGACAAATAAGAAGAAACGATGCTCAGGGTCATGTCACATGTATACATAATACAAGGTTCTCCTCCGGGACGTGCCTAAGGGCGTAGCGCGAGAACGAGTCGAAAAACGATACAACATAGGATATTGTATCATACGCATATGCTACAAATATAACGACGTTTTGAAATAACTGCACGTTAGTGATGTACATATAGACGTGTACCGTACAAAACTCTTCTTTTGGGCCTGCATTTTTAAGGACAAAAACGTGCATGGACATACGCGTAGTGAGATGTCACTGAGTCAGTCGCTTTTATGTATGTTCTTGATGATTCCGCCAAACATGGTATCATATTTGCCATTATGCTAATGCTTGTCTTTGTTGTGGCGCTCATGGCGAAGAAGGTCTTTCCAGCATAAAACCGGGGACTACAGACAAAAAAAAAAAGTTTGAAAGCACTCCACGCGTGACACGCGGCACACACCGCACACTCGCCACGTGTGGCACACGGAAGACATTGTTCATGCTACAGACAGTGGTGGGGCAATATTTATAGAAACAGAAACAAATGCACCGGGGAAGGGGCTGGAACTCTCGACCACACTCGGCTGCCCACGGAGATCGCACTGCAGCAGCAGCAGCAGCAGCACTGTTGTACCTGTGGCAGCATGCATGTGTCACACAACAGCCGAGAACCCCAGCTCTACAAATCGCCGGGTCCGATGAACAGGCAACTGTTATTATTAGTAGGAAGCCACAGCAATACATCGTGGACAAACTGCCGCACAGGCATGATGTTGCGTCCTTCTCTGCTGGCGGGCGGCAGGTGTGCACTGAAGTATGGCGTTATGGCCAGCTGGCTGTAGCACGCGCCCTGCGCTGCTCATGTGCTGCTTGTTGCATGTTGTATCTGGGTTACGTACATAATGAAAAATAAAAAGAAATAGATATGGTCTTTGAGAGGATCGAACTCGCGCCTCCAAGTCAAAAATCGGGCATCGTGACCAATCCACTATATTCCCAAAGATCCATATTACCTAGTACCGGGGATTATTTTTCGCGGCGCGCACGACACACCGCAACCCACATGCACAGCAACACAACAGAGGAGAAAGAGGTGGTGATGGCAGATGACGAACCGCAGCCTCCGATAAAGCAACTAGCCACAGCAGTACACCACAGACCTGCCACGCGCCCGTGGTGTGGCCCGGTGCTGCTCGTGCTGCTAGGTGGAGTTGTGGCGTTGTTGGTGTTCTTTGCATGTTGTCTGATGTCTAGATTTCTGGGGTGTACCTCGGGCAAGAGACATAAAACGTCGGAAATATAAGGGCAGTTGAGGTACGCATATTTGGTCCAAGCGGTCCTTACATTTCCGTCCAGAGTGTGCGTGGATCTGTCACACATAGCATAGAGCAGCTACAAAGAGAGGTAGATGGTGGATTAAGGACCGCAGGCTCCGACAAACACAACCAGCCATACATGGGTGTGTCGCACACGCATGGCGCATGGGCGGCAGCGTTGTAACATTGTCCTCTGTGTGTGCTGTCTGTTGTCTACCTGGTACAGGTCTGGGCTGCGTGCTCATGAGAGCCCACGGCAAAAAACAGGCAACATTTTACCGTTACGTACCTACAAAATAAGGCCTCTCGTACTGAAACGAGGGAAATCGTCTTATCCACCCCCACCGAGAAAAAAACTTTGAGGACTTGCCACGCGTTTCACACTGCACGGATCGCGCCCGGACCTCGACCCATGTGTTCGGCCGCGTGTCGACTGCTTGGCGTTTGGCCGATAAGTCCTCGTACGAAGAGATACGTTCGGAAAAGTACAAAAAATTCACGAACATAGCTATACATATATATATAGCCTTCGCGAAGATGGCCTTTAGAACACGCGCGACCGACGGCACACTTGTAAAGCTGAGGGTCGACTGACCAATGGATCGAGTTCACAGCTGACGTATTTTTGCAAGGTTACGTCAGGTAAGATATACCGCATACCCAGGTACGTTGTCGAGGTCGTACCTAACGTACATACCTAAAACTTGATGAAGTACCAGAGGTCGTACCTATCGTTAGATACAACATACCGAAGGTCGTACCTAAAGTCAGGTAAGAGGAATAGCTAAGTACCGAAGGTCGTACCTATGGTTGGGTAAAAACTACCAGGTAGTAAGTACCGGAGGTCGTACCTGAACTTATGTAAAAATTAGCCAAGTATCAAAGGTCGTACCTAACGTACATAAAACTGAGGTAATTGTCGGAGGTCGTACCTAAGGTGCCATAAGAGGTCGTACCCCAAGTTGGGCAAAACTGAGGTGAGTATCGCAGATCGTATGTGAAAGGTAGGTAAGTATCGGAGGCCGTACCCGAAGTCAGGTAAATATCGGAGGCCGTACTCAAAGTTCGGTGGTGTTTGTTCACGCGAATACGTGTTACCTTGAGCAGGGGTCTTGTTGAAAAGGCAGTAGGTACACGGCGTTGATGTCGCTCTGGTAAAGCCGGCACCCAGCGGACAGCAGATAACCAATCACAATTCCAACGACTGCAAGGTGATGCGCAGCGTGCCTATCTCGTCCACCGGCGCCCGCCCCCAAAAACAAATCGTGCATTCTAGCACTGCGCACCCTACCGTGTGTTCTTCACGTAAAATCGTTTCTTTCTACCCATCGACATCCGAAATCCCAGTGCCCATGCCGGTTGCCATCCTTAGAGGTACAAGCTCTGTGCTGGAGTGCCGTGAATCTCGAAGTTTTACCGTTTTGTCTATGCGGTCAACCAGCTGCTGCTATAGTCTAGTGATGTAACCCTACAGAATACCTAGTCACTACTGTAGTTAGTCAGTCACTACTGCAGTTAGTCAGTCACTAGTCAGTCACTAGTCAGTCACTAGTTCGTCACTAGCTAGTCACTAGTTAGTCACAGCCACTCTGTACCTAAATACAAGGACCACTTGTATACTAATATTTAATCGACCGGGTTCTTGTGTTTGAGAACATAACCCGTGCTGCAAAAGGGGTGGTAGCATTGTTTGGTCAAAACTATATCTGACTGAACTGGCTTCTTACCCCAATATCGTTGGAACATTATCACGGAAAGTGTTCAGCCCTATTGTTCGTGTGATAGGCCAGTACGTCGTGTAGGGCAAGTTGATCGGGCGCACTTTTTAGTTTCGTCAAAATCAAGGTTTCGGGCGATGTTAAGATCTCACGTGTGGAGCCTCAGAAAATAGTACGTCGTAGGTGCTTCTTTCCGACCTAAACATAATTTGATTCGATATCTATACACCGATGGTTCTTGTTTTTGAGATACTGAGTGGCATCATAGTTATTTGCGTCGTCCGTTGTTTCCGACTGATAGCAGCGGTGGCACTAACACGACGATGAACCCAGAGCCCCCGGTTTGAGTGTCTGTTCAGGGCCCCGGCTAGCGTTGCTGTTCTCGTTTTTGTTTTTTCAGTTGCATGTATCGTACCTGTATCACACTATTTTTGATGTCTTGATTGATTAATTTTTCTTCCGTTTGGCTTCTCTTTTTTGTTTGTTGCCTCCGCCCCCCCCCTCTCTCTCTCTCTCTGCTCACGGCAGTCTTCCCCCAGCTCCCGCCCTCTCCCTCTTCTCTCGACGCGGAGAAACACGCCGGTAAGGCAATCAACCAACTCCCGGATCGGCAGCGCCTTTTTTTCCGGCGAAAATGATGGCAGGATTTTTGGGGCGCAGGAAGGGGAAGGCTCCTTCGAGAGACAGGGGAGGCGACAGAAATTCGGTGAGTCTACAAGCACACGTTGGAGTGTCACGCCTCGGGCAGATCAGTCCATATATCATAGATCATCTACGTGATATCCTACTTACATGAATTATAAACGTATAACGCACCTGGTACCGAACAGATCACGATCTAGATCATCGAAATCCTACTACCGTATAACGCGCGCTCCCGAGGGGTGATTTTCCGAGCCGATTTTCTCCAAAACATACCTTAACCCTTCTAATAATGCAGGCCCGATTTGGGGACGAACCACTCAAATTCTACGCAGTTTGTTCCCAAAACGGGACTGAGTGCATTATTAGAAGGGTTGAGGGGGGGTACACAAGAAACAGACAAAACGGAAAAATGGGAGCGAAGCCTAAAATGAGAACCAAGCCGTATCTCCAGAACCATGTGGTGTATCAGAGAACCAAAATGATCCTGCGAAACCCCTTGGCCAGCCCTGTGAGAGGAGCTCGTCAGAACGGTCATGCTCCATCTCGTGCCTTCGGGTGGGCGCAAAAAGCGATATACGCTGGCTCTATTGTGATTTCTCTAGATGCTGGCTACCGCGGCGATGCCGAGGACTTCCAGCCTGAGCGACAGCTCATTCGAAGGCTGCTGTACAGCCCCACAGGACTGTCAACTTTTTTTCTTGGAGTTGTACACAATTGGTTTGCTTTCTAAAAAAAAACGTCCGTTCCCATTTTTTGTTTCGTTCCCATTTTTCCGTTTTGTCTGTTAAGACCAAAACGGGGGATTTTGGGCAGATCTCGTCGAGTGTATTCCATGGGTGCACCAGTGGGTGTTTGCACTTCTCCCCATCGGCGAGAAAGTCGGCTTCGAAATTCGTCCAAGGGAGTGTGATATAGTGTCACCCGTAGGGATAGTGTGATGGTGTGATGGTATGATGGTATGATGGTGTGATGCGGTGTGTGGAGTATACACGTTCAACGTATCGGACAGATCACGATCTACAGCGGTTTGTAGATCAGGTTGTCGTATTGAATAGGAGGTGCGCCTGAAGTTTATGATGCTCCACTCCTCATTCGAGCTCTATGCTGTTACGTTTGTACTAATAGTGAGTCCTGAGCACGATTAATAAGTTGTTTGGTACTGTTAGTAAGTTAGTTGGTACTGTTAGGAAGTCATGAGCACTGTTAGTAAGTTTTGAACACTATTTATAGTAGTAGACTATTAGTGTGTCCTGAGTACCATTAGTAAGAAATAGGTACTATCGTTGATATTATTAGTAAGTCATGAGTACTATTATTAATAGTAAGTCTTGAGCACTATTCATATCAGTCAGTCACGAGTACTATTAGTAAGTCATTGGTGCTATTAGTAAGCCATTATTACGAGGAACCATAGTTAATAGGACCAAATTTTGTCAGTAAAAATGTTTAAATATACAGGTTTTTATGTATACCATAGGTCTTATTAACTATGGTCCCCCGTAATATTAATAGTACTATTCGTGAGTCACCCAAGCCTGCCTTTTAAGAAGACAATGCCCGCTCAACCCTTTTAGAACTGCAGTATCATTTTGGGGGCAAACCACTCAAATTTCAAGTAGTTTGTCCCCGAAACGGGACTGCGGTCTACAAGGGTCAATACCAGTGCCCTATCATGTGTGCAGCGAACCAACCTATTAATAGGAGTACAGTAAGTATTTTCGAGAGAGGTACTTCGTGTACTCGCGGTACATCGGGTTCACGTATTACTGCGGATACCGCGAGTACTCACAGTAATTACGGGTCCAACACTCCGAACTACCTGGTACTATTTCAGATGTTCGTACTGTGGGTACTGCGTGATCTCGGAATTCTGCACTGCTAATACTCCCAGTACTTGCAGCATTTGGGCCTTCAGCACTGCTCATACTAGTACTCGCAGTATTTAGCACACCGGCACCGCAAATTCTTTCAGCACTTGGAGCGCGAAATGTACTCGACTCGTACGTACATACTCCGAATAAACTCGGAGTACGAAGTATACTGGGAGCATCCGTGGAAGACTGCTGCTAGACACGAAATATTAGGATTCCAACAATAATGGGTAGTTTCTCACTGGTCTTCGCCAAATCCAGATCATGAAATTGGGGGATCTATTTCCTCCGACTTATCTACATCATGGAATGGACGATCTTATCTCTCCGAAAGAGCTAGATCATGAAAAGGAGGATCTTATCTGTCCCAAAGATCTAGATCATGACACGGAGGATCTTACATGTTTGAGGTGTGAGAGATATCTTTATTATTCTTTTGTAAGAGCGAGGTGTTAAGGTGTTCGCTCCGCGTGGGCTGCTCGTTAGCTTTGAAGGCTTCGCTGCAGTCTTTTCGGCAACGAGCATGACCTTATCAAAATACTTCTGTATTTCGTACCAGGTATATATATACACGCAGCAGTTACAAACTAGCCATTGATGTGGACAACGGGTTGTCGTTCGATACCACCTCGGGAAGGCTCTTGCAGAGGGAGGGAGGCGGGCAGGGAGGTACATCTAGTTTTTGTAGTTTTTGGTTGCTGGCAACATCGCTTCACGCTGTTGCTTCTCGTGGTCTGGGTTTCCTGTTGTGTCCTCACGTTTTCGGTTGCGGACTCTCGCGCGGCACACTTATTATGAGATGACAAACGAAGTGATAATATATCTGCGCTTTGGTAAAATGAGACTATTAATAGCTCTTTGCGGGCTCTTCGCCAGCTTTGTTTTATTTTGTTTTCAGTAATGAGCTGCCCGCGAAAAGCAGTATATATACCGATTTATACGAATGTGATTACGTGGTGGTGTGGTGCTATAGATGGTGGCATGATGGTAGTGGCAGTACTTTAATCAAGGCCTTCACAAGCAGCATTGCAACCTGCTCCCCCGCTTCGACAATATGGTTGATACGAAGCGCACCCGAAAGCCTCCTTGCGGGTGCATTCCGAGAACGTTCCGAGAACTTTCCCAAGGCGGTCGGCGTTGGGGTTTGGGTTGTGGGTTTATTCCATTTCAACCGTTTTTAAGGGGGCGCTATTACGGGGGACCATAATAAATAGGACCAAATATTGTGAGTAAAAATAAGTAAATATATAGGTTTTTGTGTGTACCGTAGGTACTATTTACTTTTTCTTTTTTTTTTCTTGCTCGTCCCATTTATTACCTTCGCACATCTTATTCTCTCTCTCCTTCCAACTCGTAACTCAGATCCGGGGTCACATAGCAGGCTCTTCTACCCCCTTCCCGCTACGGTACGTGCTTTCATTTTCAACGCGAGAAGACTTCAGCCTATTCTTCCCTCGTCCACTCGCATCGAATTGTGCCTACCCACGCCGCTGCAAGGCGCTCTCAACAATTGAATCCTTTTGATTTTGATTTTTGCAAATAAAGTCAAATGTCCGACCCACCTGGGGCTCGAACCCAGGACTCAAACACGAATGGAATTCAAGGTTAACCACTTGAACCACCGGGGCGATCCCCCGAAATAGCACCCCCAGGAATACGCCGTCAAGTACTCCCGCTGGGTTTCGGCAGCATATACATACGACTTGGAATTAGAATGAGGGATGCGCACCCAAGATCCGTATTTCGTACATGTAGAGTAGTTGATACAAATATACAGGAATCCTGAGTTTTTTAGCCTTTTTTAATTGCCTTTTTGTTTGCCCCAATGACTTACTACTTACGCATCCTGGGGAACGCAGTTTTTCCTCCCCCAGCATCTTCGACGACGACTTCCTAAGAGCTAGATCATCCGCCTGGAGAACAGCAATGTTTTTGGTGAAGGCCTTTTTCTTCATCGGTGATGTAGCCATTGTGCGATAATGCTCCCGTGCGTGAAAGGAAACATTATATTAATATTACAGGGGACCATGGTTAATAGGACCAAATACTGTTGGTAAAAAATGGTCAAAATATTTAGGTTCTTATGCATACCATAGGTCCTAGGTATTAACTATGGTCCCCCGTCATAGCGTTTTTGCGAGCTTTTCGCGCTACTCGCTCGCAACGTAGAATACACGAAAACATATCGTGAGTCGTTTCTCGCTGCCTACGACCGCCGTCTGGCGCACCCGACGCCCTCACACACCCCATCAGGAGCATCCTCAATTTCGCGGGCTGAAGTCTCCTGTGAGGAGCTATAGCTGTAGGTGTCCGCAAGCGGAGTGCAAACCTTCAGTTAGGGGTTGTTTTTTTTGTCCCATTTTGTGCACCCCAAATTTCGACCATTTTCGATCGCTGCCGCACCTCTTAAGTCGATGTGTAGGCCTGCCTCTGTTGAAAACCTGCGGGAGATCAATCTCGAGAGAGACACACATACATGCTGCTGTGATGAACCTCTTTCAAGTCGCCGTCGCTTTCCGGTGAGCACGAACCAGGCAAAGTTCTAAACGCAGCGTGTTGAACTAGCGACGATGTGTGTGTGTGTGTGTGTGTTTTTTTTTTTCTGTTCCGATGAAACATATACCGGTAGAGATTAGTTAGACTTACCGAAAGCGCGGGGACCGGGAGACGCTTGGATGCCAGCGTGGCCTCAAGGGTCGGTCTGCTATAATAGTAGCGAAGGATGCGAGGAGAGCACGCGCACCTCGCGCCTACCTATTGTGTAGGCCAATGTTTTTATGTGTGATGTACATATTGTGCTCGTGTTTCAGCCTCAACAGCAATACAGCAAATACAACAACAAAAAGCAATCTGGCAATACATCGTTGGCGTCTCGGGCGACCCTGGAGCGATCAAGAACCGAACAACCGCCTCGATTTGGTACGAGTAACCGGCCGGTCGCCCTTAGATCTTGACATTTGATTGGTTATTTCAGGGCTTTTCGCGGGTCAGGCCAAACCTCACGGGTCGGGTCGGGTCGGGTCAGCTGACCCGACCCGACCCGCGAAAAATTTTAGGTATGTTGACTTGACCCGACCCGACCCGCGAGTTTTTGAAAGCCTCTTGACCCGACCCGACCCGACCCGTGAGATTTGAATATCTCTTGACCCGACCCGACCCGACCCGCGAGATTTCGAAACCTCCTGACCCGACCCGACCCGACCCGCCACTTTCCGACTGACCCGTGAGACACGGGTTTCATGCGGGTCGGGTCACCTTGACCCGCGAGACCATTTATCTTGACCCGAAGGTTCGACCCGCGGATCTGGCCCGTAGGTGGGCACTTCAAAAACAATTTAATGTTCATTTTAGTGCCCCGAAGCGATGTACGACCTGGCTGTAGTGGGTATGAATGGATGCGGGCATGCGTATATGAATTTGGCGGTGTTTTAATGTCTGAATATGATACCAAAGGGGTGTTATGGAGTATTGGTACGAGAGAAGCCTTTGGGTAAGAGAGCGGGAAGTTATTCAAGTGTCGGGTCCGCGAGCCGAATGCGCGGGTCCGACCCGCGGGTCAGCAAAAAACAACTCGCGGGTCATGCTGGCCCGACCCGCTAGTGACCCGCTTCTCGCGGGTCATGACCTGACCCGACCCGTAAGCTTTTCATCACCTCTTGACCCGACCCGACCCGTGAGATTTGAAAAACTCTTGACCCGACCTGACCCGACCCGCGAGCTTTGAAAAAATCTTGACCCGACCCGACCCGACCCGTGAGATTTGAACACTTCCTGACCCGACCCGACCCGACCCGTGACATTTTGAACATCAAGTGACCCAACCCGCGGGTCGGGTCATGACCCGCGAAAAGCCCTGGTTATTTTGATTGAGTGGTTGGTTGGTTCGTTGACTGATTGGTTGATTGTTTGGTTGGTTAATTGATTTATCGATTGATTGGTTGACTGATTGATGGATGGGTGAGCGGTTGGTTGGTTGGATGAATGATGTTGATTGGTTGATTGGCTGATGGGTTGGTTGCCTGATTGATTGGTTGATGGATTTAATTTGGTGGGCAACTCTTGATTCGTTGAGTGATTGATCGATCGCTTTTTTTATTAATTCATTGAATGATTGATTGATTGATCCCTAGCAGCTACTATCACACGCGTCCCCCCTCGACTACGGTATCACATGACATCATGATCCCGACCCCCGTTGCGTGTGATGCAACCGTTTTTTTAGCAGCGGCCGTCGGCGGCGCGGTCCTTGGACAACAGCATGGACCTTATGGAAGGCGTTCTCATGGGGGGAGAGAAGGGGGGCATCGGAGGCGAGAAACACATGACACATCGGGAGTGGACCAAGGAACCGCTCCCCGACGACTTCGACGATTCTGACCTCGAGTGACCGCCCCATGTTGCCAGAATGATGCTTTGGGCGCGCGCAAGCACCCACTCCGTGTTTAGCCTGTTTGCATGCACGATTCAGAGACAGCAGAGGAAGTGTACGGTAGAAGACGCGCGAATAACGGTGACCGACCGATCGACCGCGTTTTGATCGACGGGTTGTGACCGACGGCGTCGTCGGTGATGACATCTCCTCCTCCTCCTCCTCCGCTTCCTCCTCCTCGTCGCACGCTTTGCGCTGAGTGCGAGCTTCGAGTTCGCGTTCCCTGTCTTGGACGACCCTGACCTACAGTAGACTAACTGACCGGGTTCGACGGACGATGTTTAACCGACGGCGTAGACTGACCGACCGACCGACCGGTTTGACGGACGACGTTTGACCGACGGCCTAGACTGACCGACAGACCGGTTTGACGGACGATGTTTGACCGACGGCCTAGACTGACCGACCTACCCACCGGGTCTTTGCAGACGACGTGCGATCGACGGCGTGGTCAGCGGTTTCATCTCTCCCTCGTTCGCGCCGCCGCTTTCACGCCGCCGGGGCCTTGAGCTGACGCAACTAGGTTTGGTGTGACGTGCCTTGGTTTGACTTGAGTTGGCTTGACAAAGCGTGAGTTGACTTGATGTTATTTGACCTGGCTTGACTTGATTTGGCTCGACTTGACGTGCCTGGGTTGACTTTATTTTGGTTCGGCTTGAACACTTGACGTGACGTGACTTGACTTGGCTCGACTTGACGTCTTGATTTTTTTGTGCTTTTTTTGTGAACGTTGGTTTGAAGAGGTAGACAGCTCCTGGGCGCGTTTAGCGAACGAGGTACTGACTTCAACTTGACTTCGGCTTGGCGCACTTGACTTGATATGGCTGCTTGAATATATTTCCTTTTTCGTGGGCTCTGGTTGGGAGACTTTCGTGTGTGGTTGGTTGGTTGTTGGTCATTCCCGAAGGAAAATTTCCACATCTTTCAAGATCATGAACTAGATCGTCACGATCTAGACCATCCACTGTAGACCCTAACCTGCCCATATTAGATGCTGTGCAGGATCTCTACCGCACAGATCCAACCCAGGAAACACGTGTTAGATAGAATCATGCAAGTTTACGGCTCCCACCCGGCTGCATGAGCTAGATCGTACAGATCATACAGGTAGATGATCTGTCTGCTCCGAAAGATCTCGATCATCAGGTGGGATTGATCTGCAGATGATCTGTGCGAGGTCTTGAACACTCCTTGAAAGGGATTTTCCCGTGAAGCCCACGGCTTATTGATGCTGTGCTTTTTTGGGCGATGGACGCGAAAGAGAAATGAGAATGACAGATGGCATCGATTAACAAAAAATTAAAAAAAAAAACATGGGGGAGGGGGGGGGGAGGGGTCCTGGAGACATGAGCATTTCACGACCTCGATAACTTTTTTTGTTTTTCGTTTTATTCTGTTGTGCTACGTATATACAAACGTGCACTTCGTAGAGCTGCGTCTACCTTAGCATGAGACCCAATGGTGAACATGTGCCCGACTCAGCGTATTACGAGTGTCTTTCGTCGCCTGACCTTCATTGAATCTATGCTCCTTTATTTCTGTGTTCTCTTTGTTGTGTTCTGCTGGACGAAGTACACTCGTAGCTCGTCTTGTTCCTCTGGTGGTGTCGGTGCTGGGTCGCTTTTAACTCGGAAAAAATGTATATATCCCACAAGGCTCACGCGCTGCCGACTCAACACAGCAACGTGGACACAAGCGGCGTCAAAAGGAGCTGAAAAATCGAGAGGGCCAGTAAGGCGATGAAATGTGGCCAATGGGGTCTGGGGGTATGCACATGTTTTTCGTCCGGGTGTGTACCAGGATCGAGGATGCCGAGAATCGCAAATTCGAGAGCGGGCCCGGCCCGTACTGTGGGCTGAAAGCGGACGCGAGCAAACAAGCGAGAACGCGTCTTTGGGAAGATTGGTCCGGTATTTATGGTACTTTTTTCAGCAAAGGATATCGTGGGATTGTGACGCTGAATCGCCGACAGTACCACACACTGCTTGCTGTGCTGTAGATAAAAGGTCAGGCAACGAAAAGACCTGCGAAGAATCGGACCAGACAAAAAAATAAAAAATGCGCCACAACAGAGAAAACCTGACTTTATTATTATACCATTGCCTGAATTGCACACCGACTATAATAGTTTTATGACGGGGGACCATAGTAAATAGGACCAAATATTGCCAGTAAAAATGGATAAATATATAGGTTTTCATGTGTACCATAGGTCCTGTTTACTATGGTCCCCCGTAATAGTAAAAGAGCTTGCCCATAAAAGAGGGTACCACCGCACGGGTTGAGTTTTTTGTTGGGAGTGGTCGACGGCAGCGGTAAAAGCGGTTCAGTGCACCTAACGCAATAGGGAGGACGACGAGACTGAACGAGGGAAGGGTGTATACAGGCAGGTTTACGGGTGTGGTACAGGGTTCGACACCACGACTGCTCCGATTACTGGCGGGTGCATCACTCACGTCTCAGGCTTTCCGTCAAAACAGAGAGATCCCATTCGGCTTGTCACAGCAGTATATAGTGGTTCAACACGTACTCGTATTTGTAGTACAGCATATTGATAGCAGTTCCACGCATCGGAGAGATCACTAGGTTTCGACGTCGTGATCTTCAGTTGAACCTATCGTTCGTTCACGGCTCACGGCAGACATATTCGTAAATCTTGCATTGTCCGTACGTACATAGCTCAATTCGTTGGGCGGAAGCGTTATACGATCTTCATTTATCTAGCACACGGACTCGTACGTATTCTGCGTTGGGTTTGTACTTTCACAAGAACCTGCGCAACAACTCATTACGGGAGGTGGTATGGGGATCTAGGTGATCGAGGTCGTCATCTGTTCAATGTGTCATTACGGTAGGTGGTACGCGAATATTTCCTGCTAATGACGAACCTTCGACATCGAGCAGGTGTAACAAGGGGACGGCCAGGAAAAGGGCTACATTTGAGATTTTGTATAATTCGTTGGAAGATAGAAGGGGCAGTAGTATATGTCACTGGGCCCGGACGCACATTTGCCTCGAAAAAATTAAGGCCCAACCACAAAAAAGTCGAGTTTTTTCTCCTGCCGCCGGTACACGGTTGAAATGGTCGAAACTCTAAAAACGGCATTTTGTTGTTTGTTTGATCCCTCGATCTTACTCCAGACATGACTCTCTTAATCTGGTGGTATGCTTCTCCTTGTAAGCGAACCAAAATGATGGACGCCCAAATTGCGATCGGTTGTTGTTACTCCCACACTCCCACACTCATCGCCAAAATCTAGTTCGGTCACAATACGACACGCTCCAATAACTCTGAACCGGGGGCATACATCAGGAAACAAATAATTTTATTAAAAAAACGCGGTATCGATACGTAGCTGACACATGCTCTGGTCCAGCGGGGGCGGCCTGCGCCAAATATCAGCCGGTCGAGTGCCCTGTGTGTTGAAATTATATACCTGTACCACTGGATTTTCAACATTTGACGGTGTGTTTGCTGTGTTGTACGTAATGTCGCGTACATTCTCCGCGAGCGAGCGGGCAGTCGCTACGATGTTTTATCCACCACGCGCCGCCTCGCCTCGTACCACCACTCGACCCTCCCACTGCCGCAAAAAACGTATCCCACACAAATTCCAAGAAACCAGTCCCCGAAAAAGTGTTTGCAGGAGTTAACATCGACAAACCTACTCTACTCCTTTGACTGAACAGCGCCTCATGTCCCCAACAAAGGCTTGTCGGGTAAAAAAACCGTTCACGTAAAAAAAAAAAAAAACTTCCTACCAGGTATGCCACTCAAAATCGCGTTCATCGCGGCTGCGCCGACACCTCCCCTCTCACCCACTCTCTCTCTCTCCACCCCCCCTCCGTCTCACACCAGACAACACACACCACAGAGAGGGGAATTTAATTTCGAACGAAGTACGTTCCAAAACTCGATGGGCTCTTATCGCATATCAACCATTTACTCGTATCGACCAGCACGACAGAGCTAGCTCATATTAGTATGACAGCAGCGTAACATCAATCACCGCCGTCTCCATTGCTCAACAGTCGGGGGCCTACCTTACTGCCACTGCTGTGGCCACCATTACTGCTCCCTCCCCCTTTTTCCCCCCCACACCCCCCTCAGCTCATCTCTCCTAATACTCACGCACACGCCTCAACTCCGGCAGCCTTATCAGAGCGAGCCGTCACCTCTTTCGGTCTCGGAATCGGCGACCCCACCGCCTCCATCCAGTCCATCGCTCCCGAAAACTGCTGCGGCATTTTTGCACCAATTCTCGGGCCCAAGCCCTCCTCTTCCTCTTCCTCTTCCCCCCCTCTCCTGTTCCCCTGCTTCTCCGTCGCCTTCCCAGACGGCGCCAGCTTTTTTCGCGCATCAGCCTTCTTCTCTTTCAACCGCGGTCCCCGTGATCCCAAGGTCGACTCAACCTCCTCCTCCTCCTGCTCCGCCTTTTCCTCTTCCTCCTCCTCCTCTTCTTCCTCCTCCCCATCCTCCGTCCGTCGTTTGCCCCTACCCCGTCCCCTGCTGCCCCCCTTACCCCTGCGGTCCTTGTTAATGCCGCCGCTACCGCCGCTACCGCCACTACCGCCGCTCCCCCAGCTCCCCCCGCCCCCCCCCGTCCCCCCCTTCCTCCACACCCTCCCCCCCCCCCTCGTCGCTGCCATAGCTCGCGGCAGCTGCAGCAGCGGAAATCTTAGCACGCGCATTCTCTCGCGCAGCGCGATGCCGCCTGGGTGGCCTTCGCCTCACAGCCTCTTCCTCCTCCTCCTCCTCCTCCTCCTCCTCCTCACCCCCACCACTCTCGCTCGAGGCCTCAGATGCTTGGCCCGTCGCCCGCTTCCTCGGCGGCGCCGGCGACGCCCGCGCGCGCTTACGTCTACTGGGCGCGGGCACGCTTCCAGTCCCAAGCGTGGTAGCGGCGACAGCGGCATCGGCGGCGGCGGTAGTAGTAGCGGGAGGGGGGGTGTCCGCCGCCTCCCCGTCAATTTCCTTGGGGTTTCCTTTAGACTTGGCGGCTTTTTTTTCTGCTGATGTTGCGGCAGGGGCAGGGGTGGCGGGTTCGGTGTTGGTGGCGTCGCCTGCCGCCGCGGGAGCTCCAAGTTTTTTTCGTGGGGTGCCGGGCGGTGTAGTCTGCTTTTTGTCGTTGGGGTCGGTGTCTGGCCGCCTTCGCTTCTTCGTCTTGCTGTTTTTTTTCTTGACGGCCTCGACTTCGAAGGTGGGCAGCACGGGCGGGTCCTTGGAGAAATAAGGGTGGTCTGGCCAGACAAGGGACAACAAGGAAAGCGTGCAAGGAAAACAGCAGACGAGGAGGCAAGGGTGTAACGAGGGGGTAAGGAACCACTAAAAACTATAAAATGATTGAAAAAAAAAGCAAGCAAGCAACAAAATATACAGTAGAAAATTCAGC
The DNA here is from genome assembly GCA_031213475.1 of Nereocystis luetkeana. Taxonomy (NCBI): domain Eukaryota; class Phaeophyceae; order Laminariales; family Laminariaceae; genus Nereocystis; species Nereocystis luetkeana. The sequence continues at coordinate 8,842,909 of JARUPZ010000005.1, forward strand.
AGGGAAAAGCACAAAACAAGAAAACCACGCAAGGAAACAAAAAACAAGGAGGCCAGGAGGGAGCCGCGGAAAAGCTAAAACCACAAAACGATTAAAAAAACAGCAAGCAACAAGTTAGGGAAAAACCTAAGCATGGGAAAACAAAGCAAAGACGCGAGAGGACATATCCAAGCGAGGAGGGATGTGACAGGTACGCCAACGCTAACGCCCGCCCAAAGGGAGAGGCCACCATTTTTTTTCTATTATTATTTTTTTTTTTGCTCATCCCATTTAGTATCTCCGCCCATCTTCTTCTCTCTCTCCTTCCAACTCGTAACTCAGATCCGGGGTCACATAGCAGGCTCTTCTCCCCCCTTCCCGCTACGGTTGCCATGCCAAAAAAAGTGTTCCTCGTCCAACTGGCACACGAAACACAAGATCACAGGATTTGCTTAAAACGCATGAGGCGCGCGGGGGGGGGGGGGGGGGGGGTACCTCATTACCATGCACGGCCATAGCCAAGTGACCACAGACCCTCGCATCCCCACAATGCCGGAACGGAGCACGTCGGGCTTTCACCGACCAGGCAAACAGTGCTTGAGCCAAGCGGGGGGGCTGACGGGAGTAGCTGCACCCCACCCCGGCTCACCCCAACCCCTCCAAGAGCACGCCCAACCCCCCCACCCCTCCCCCATGAACCCCACAAAAAAAAAATGAAGAGAGCACATCCCTCTCCCGCGTTCACCACGGACCTTTGGTGATCTGCGTGCTGAGCGCTCGGTGCACCATATCCGGGTGGTCCCTCATCTCCTTCTCGAACTTGTTCTTGAGTTGTTTCTGCGTCCGCTCTCCCTCGAACATCTTCACCATGCGGTCGAAGGACAGGTTGTACATCTGGATACCCTGCACCACAACAACAACAACAACAACAAAAGAAAAAAACACCACACATGGGCGAGGGTGTTCGGTTGTTGTTAAACGCTGCGAGTTGCTGTCAGGATTGCTGTATAACCCTGACCTTAATTTATAGCTACCTGGTATGTTGGTATCATACGTCAGCACACAACAAGAAAGCGCGACGACCATTTTTCTTGGCAGCGGACGAAAACATTAACGCGCACCGCACCCTGTAAAATTTGATGACGTCGTGGGGTTTCCAGCGCATGGGCGTTTCTCGGGTGGTGAAGGAGCTGGCGGAGGCTGCCGTCGTTTCGTCTTCGTCTACCTCCTCTCGATTCTCGTCATCGATGCTGCTTGCTCCTTGCACAATCTGAACATTTGACGTACGGAAAATTACAGAGGAGAGGCAGCCGTGAACAACAAAATCTGCATCTAGGGATCCGAGACCAAAATAAAAAAAGACATGAACAAACAAATGAACACCTACATGAATAAATAAATAAAAAAAACTACGGTACCGGCATCGAAACCTAGTTGCAGGACGGTCCTGCCGTCGGTAGTCAGCAGTGGCACGGTCGGTAGACGGTGGTGTGGCTGTCGATCACTAGCTGTCCGTGGTCAGCAGTGTAGCTGTCCATCCATGTAGTGCGACTGTCGTAGTTGGCACCCACCGGCTACCGACAGCGACACCGCCAACTACCGACAGTCACACCGCTGACTACCGACCGATGCCCCTCTCTCCTAGACTCAGTACCCACCACAGCTGACTTACCCACCGCTACCCGTCCCCCAACCCGTCTCCATACCCAAGCAAGCGCTCTACATATGAATACTTACTTGAGGCATATACTCAGGAAGTACCCGGATACTTACCCGGGTAGGGCAGTGCGGGATATGATCTGGATGTACCCGGGTATATACCCGGGTATGACAGTAGGGCATACGCTTTGGATATACCCGGATATGACCACCATAATAATGATGTGGTGTCCGGGTACCCCAGAGTATCTACGTATAACCTACTAAACATACCCTTGAGTACCGAACACTCACCAGATCGGCGTCATTAACAACGAGCTTTCCGTCCTTGAAGACGACCTTCATCGATTGCGTCGGCGGGGGAGGAGCACCGCCTGCCAAGGTGAGAGCGCGCTTCCTGTTCCTTGCGGCGTCGGCGGCCTTGGCGGCCTTCTCCTGTACAGCAGTGGGGGAAACACAAAAAAAAAAAACAACAACAACAGCAACAGCAAAGCAGGCAGACGAAAAAAACAATAACTATGGTGAGCAACGAACAAATAACAACACGCAAACAATATGTACACGAATATCATATCATATCGGCTTCGCTCCGCGGGCGGCCTACGCCGCCCGCTACGCTCGCTTAGGAAGAAAAAGTACATCGAATTTTACGCGAAGCAGACAGAAGGTCGATGATTGACATATTTTTCATTGTTGTAGTTGCAAATTGGCGACTTGAAAATGCCAAGAGTCACATGCCGTACGTACGTACGTACATACCCCAGGTAGGCTTATGATTTTCTTCTTTCGATATGCTGTATGATATGTACCTGGTATGTACGCACGAGAAAGCACAGCATGGCACAGTAGCACCACAAAAACAATGAGAATGAAACCGAAAAAATCGGAAAGAGAAAAAACTCCCCGTCCCCTCTCATGTAATAATTGTCTGCCCCTGGAACACCTTGCACCAGTCAAAGAGAAAATATATTAAAAAAAATGAACAACAGAGCTTCTCTCTCAGCCTCGTACGCCGCCCGCCCCTCTCTCGACCACCTCGCCACCGATTCGGTCTGGGTCAAGCTTTCCTCCCTCTCTGTCACAGTGATCCCCGTTGCCCGCCCCGCGTGAAGCCCGGTGCTCACCGTGACCCTCGTTCGCCAGCTCGACGATGTCGATGGTCAGACGGCCTCCGTCTCTTTGTAGAGTTCAGCGCGGTCGTAAAAATAAACACCGCTTGAATGTTAGCTTGCAATCACGAACGACCCTTATGGACTCGTACATACTCAAGTCTAATTTTTCAGAAGGAGGCAAAACAGAGCCCATTCATGCTTCCCTTGTGTCTCGAGGCACACACGACGCCTAGCCACGAAAACCGCGACCGCCCTCCTTGCAACCCCCCCTCTACCCGCCAGCATCCGCCGACACCCGCGACGGCGCCGGGCTCGCCCGCGTCGCCGGGCTCCGACTACACACACGCCACACGAAACGGAAGAAGAAAAGAGGAAAAAAAAACTGATAGTGCAAAAGAAATTTCAACCAGCCGGTGAAAAAAAGCGAAACAGAGCCTCTCAGACCGCTGAAAAAACAAAATCGACTTTTTCTTTTTTCCGAGTTGTTTTTTCTATTGTTCCGGGAAAAAAGGTGTGGCACGAGAAGCAAGCACGCAAAGAAAGCAAAGAACGCGAAGAAAGCACAGATCGTAGAAGCAACAAAAAAATCGAGGGAGACTCGCTGAGCGTGAGGCAGGTTAGGTGCTTAGAATCAAGTGATTTTAGGAAAAGGGTAAACGTAAGTATGTTTCTATACACGTACGTGAACAAAAACAGAAACACAACAACTTCATAACAGAACCACACCCAACACGGAGAAAAATCGAGATCGAATTCACGCACGATAGAAATCTTCACCGGTAAACGTATGAATAACGTACATACGCACATAGAATGTGTATTTTTACATACCAGGTACAACATACGAACATATGTGGAAATGTTTCGCAGCAGTAAATTTGTAAATAACAATAAGGATACGGTTCGGGTTTGACAGTGACGTCAAAGGCGGCGGTGCGATCACTGCCGACACACATCTCTGCAGCCGCATCGGCCTCTATGATGAAGAAGTCTTTTGGATTTTTCCACGTATTGTGAAAAAAAATCCTCATTAAGTGTTCCTGAAAATATTCGTTGAAATGTTCTTCGAGATGTTCATTAAACGGTTCTTGCGCGCGTTCTTTGAAAGAACATGTCTTCGAAAGAAATTTCCTCGAAAATTCCTCGAATTACCTTGGCGCCTTTTTCTCGTGGCTTGGGGGGAAGCCTGCTCTTGTAGGACGTGCAAAAGTCCGCGATTTTCATCGTCGACACCTCCTCGGCGGTCAGCTCTTTCTGCAACACAAATATCGTCCAGTCAAAAGGGGGGAGGGGCGGGGGGGGTACTCATTTGTTGCTTGCCCTAGTGAGGTGACCATTGACCACGCATCCCTTTCCAGACGGAGCAAGCGGGGGGGGGGGGGGGGGGGGGGGGGTGCACATTGGTTGCTCGCTCTAATATACCTGGTAGTATTTTACTATTACAGGGGACCATGGTTAATAGGACCAAATATTGTTGGTAAAAATAGGGAAGTACATAGGGTTTTGTGTCCACCGTAGGTCCTATTTAATGTGGTCCCCCGTAATACCATTGACTATTGACCACGCCTCCCTTTCGAGACGGAGCAAAGGAGGGGGGGTAGGGGGGGGGGGGGATACAGGTCACGGGAATCGTTGTTGTTGGTTGTTTGCCAGATTTTCGTATCAGCTCGTCGCCAAACTTTATGATACACCCGGTAAGTCACCGGACAGGGTACGACGCATCATCCATCGCAGGCCTCGCAACACGCACGCAAGGAAAGATACATCTCAAAAGTCGTGCACGAAAGATCCCACCGGACTATACTTGTGGATCTCGGGCCGTTAGAGGTTAGAGCTTAGAGGTCCGCAGCATGGACCGCATTGACGCCCCCCCCTCAAGCTGACTGACTGCGGGCACCTCCGGAATCGATCCGATCAGGCCCGGTCCTCGTGACCACCTGCGGTGCCTTGACCCTCTTGGTTCTGGCAATCCCTTGCTAAATACACGAAATAACTCTTGCTCGGCTCACGTCGGCCGTAAGGTAAGACGGCTACAAGGGACCCTCGCTTCGCGACCTCTCCACGGCGACTTCTCCGCGGCTTCATCGGCTCTGACGGCGAGGCATAGGCTGCGACACTGCTGCTCTTGCGTCACTCTCCTGGTGGGCACGTCCCGGAGGAAGACCTTATACGAGTATGCTCGTATGAATGTGTTGTCGCGAGACAGGCGGCTCTAAAATTTCTAGACGGGAAGATTAAGATTAAGAAAAAGCGGGGGAAAAAAAATGCGCACCCATACAGGTAGAATTAAAAAATAAACAAAGGAGAAGAATATAAGATACAGCAGTATTAATAGTACAGCGATACAGCGGTACCGCATGCACAACTGAAACAAATATTCTAAATACGTACCAGGTACCAGGTACCAGGTATGCACACACGTACCTCTTTGTGTCTTTGTTAGTATGGTCCGTTTTGCCTTTTTTTGCGTTTTGCTATCTGCCTCTGTTTTTGTTTTGTTTTGTTTTTTTTGCTTCGCTTCATCTTCTTTTTTAGGTTTTTGTCTGCTATTAATAGTCTCCTTTTTGCTTCCCTGGTGTCCGCAGTGGTGGAGTGCGTATGCTTGTTATTCGTTTTTGCCTCTGTTTTACTTGAGGTATTTCTTCCACTCCAGAGTTATTGGAGCCTGTCCTGCGACCACGGACTGCATTGTATTGTGAGTTAATGTGAGAACAACAACAACAACAACAACAACAACAACACGTACAACATACCTGGTAGAGCCTAATATCATACGTGCAACAGAACACATTATCCGACTGTGAAAAAAATATGACAAAGAAAAAAACACAGTCAGTGTTCGTACCGCAGTACCGCTGTAGTCAGCGACCCTACCCGGCGTATTTCCAGACACCTTGGGGAGGTGGGTCAAACAACGCAACCTGCGACTTGGTATAAGTTATCACGCACCAAAGAGGCGAACACATACGTATGCCGCAATTTTTCCATCTCACAGCTCTCGTTTTTTTGTTTTTGTTCTCAAAATATGCAAGCGAGCGAAGGAGCGAGCCACATCAATGCAACCGACCCTCCGTATGTGTGTGTTCTTCACATTAAACCGTTCTTTCTACCCGTCGACATCCTGCACAACCAGTGTCCGTGCCGATTCTTCAATCCTATTAATAGAAGAGATACAAGTTCTGTGGTCACTAAGCTACGCCACAGAGATACCACGTTGCCACGTATGCAGTACGCACAGCAGTGGGCAATGAAATGCCATGTCACATCATCCTATTAATAGATACGACAGGCACGACATACACATTCTATGAAATAGAGAAACGAAGGGAAACAATCAAAAGAGAAAACAAAAACAAAGAACACAAATCGAAACGTACGTCCTACTACTATTAATATTAATACAACCAATTTAAAAACCGCACCAGCTTCTCCTTGCCCTTCCCCTTCTTCTTCCCGGCCACCGCGCCGCCCGCCGCCCCCCCCCCCCCCCCCCCCCCCCGCCGCCGTCGACGCCGCTCCCAGGCTCCACCTTGTCTCTTTGCAAGGCGTCGCCATCCTTACCCCTCGAGACGGAGCCATCCGAATGCTTCTGGCCGATGCGGAAAAGCGTCACATGTACGACATCATCAACACGCGCGTTGCATGCGGATCTGATGGATCACAGGACAGCGACGGCCGAGGGCCCCTCCAAGTCCAGCACAGCGACAAGAAACGCTTCTGCTACAAATATTACTACTGTGTACTATACTACGATAATAATAAATGCTACTCGTACCTACTGGTACTACTACTACTACTACCAAAACGTTAGCCCAGAAAGAAATATCCCAAAGGGCTGCACAAATAACGGTGTTATGGTCATACCGCTCCTCGCCTCTTCGCCCCCCTCCCCCTCCCCCCACCCCCACCCCCCCCGCGCTCCCCTTCTCTCCCCCGCCTTCCCCCTCCGCCCCTCCTCAACCCTCTCCCCACCCCCTTCCCCTTCCCTCAGGGTTTCCACCCTTGTCACACTACACCCCCCCCCCCCGCACCCCATTCATCACCTCTAGCCCAGCGTTCGCGCTCGCGGTCCTCAGCGAACTCCCGGGGGGCGCAAGAAAGCTTGACCCCGGTCGAGGCAGGCCCACCCCTCCTCCCCCCACCCCCACCCTCGCCCCGCCTCCCACCCCGGCCCCCAACTTGTGCACGCCCCCTATCCCTGCCGAAAACCCGGGCATCCGGCCAGCAGACGATGCCCTGGCAGCCCCGCCCCCCGGCCGCGCCGCTGCCGCCCCCACCCCTGCTCCGACCATGATCCCTCGCCCCCCCCCGCTTCCTCCTGCGCCTGCCCCTCTTCGAGGGGGGGCAGGCATGGCCGCGATCAGGGGAGGGGTTAAGGTCCCTCGATTCGCAGCAGCAGCAGCAGCAGTAGCGGAGGAAAAAGAAGGGGCCGGGGAAACAACCGCGCCCACGGGACGACCACCCGCGGAAAGACGGGAGGGGGTGGGGAGCGGCGGACCGTCCGTCGGTCTCCGGATGCCGGTCGGTATTGATCCTCCCGCGAACGCTGTAGCTCCTCCTGTCGGTACTGCTGGTGCTGTGTTTCCGCGAGATTTCGGGATCGCCTGTCAGGGGCGGGGGGGGAGGGCGAGGAAAAGGGGCGGGGGATGAGGGAGGCGTGTAGGGGAGGGGGGAGAGGGGGGTCATCATTGTCATGCATGGCCGTAGTCGTATGAACATACACCCTCGCATCCCTACAGTTCCGGGGCGGAGCACGTCGAGTTGTCACCGACCAGGGTAGACATTGCTTGCACCAGGCGCGAATCGACTCGAGGTGTTGCAGAGAGTGGCACAAAGGGTGAGCTGCATCCTACTAAGAGCCCGCTTGTGAGGCGGACTTGCAAGAGGATGACAGCTTCGAATGAAGCGTACTCAATGTCGTGCATGGTCGTAGTCGTACGGCCATAGACCCTCGCATCCCTACACTGCAGGGACGGCCACGGCGTGTAAAGGACCATGCCGACATTGCTTGCACCAAGCGCGATGCGCCTTTAGGTGTTCCGCGAGATGGGTAGGGGGTGCGTCGGCGGGGACGGGGGGGGGGGGGGAGGGGCATACTCATGCGTTGTTTTTTGGCTTGCCCATTATACCATTGACCACGCACCCACTTCGAGACGGAGCACCGTTCCGCCTCCTCAGGCGAGGGGATCGTCGACTGTCGGATAAGGGCATGCAGGTATATTGTACGATCAGCCCTACTTGCAGACCGAGCATACAAATGCAACTTGCACACCTCCCACCCTGCTCCCGCTCGACAACCTGATCCCACCCCAACCTGATCACCAAACGATCCCAGCAAAAAAAAAACACGCTGAAACCAGGATATCCGTACACTAAGCCTGTGAATCTCTAAAAATTGCAGACCTGGCGTGCAATTAGGGTTCCACGTATTGTACGTGGAGGGGGGGGGGGGGGGGCGCGGGGCAGGGGGTGGGGTGTGCTCATGTCATGCATGGCCGTAGTCGTATGACCATGGACCCTCGCATCCCGCAATTAGGGTTCCACGTTTGGTACGTGGAGGGGGGGGGGGGGGTGCGCGGGGCAGGGGGTGGGGTGTGCTCATGTCATGCATGGCCGTAGTCGTATGACCATGGACCCTCGCATCCCGGGGGGGGAGGGGGGGGGGAGGGGGTCTCGATTGCTGTTGTTCTCGAGGGCATTGAATGAGAGACGGAACGCTGTAGACAGCAGTAGGCTGTAGCTGTGTAGTCGAAATTCTTGAACACGCTCTCCCAGACAATGGGGTTGTTGAGGCGGAACGCGAAGGCACGAGCGACGCGAATCCAAAATGTCGATCAAAACCCAGACACGGGAGAACAGAGAACTCCGCAGCACAGCAACGACAGCGTCAACCTCTACGCACTACTGCAGGACGCATGACGTAAAGGTGTTGCGCCTTCTGGTGGGATCAAGGTACGGGCGAAGACCCAACCCAACCCAACCCCTACCCCTAACCGTAACCCCAAACTGCAGCCAAAACGGGCGAAAGCTCGCCGTAAACGCTGCTGCGCCGCGTTTGCACCGAACCAGGAAATTTCTCAATCGCGGACGACGATTCCGAAGTGCAGGCCGCGCTACGCAATTTTCAGGTCGAAAACATGAGCTCACAGATTACAAACCTACTCGTATAATCCAATAAATTTCTACCTGCTACAAAATAGTGGCGCTCGTGTTTAGTTATAGCTTTTGTTTTCCATCTTCTTGGCATCGTGTGCAGGGCGAGCTTTGGGATCCGGCTCTACTACGGGGGACCATACTAAGTAGGACCTACGGTGAATACATAAACTTGAATATTTCCCTATTCTTACTATTACGGGGGGCCATAGTTAACAGGACCAAATATTGTTAGTAAAAATTGTTAAACATATAGGTTTTTATGTATACCGTAGGTCCTGTTAACTATGGCCCCCCGTAATAACAATATTTGGTCCTATTTACTATGGTCCCCTGTAATAGTGATCGCATTGCCTGGTAGGACGTCTGAGATGGCACAAAGAGCTGTGGGATTAAAACGCGCCACTCGCTAGCCTGCCAACAGAAATCACGAACATCACCTCCTGCGCTGTTGGACCACCCTCTGCAACCTTACAGGTGTGTGCATACTACTGCTTCAGATGTCAAGAGCAGAAGAGGCGCATGTACGATAGTGAAACTCACCAACGAACACGTACCAGAGTACGTACTCATGTCCTGGTACGTCAAGATCTGCTCCAACATCTACAGTGAGTATTTCAAAACATTTTTACAGTGTGTTGGTGTGCCTGTCACGTTTGAAGTGTTGTAAACCAACTTGCGATTGTCTTGTGTACCCCGACCCTACTACGGGGGACCATAGTTAATAGGACCAAATCTTGTTAGTGAAAATGGTTAAATATAAAGGTTTTATGTGTACCATAGGTCCTATTAACTATGGTCCCCCGTAATAGCGCGTCGATCTGCTGTAACATGTTTCAGTATACGAAATGGTACTGGCCGACATCAATTGGGAGTCCAGCCTGCTGCAAGTATTATCGTCTCGTAGACCCTGGTAGCATCCAGGGGAGTCACCGGCCAGTAGTCAATCGCTAGGGAAATAATGGAAAACGCGCCAACGGTTCACGCAGCTTGCAAAGTTGAGTATCGATCGATCTGGCGATCGGTTTAACTCACAGCTGACGTACTTTTTTAGTATTTTAATAGAGTGCATTCGTACATGCCAGGTACCTGGTAGGCAAATATCTCAGGGGGAAAGAATTTTCACTCCTTGACAGACAGCAACGTTGCCTCAATCCTTTTAGGACCGCAGTCGCGTTTTGGGGACAAATTACTTGGAATTTGACTAACTTCTCCCCAAATTGGGACTACTGCGGTTCTAAAGGGGTTAAGACATTTTAGAACTCCAGTCCCGTTGTGGGGACAAACCACTCAAATTCCAAGTAAATTATCCTCTATTGTCCCCAAAACGAGACTGCAGTGCTAAAAGGGTTAAGCTGACATCAAACTACTAGGTTTTAGTGTGGAACGCTCGGCCCTACACCCTTGACAGCGCACGTTTTGCCTTGTGTCTCCTGACATATTTGCTGGTAGGTGGTTCATCAGCGGAGCGGATGTATTCCTGATCTGTGCCAGGTATGACCTACTCTGTACTACAATCTGTAGCAATTTACCTGGGTAAAAAATCATGCTGCCGGAAACCGTGTGTATAACCTGCGTGATCCAGGACATGTTTCCTGGCTTGAATACTTGTATATACCCTGGTATGAACTACCTGGTACTGCTGTACGTACACAGATCCTGCTCAGCGTATGATATACATTGCACACCTCGGACAGATCAGCTCACCGTAGCTCGAGCTAGCTTTTTTCGGGGGTAGCTCACCAGTGAGCTATATGAGCTACATGAGCTAGCTCGTCCGCCCCCGGCTTGAGCTATAGGCGGTAGCTCATCTGCACATAAATGCCCAGTGTGAGCTATAGGAGCTACATGAGCCAGCTCATCTGCCCCCGAGATGAGCTATATGAGCTACATGAGCTAGCTCATATGCCCCCGAGATGAGCTATAGGCGGTAGCTCATCTGCCCATGTTTTCAAAGCTCGAGCTATAGGCGATAGCTCATCTGCACATGTTTCCAAAGCTTGAGCTAGAGGCGGTAGCTCGTCTGCACATGTTTTCAAAGCATGAGCTATGGGCGATAGCTCATCTCTACATATTTTCAGGGCGTGAGCTCCTCTGCTTGTTTTTTTCGGCGGTATAGATGGTTTTCTGTTCCTGCCTCTCTCTTGTCTCTTCTTCCTTGCACCGTATGGTGGGCTGTAGCCACGAAAGCCGTGCTTAAGGAACGGTGTGTACGGATTGAGATGATGCTGATATTCAATACCTGGTCTAGCCTTATTAATGGGTGGAGGGTGGGTTGGACGGGTTGAGCTTTCGCTGGCGTTGCAGCGTACCACCAGTAGTAGCCTTGCTATCAATAGTCATGTATTGTATTTTTAGAAGTCAAGTATGCGAATGAATGCTAATAATAACATTACTAAAGATTAACTTTTAATACTGATAGCCTCTAAACTTAAGCTTACCTTTAGCCTCGGACAGATCATGAGCTAGCTCATCTGCATGGTGAGCTCTCCAACCGATTTGTAGATAATGCTAATGCTATTCCTATACATACACATACTCGTATACATTCGCACTTGCCCCCAAGGGCGGGCTTTGTCGGCTACTCATCTTACATGCATACGTTGCCGAGGAAGAGCTACAATGAGCTATGATTACAAACTCCGGGGGTGAGCTATAGGCGGTAGCTCATCTGCACATGTTTCGAAGGCTTCAGCTATAGGCGGTAGCTCATCTGCACATGTTTTGAAGGCTTGAGCTATAGACGATAGCTCATCTACACACATTTGCCCAAGGTGAGCTATAGGAGCTACATGAGCTAGCTCATCTGCCTCCGAGATGAGCTATAGGAGCTACATGAGCTACACATGTTTTCCCCGCTTGAGCTATAGGCGATAGCTCATCTGCACATGTTTTCAAAGCTTGAGCTATACACGATAGATGAGCTAGCTCATGATCTGTCCGAGGTGTGTATACATGACAAACGGTAGGTCAAAACCTACTATTAATACTGTACGAATAGTAGATGATCTGCAGGTAGATCATAATCTCAACTGCCCAATGATACGTCACATGACACACGTGGCCAAGAAAAGCTTTCGCCTACAGCAGTACTTGTCGCAGTAGTATTATTAGTAATAAAGAAGTGTCGCTCCTCGAACGGAGCCCCTGCACGAAATTCCTGTTGTACCGAGTGTGCGAGTTCGAGTTCAACAAGCACGATATGTATCATAACATTCTGCACTCTTTACGTACGCAACATCAGCTACAGGACAAATCATGTGGTTGAAGGTGATACCGCAGCAGCACCACCAGGATGAGTACGAGTACTGCTGTATTATACTTGACGAGTACTTGTACCCATGGGTGACATGCAGCAGAAAGCAGCAGCATCGCCAGCGCAATTGTAGTACTTCAGCAGTAAACAGCAGTAAACACGACCAACCGACGCGAGGCGAAACAGCAACTCCAAGCGAAGCGAATCAACCAGAGAACAAACAACGAACGATGACGACAACCTCAATCCCAAACGAACAACTTAACCAAAGGCTCACCGCACCACCTCCGCCCCCAGGCTTGCCCACACCGCCAGCCCGAGGTGCATCTTGAGCACCTCCCGGGCCGGAACGAGCGACGCCCGGCACCAGCTGGGTCACCACATCCTGTCCCAAGCCCCGCCCTGGTGCCACCGATACCGGTTTGCGTTGTTTTGGGCGAAAGCCACGGCCGCGTGGTGGCTTATTAGACGAGCTGGCTCCACCACCTCTGCCCACCCCTATGAGGCATACCAGAGGAGGGGGGGATAGAGCAAGAGAGGAGGGGAGGATAGAGGAAGGGAGGCGGGCAAGGGGAGGGACAGGCACAGGGGAAAACGTTGAGGTCACAAGTGCAGGCGAGTGTCGCCGCGTATTATTAAATAACGACGTCATCCAGTGAAGGGAGTGAGTGAATGTCAGCAGGGAGGATGGAGCGAGACAAAGACAGAGCAGAGCTAGCAACGTGGAAGCAAGGCCTAGGTCGGCGTCAGCGCTGCAGGCTGGGTATGTGCGTGAGAGAGAGGGGGGGAGACTTCTTGCGCGCTACCGTGTCACCTTCGTCTCCAGCGTGCCTTGAGAACGCGTCTACAGCCGTCGAATATTCAAACCAACACGCTGCCTGCGCCTGGACCTGCTACCAGTATGTACACAGCAGAGGTGGGTGCCCCTACGCGACAATTCGACTGCGATACCTACGGCTCGGGATACAAGCATGCACATCAACAAGAAAGGGGCAACAGCTCACGGGGGCACTCACGCTCGGCATCCGTGATGGGCACTTGGTTGAGCATCGAGCCTGGCCAGAGGTAGAGGGGACGCTGGAGGTTGAACCAGATGGACTGTACGTCTTGTGTCTTGTGGCTGCCACATGGTTCTCATAGAAAAAGCCTTCCAAGCCCTAAGTTACGTTACATCTCTTTTGCCGATATAGGCGAGGAGGCTGTGTGTGGCCGTTTTTTATTTTTTGTTGCGCGTTTGGGGGGATTCGAGGCCCAGGTATGCAGCCACGCAGCTGTCTTATTTTTTTCTTCGTGTGGTGCGTTGTTGATGATGCTGCTGTTGTTGTTGTCGTTGTTGTTGTCTTAGTTGTTGTTGCTGTTGTTGTTTGTTTCTTTGTTGTTGGGTAGTAAGTCTACTTTCACATTGTGCGGGGGGGGGGGGGCTACGTCTGACAGGTGGCCGGGACCCCCCCCCCCCCGTGCACAATGTGGGGGACCTTGAAAAAAAGCTTGCTGTGGAGAACCAATCAATGTACACACACCATTATTATTAGGCGTACCGAACTGAGAGGTGTTGTCGGCATCTTGTGGGGTTTACTACTATTATTACTCGTACAGCACATTGATTGCTGCAATATATCTCCTCAAAGACTTCCTTACGCACGCCCACAATGTCTACGGCGGGGGGTCCCCGCGACCTGTTACATCATACGAGCACTTAAGAGTGCTTGGAGCATACGGGGGCGTGATGTTCGTAACGACAATGGAAAACGATTTCTGTCATTCGCCACCAACTGCAACAAGTCAGCTCTGACCTACCTGGTACACGTTTTTCAGCACAGGGCAAGGGTGTGTGGAATATATATCGCATACCAGGTAGGTACTACCTGGTGCACACAACGGCACCAACCCGAATGACCACGAGCGGATCGACTACATCCTGACCCGTCAAGCCCACTACTACTACTACTACTACTACTACTACTACTACTATTAATACTACTACTGCCACTACTACTATTAATACTACTACTACCACCACTGTATACTACTTTTTCCGACGATTATTCGCTTGTTTCGTGTACCACGGGTACTACTACCGCGGCAACGCTCGTGATTCAATTGATGATTGAGTATATTGCTGTAGTCACGAAAATGCTTATGAAATGATTCTCATTTGGGTAGCGGGGACGGTGTTTCACACCAGGTAAGAGTAACGAGAAACGGTTTTGGTGGGTTTGGACACCAGAGATCCCACAAACAGTAAATAAACCCTTATGGAACAAAACCAACAACTCTACGCACGCATACGAACATGATGACCAGAAAATGATATCGACGGCACACAAAACGCGGGGCGCACCCCCCCCCCCCCCCCCATCACGCCCTCTCGGAAAATCTTGTTCCCTTCCATCAGCGGTTGCTATTAATATAAGCATATTCTCCACCCATCACAGATATATGACAAAACACCCCGCGCATCAACCGGCCTGTGGGACTCCTCGATACTGCTAAAACTTTGTTTGGTGTTAGCAGCCGTCTACGTACTGCGGGTGAGCTCCCAGCAGGAGGAGCAATGGTAGGATCGTGTCGCGCCCGTGACGTACGTGCGACTCTTTGCATTGTAACGCTCGGACGCTAATTTCGCATCCTCCCCCAACCGCGTTGTTGCTTGCAGAAATTGTCTCTTTTCACCGTCATTTATCCCGTCTGAAGTCGCGGGGGGGGGGGGGGGCTCTTACTGCGGAGTTAGGAGGTAAGCCAAGGGCAACCTGGCAAATGGACTCGCATGCCTCTGGCACAAACCACTACCTGGTAGTGTGTTAATAGTTGTAGTGAGGTATGTATAGGGGGGGGGGGGGTACAACGAGTAATACTGATAGTATGCAGCGACAACATACCTAGCGACGGCTGCTGTTGCTGTTGTTGTCGTTGATGTAAACCATATTTTCAACACCAGGTGTGAAGCGTAGCAGAAACTAGAACAATCTCATTGCCGGAGACCAGAGCGCAATGCCGCGGTTGTGTTGATCATTCTGCCTGCATCCACCGCACGCGTAGCCGACGAGCCACCCCGGGAACCCATCCCAACATCGATCACCCCGGCCGCGTCCACCAACCAATAGAACAAAAAAACACACAAAAAAAAAAAGTACGTCCATCCGTACCGTCAACGACACAACGAAACAAAACGAAACAACTAGTAGAGCAGTAGTACCATGTGATTTCACCCCTTTTACAGCTTGCTGCAAAAAACAACCCCGCAACAATTAAAAAATCCCTTGTCCGTGAAGAGTTAATCCTTTTACAGCCAAAAAAATGATTCAGCTCTAGATCCAAGGAAGTGTTTCCCGAAAGCATGAGGGAACCGGCGAGGAGCTCAAAAGGGGGTTAGCCTACAGCAACCGCTAGATCGCCTCAGACAAGTACAAGGCAGGAAAACCGTCCGGTTGCACCCTATGTATTCATAGCCTGATCCGCGGTGTCCCCCCCCCCCCCTCCTAACCGTGTACCAAAAACCCGACGCATTCTAACGTATCCAAGTCAACGGTCACGCGCAAGCAAAAATAAGCGTGGACGCAGGTGCCGGTCCGAAGACGTTGATCAATTCGCCGAGAAAAGCGATCGGGAACCGTCGACGGCCTTGGATAAAAAGGCTGGAAAATCATCCCGGCGCTCCTACTGCCGTGGTCTGCTTCGTGGTATTCCCGTCACTAGCGGCAACCAACCCCAACGTCGCCCTCCAACGTCGTCGAAGCTCACAACGGTCACGCCAAAACCAACGTGGGCGCAGGTGCGGGCTCGCTCCAGAGGAGCTAATTTAACTACCTAAAATAAAAGTGATCAGTAACCGTTGATCGCCTTGGACAAGAAGGCCGGCAAATCGTCCGGGTGCACCCTGGTCTGCTCCGTCGTATCCCTGTCCCTAACGGTCACACACCCGTCCCCCTCCAAGGTGTCGAAGTCAACGGTCACACAGAAGGGAGTTCCAGCCTCGTCCATCCGGCGGTACCTTCGGCCTGTCCAAACGCCCAACGATAACGCCGACATAACAAGAAATCGAGTAGAACGTGTGGATATGTCAATGAAGGCGGCTGGGGCTGGAGCTGGGGGTCGGGGTGGCGGGGGGTGGTGAGGGGTGGGGTAGGGGGTACGAGTGGCGGGGGGAGGGGGGCGGGGGGAGGGTGGGGGTGGAATTGGGGGGGGGGTGTACTCGATAGGCGAGATGTACTCGATCTCATGCATGGCCGTAGTCGTATGGGGGGGGGGGAGGGGTAATGAGAGGGGACGGTGACGGGGACGGGGGGGGGGGGGGGGGGTATTATGAGACCGAAAAGGACAGGGCGGGGGGCGGGGGGGGGGGGCGAAGCGCTCTTGCCGTAACCCGCGAAAATCAGGGCGCACGACGCTCCTTTGGAAAACAAGTACTGGTATGGCAGTACCATAAATTGTGTGGCACGGGACGGTATGGTATGGTATTGCATGGTTCTAGATAAGACGCATGGTCCGACATGGTGTGGTATGTACATCATGACGCGCCGATGCTCCTGCAATATCACAGCACACCAACCGCGAATCGGAAAAAAAAAATGACTAGGAAAACAAAACAAAAAACGACACGACACGCCAAAACCTGTGCTGCACGGAAGAAACTAGGGGGTGGCTCACCAATAGCCCCGGCTACATCCCAGAAGGCGTTGTGCCTCAGCCGGACGCTCTCGTAGATGCCCCTGGCCTTCTCCATGAGCTCCGGCTTGTTCTTGACGAGGGGGAAGACGGCTACCTTGATGGGTGCCATGCGAGGGTGGAACTTGAGGAGAGTTCGCTTCTCGCCGCCGACCTTTTGAAAAGAGGAAGAGGAGGCGGAAGGGTGGGGTGAGGGGGGGGGGGAGGGGGTACATCGATATCATGCATGGGCGTAGTCGTATGACCATAGACCCTCGCATCCCTACAATGCCGGGACGGAGCACGTCGGGTTTTCACCTACCAGACAGACATTGCTTGCACCAAGCGCGAAGCGCCCTGAGGTGTCTGGCGAGTCGCGTCAAGAGTGAGCTGCATCCTACTAAAAAACGCTTGTGAGGCGGACTTGCATATGGATGACGACTTCAAAGATTATTCGACATATTTTCCGGTGTGGCCACTTTCCAGAGACAGCAAAGGGAGTCCCTGTAACTTCCTCTTGGGTGCCTCGCCATAAATACTACTGGTGCGTGATACGAGCATTCTCCTTGTGCGGAGTAAAGGTTCTGCACCCAGCACAAATGAACTAACTCGACCACCAGCTGTGACCGACCGCCAAAACAAAAAACACACACACACGAGGGGGAGGGGGCGAGAAGGACATACGATGAAAGGGGAGCAGGCTCGATATAACAAAAGAGGGGCATGCTACGAGGGGGAGGAAGGGCGGTACGAAGAGTCGGGACAAGTCGACATACCGGTACCCCTGGTAAAGGTTTAGACGCAAAGACAATATGATCAGGTATGGGGATTGAGGGGGGGCACGATGTTTTGTTTCTTAACCCCTTTAGTACCGCAGTCCCGATTTGGGGGCGAACAGGTCTAATTCCAAGTGATTTGTCCCCAAAACGGGACTGGGGTCCTAAAAGGGTTAAGAAGCGGGAATCAGCACTTTTTATTTTTTTATTTTTTCGCCACTGACAGTTCGAGAGAAGGCGGAGGAGGCGGGAAGTAGGGGGGGGGGAGGGGGGGGGGGGTAGTACAAGGTGAATAATCTGGGTCCCCGAAAACTTCCAGCGTGGAATCGATTGTTGAGATGAGTACAAACAAATTGAAAAACAAGAGCAACAGGAGCAGAAAAAAAAATGGGGAAAAGGACGAAAACCCACTAAAATAAGGAAAAATACAAACAAGAAACGAAAACTAAAAAGTGACCCCTGGAAGAGCCTCTTAGAGCGCGTCACCTCGTCCTCGTGGTAAGCCGAAACCATGACGGCCAGGAAGAGCCTGTCGACCCCCAACGAGGGCTCGATGACGTGGGGCACGTACTTCGTCTTGGACCTCTCGTCGAAGTACTCCATCGACTTGCCGCTAGCCTCCTGGTGTTGGGTCAAGTCGTAGCAACCCCGCGCTGCCACGCCCTGTCCAATCAGAGCGCGGCGCCGCGTGAAAAAGGCACACAGTCCAATCAGCGCGCGCACGGTCCCGCATGGGGGCAATACCAAACCACAGCAACACACCGCGAGAACAAGCAGACCAATCAGGGCGCGGGAACCGCGTGAAAAATAAGAAAACACAGAGAGCAGCGCGCCGTGTGAAAACCAGACCAATCGGCGCACGGCACCGCGTGAAAAGTAGACCAACCCGCCAATCAGCGCGCGGCGCCGCGTTAAGAGCAAACAGCGAGGAGACCGAAACCGGGGACGGGGTGCGGGGGGGAATACGGGGGGGGGGGGGGGGGGGGTGAGTGCTATGATAATACCGAGGGAGATACCACCACCCCGGGTGAACAATATGTTTTCGCTCATCCCTTCAATGGTTGATGCCCTAAGCGCAGGCGTGGCTCGTTGCACTAACTGCTGCTGTCCCTCATGTAAAATAATAGCCTTCCCGTTCTCACTCTCATGCATGCGTAAACGTTTGTCGCAGCGCTGATTCTAAAAAGCGCTACGCGTAACAGCAATGCGTGTCCGGACAGCGCTGATGCCACAATCACATTCGTAACAGCAGCGAGCGCTGCTGCTGATGTCATGTCAACGTTGCGATGGTGCGCACGTAAAGTGTTGCTGCTGTTGCAACGGCCGCAGAGGTTGAGCGCGAAAATGTGTAGCAGGGTGTTTTGCCACAATCCAACTCGGTTGGGTTATACAAATATTCGGAACCGCCAAAACGTTGACGAGGTGAATTGGTTGAACAGGTGAATCATAAGTTGCTCTGTTTGGTATCCAACCCACAGAGTTACCCGGCCCAAGACCACTCAGGTTCGAAACGCAAATTTTGGTTATTTTTTTTTCGAACAGCAATGATTTTTTTTGTGGGATGGCATTGCTATCCTGTAGGAAAGCAGACTACGAGAAACCCAACCCAATCAAATTGTTCGCAAACGGTCTGACGTCGCTACCATCGCAACGACAGCACTGCCGCTGCGGCCGCTGCAGCCCCCGCGACCGATCTTGCTGCCGGTGGTGGTGTCGCAATTCTGCTAACGTTGCGATGGCGCTGCTGTGTACAGCAGCCCCCATCGCGGCGCCCTGCGGCAAAATACACCCCGGCCTCGGCCTCCCGCAAAGCAAATAAGACCCCCCCCCTCCCCCTCAGACCATGCCACCTAGCTCTGTATAACCGCGCCGAACCTACGGTAGCTGTACTAAGTATTACTGAGTATAATTGCTGGCCAGAGCGGTTCAGTCTCATCACTTGTCGTTTTACACTAGTAACAATGATACCAGGAACAGCGTACAGCAGTCAGTCCCACGCTAACGCCCGTGTCGCAGAATTCCTTGTACTATTATACTCGCATTCTAGTCACTCTATAGTGCCGATTGAGTACTGCCGGCTGCTGCCCGGTATGCTGGCCGTTAAATCGCTTGGCACGGATGGGATTAGCCATTGTGGCAGCGTGCGGAGTAGTTAGTGCCGGTTGGCGCTACATATAGTGCCGGTATGGTAGGCTGGCGCATATATATCGGCACCACGTATAGAGGGACCGCTACTGTACTCGTATTATAGTCCGACATAAAAGCGCACCACCCCGAAACCCATTAATACAGCACTAGCTCGCCTTGCTTCGAATGCCCGATTCCGCAATCGTTATATATACATTCGCCAGTTTCTCTCTCTCTAAAGTCCCCCTCCCAAAAAAGATCAAGACGGTTACACAATCCACGTTTGATATTCAAATAAAAGCCCACACGTGGCTTATATTCCCGGTCAGAGCGGCATTACGGGGGGGCATAGTAATGCATGGCAAATCAGAACCCAAGATACACCCAAAAACCACGTATCCCCCTATTCTTACGCAGCATATTTTAAGGTTCTGACTACTTTGTTTCTCGGTGGTAGATAACATTCTTATATGCTTACCGGTGAATACGGTCTTCTTATTACACACACAGTGCCAAAACAAGGGACGTTTTTCGAGATGGCTACACCGACCGACAGACCGACTGACCGACGGACAGACCGACCGGGATCCACCAACGCACACGAGTTGGCGACGGCAACTAATATCCTGCTGCGCGAGTTCCCAGCGACAATTACACTATCTTGCTTACGTACGTGCAGAAAAGCACTGCGGCCGGCGCACCCACCTGCAGCTCCGACTCGCCGAAGGGGAACTTGAAGGTGATGTCCGTGCAAGCCTTCGCGTAGTGTGCCAAGCTATCATCCTCGTGGACATCCCTAGGGTTGGAAGGGGGGTGGGGAGGGGCATCATCATCGTCATCACCATCATCATCATCATTATCACCATCATCATCACCATCATCATCACCATCATCATCACCATCATCAACATCATCATCATCAGCACCATCATCATATCACCATCATCATCACTATCATCCATCACCATCATCATCACCATCATCATCATCATCATCATCATCATCATCATCATCATCATCATCGTCATCACGATCACCACAACTATCATCACCACCGCTGCCATCATCGTTTCTATCGCATCATCACTATAGTCATGATCACGATCACCACCGTCATCACCATGATCACCCCAACCACCCTCACCACCATCGCCATCACTAGCACCATGATGCGTTCTACGATAGAGGCAGCACACTTCCGCTAGAATATTTCCCGAGTGACGGGGCCTCCTCAACACAAAATCGTCGGAATGCCTATCCTGTTTCCAAAAATAACCGGTTTGTATAGTTTGGCCATTACATTATTTATCGGGGTGCAATTTGATTATTGTCCAAGTCAGGTTTCGGGTGAGGTATGGAGCTCCTCAAGTGACGAGCCCTAAAAAAAAACGGGCGCACCTCTACTGTTTTGTGGTAGCATGCGTCTCATCGTCATCAAAATCACCCCTCTCACTCTCACTCTCACTCTCACCAGGGTGCCGGCAACCCGTTTCTTCCCGCGAAA
Organism: Nereocystis luetkeana; assembly: GCA_031213475.1. Classification (NCBI taxonomy): domain Eukaryota; class Phaeophyceae; order Laminariales; family Laminariaceae; genus Nereocystis; species Nereocystis luetkeana. The sequence goes on from JARUPZ010000005.1 coordinate 8,864,119, forward strand.
GGGAGCAATCCAACCAAACAAGAGACACAACCGAAAAAAACAAAAACACTTTTCCAACAAAACGACCGAGGTGACTGAAGGCCGTCGCCTGGCAGGGGTCGGCCCCGCCCCGCATCTATTACGGGGGGCCATAGTTAATAGGACCTATGGTATACATAAAAAAACTATTTATTTACCCACTTTTACCTACAGTATTTGGTCCTATTAACTATGGACCCCCGTAATAGACGGGTCGCCGAGCGCTCAAGCACGGGAAGCGACGCTCCCTCAAGCCATACGACCAGACGGGGTGACAACAGCAGCGATAGCCGTAGCGGCAGCGGCAGCGGCGGCCGTGGTGGTAGTGGTGGTGACCGTGGTTGGTAACGTTTATGACTTGGATCGCCTGTCACACAATGGTCAGTCCACCAAAACCCATCCCGAAAAAATTCCCAGGCAGCCGGGGTTCGGGTTTTTCACCAAAGCATACACATGTATGACTATGGGAATACCTGGCACATTGTCTTGAAAGTCAAGCAGGTACATTGCGCCGATTTTCTTTCGCTGGTCGTCAGAGACATGCCTTTCACCGGCGGGTCTTTTCGTTATTCTCCCGGCTGCATAAAAAACGCCATCGGATTTCTCTTGCGTTACCCCACACCCCACGCCCGAATGCTGCGAAGGCGAATCTTTTGTATATTTGAACCGTCTCGTTGAAGCTGTCGGCCGAACGAGGTCTGCACAGACAGACCTCGGCGTTGGAGGCGGTAGTTCACAGAGAGTCTTGGTGGCAGCAGCACCAAAAAATAACCAAAAAATAGCAGAGACGGTACGTATGATAAACACACTCACTTTCCCATGAGGTCTTCACGAAGCCCAATCGACGTGAGCCACCCCCACGAAAAGTCTAACCAGTCTTTGTGGTGCTGCGGCAGAAACATTTGTTTTTCGCAAAAAAAGGATAAAGCACCGCCGCGGGGGGGGGGGAGGGGGAGGGGGGGGGGGACGGGGGAAGGGCGAGTCAGGGGGGGGGTGTGCGAGGGGGGAGGGCAGGGAGGGCGGGGGGAAGGGTCGCGGTGGCGTGGGGGAGGGGGGGTAGGACTGAAAAGGGGTGTCTGAGAGACGTATTATTGCGGAGATCAAGTTTAATCATTCACGAACGAACCGAGAGGGCGAGTGTGAAGTTCACGATTTCTTCCGATCAAACACGCCGTTCTTCTTGACGTATGTCACCCGCGGGTGATCGTCTAGCAGTGGAGTGCGAGTGGCAGCCGTGGGGGTCTCGGGCTAAGTGATCATCATCATCACGCGCTTGACCATATTTTTGATTCGGTGATGCACCGGATGTGTGCTGCTCGTGGCTTTTTTATCGGGTGGGAGCCAACATGTGGTGTTTCTTCTTGCGTCAAACGCAAAAAACAAAAAAAACGCCACCCTCTAGGGGCAGGGGCAGGGGGGATTATTCTTCGGTTGCATGCTTTAACCATTTGACCATATACCGCGCATCCCTTTCGAGACGGAGCACCGTCCTGGGGGGAGCTGCAATCATGTCACCCATGGCCGTAGTCGTATGTCCATAGACCCTCGCATCCCTACAATGCCGGGACAGAGCACGTCGAGTTTTCACCGATCAGGCAGACATGGCTTGCACCAAGCACGAAGCACCGTGAGGTGTCCGGCGAGTCGCATGAAGAGTGCGCTGCATCCTACTAAGAACCGCCTGTAAGGCGGACTTGCAATGGATAACAGCTTCGAATCCGGGGGGGGGGGGACATGTGTCATTTATCTTATCAACAGTCATTTGACCATTGACCAACGCATCCCTTTCGAGACGGAGCAGAAAGGGGGGGGGGGGGTGGGGTGATAACACTCGAAGGGTCTTGACTATGTCTCCCCGGCGACCGCTTCTTTCAGCTGAACATCAAGAGCCAGAACGAACCAAGACACGAAGTCAGCGGCAGCGACATCGGAGGAGCTCTCGTACGCTTGCGAGGGACGAAAAACACACAGAGAACGTCACCACGCACGCACGCACGCACACGGCACACACGACGCACAGACACAGCACGCAGACTAAACCCCAGACCCCGCCAGGCGCTAAGAAAAAAGACAATACAGACGGCACAACACACGAACTTAAACATACACCCGAACACACAACAATACTGAGACACACAGCCGGTCGCCCCGGTGGTTCAAGTGGTTAACCTCGAATTCTACTTGTTTGAGTCCTGGGTTCGAGCCCCAGGTGGGTCGGACTTTGACTTTATTTGCAAAAATAAAAAGGATTCAATTGTTGAGAGCGCCTTGCAGCGTGGGTAGGCACAATTCGATGCGAGTCGACGAGGGAAGAAAAGGCTGAAATCTTCTCGCGATAAAAATGAAGGAACGTACCGTAGCGGGAAGGGGGGAGAAGAGCCTGCTATGTGACCCCGGATCTGAGTTACGAGTTGGAAGGAGAGAGAGAAGAAGATGTGCGAAGATTATGAACGGGATGAGTCAAAACAAAAAAAAAAAAAAACAGCCCCCCCCCCAAAACGCACACACACCTGTCTCCAGGCCTCCCCTTCCTCAATGAAGTACTCGACCTCCATCTGTTCGAACTCCCTGGATCGGAAGATGAAGTTTCTCGGCGTGATCTCGTTCCGGAACGCCTTGCCCACCTGAGCGATGCCGAACGGGATCTGCCGACAGTAGTGAACAGATTCCAGAACATGAAAGCACACAACTCTATAAGAACAATGGCCAAAAAAAATACTGAATGCGTCTGAATACGTACCAAAAATATGAAATAGTAGTTCGTGTGACAACATGGCAAACTAAGGACAAAAATGATGACAAAAGGAACGACAAAAAAGAAAGGAAATAATGAACGACAGCATGTAGTTTTTTTTATGAAAAGGACAAAAAAAAACACGACAAAGAGAAAAGGTGAAGAAAAACTGAACGATAAAATGACAACAACGACAAAATGAAAATATTAAATCAGGCAGAAAAAAAAAACATCATCACAACAGCGACGATGTACGTAGCTGCGGTGTACAATAGGCACAGACAGCCGGCTCCAACATACCGACTACCAGCTACTGACTTTTTTTTCCCTACTATAGTCTGGCTATTGGCTGACTTGCCTAGCTACGAGTCCTATCCGACTGTTGAGTGGTACTGACTGACTAGTGACGGACCAATTGCTGACCGCCTACTGCCTGATAACTGAATACCTGACTGGCTACTGCCTACACTAGTCCGGCTATTGATTGACTAATTACTGGCTACTGTCTATTACGGGGAACCATAGTTGATAGGACCTGTGTTACACATAAAAAAGTATACATTTAACCATTTTTACCAACAATATTTGGTCCTACTAACTATGGTCCCCCGTAATAGTCAGTCTGGTTATTGGCAGACAACTGGCTGGCTACTGTCTAGCTAGTCTGGCTATTGGCGGACTACTGACTGACTTCCTACTGCCTGGCGGTCGGTCTGGCTTCTGAGTGACTGACTGCTGAGTGACAACAGCAAGTACCGACCTTGGCTCTAGCCGCCTGCTGTGCGTTCTTGAAGTTGGTGAAGATGCCCTGTGCCGTCTCCGGCCGCATGTATGCCACCGAGCTCGCGTCCTGCTCGCGCACACACACCACGTGAGCCGTTTGTTAGCCAATGCGAGGCAACCGAAGCGCCTGGCCCTCGACGTAAACATGCAAACTACTAGCAAGATCAAAACCGAGAGGGTCTCAGATTCAACTAAGGAGGAAGAGAAGGGAGGGTCACCGAAAGGTCTAGACACGAAGAGGAAGAAAAGAGGAGGACGGGCACACAATAAAGCACCGATCAGAGAACGATGGCGCGACGGGGGGGAGGGGGGGGGGGGCAAGGTGGAGCCAAACCGAAAAATGGGACAGCCTTGGAGGGACAGCGGCCGAGGGAAGCACGCCAAACGACAGGGAGAGAAAGACAACGTTAGGGCTTCACCCACACCCCAAGCGCCGTAAATCTGCGCCGCGGAGAAAGGCTATCCTGATTCTCCGGGTAGACCGGGTAGAGTGTCGGGGTAGCTCTACGCCCTGTACCACCCCCACATGATAATGAATACACCCCCTACACTCCTACCCCCATCCCCTCCATCCCCTTCCCACCCCTTTTTTTTTCTTTTTTTTTCAACATCACTTTTACTTTCCAGCCTAGCTCGAAGGAGGTTTTACCCTCGACGATCTTCTGGACAAGCCGTGGTCACAGGTGTCGTCCCTTTTCCCCCCCGGTACGTGCCTTTATTTTTGTCGCGCATAGGGTTCAGCATTCCCACTGCTCGTCGATTTTCATCGAATGTAGCTAACTCACGCTCTCGCGCTTTCCGCTAATCAATTTTTGTTGCAAGAAAAAGTCTCTACTAGCATGCACTCGGTGAGAGACTTGAACCCACGAAATTGATCTTGATAGGCACGCGGACCACCTGCCAAGCCACCGGGGACGCCGGCATATCTCTACCCAAGTCCCCAATATGGTGAAAACGTGGACAAGAATCTTACATAACGCGGATCAACGTTCAAGTGACCTTCTAAACCCTAATGCCACCACACTCTCCCGCACTAAACCCGACCTATGCCTCCGACTATGTCAGAAACACCAACGAGATGCTGATCATCCAACTTTTCCTTCCGATTTCTCGGTATTGGAGTCCGGTTGCAATCGCATTGCTCTCATCGTTGTTGTCTTGGTTTTAGCCGGAGAGGTAACAGACTCTTGGACATGACAAATTCATTTTTTTTTGTGTTGGAATAACGGCGAGGAGCGGATCAGCGACCCCGCCTGCTGAAAGCAACATGTCCCGCCGTCAACGCCAACATTGCTCAAACGTGGGTTAAAATTTCGCGTAACGAGAATCAACGTGTACTTTGTTCCTTCTAAACCCCAATTCCACCGCACCATACCCCATTTCAACACACCCGCCCTCCTTCCCCCCTCCCCCCTTCCCCCATCAACCTCCTCTCTCGCCCTCAACCCCCCCCCTTTCCCTCCCCCCCCACCCCCGACATCTGTGACCTCCCCCCGTCTCCCCTTCCCCTTCCCCACAGCGCAGCAGCTCCGACGGGCGCATGCGACGCGCGAAAACACCCTCCGTCCCGTTCCGCCGTACCTACCACGGCTCCGACGTTGGTCTAGGACACAAAGTTGAAACTCCCGCGGCGAACCTCACCCCCAATCCCCCCCTACTCCATCCCCCTACCCGCACCCCCACACCCCCATCTCTTCCTGCTCACCGCCATGGCTCCGACGTTGGTCTGGAACATCAAGTTGAATTCCCTTGGCGGGGTCAGAGCACCGGGTGTCCCCGTGGCCGGCGACGGCACCAGCGCCAGCTCCTTCTTCGTAACCTTAGAAAGGTCTTGGAGCGTCACGGACTTGAGAGCACCCTGTAGGAGGAGAACGGCAGAGAGGTAATTGCAGGTGGGGTGAGGGTCGGGTGAGGTAGGGCGATGCGAGATCGTAAAATATGCTATTTTGACCTATTACGTGCCTGGTAGGTATTCTAGAGGGCATGCTTTTGCAGTCTTGTTCGAAAACGTGACGCGGATCGCTCGACGCTCGAGCCCGGCTTCACCGCAACCGATCCGCGACCGAACCGCAGCAGGAACGAAACCGAAACCACAACCGAACGGGAATCGAGACCGAAAAGGAACTGAAACGAAAACGAACCGAAGCCGAGCCGAAGCCACGACCGGAACTACAACCAAATCGAAGTCGAACCGAATTCACACCGAGACCGAAGCACACTATCAATCCCAGACCAAAACCCGAAATGAAATCGAAACGAAACTGAGACCACAACCGAACCGAAATCGACACGACGTCGAAACGACAATCGAACCGAAATCGAAGCGAAGCCGAAGCCAAAATCGAACCGAAACCAAACTGAAACCGAACCGAAAATCGAAAAGCGCGTGCCTACTTACCTGCTTGGACGCCTTGCGCTTCATCTTGTCGGCAGCGGCATCGGCCTCCTTCTGCATCGTCCCTGACTCGAGCACGGATACGTAGCCTAGGACGTCTCCGTCTTCCATCTCCACCTGCCGAGTGGCACCGAGGAAAAGCGCGTTACAACTCATGGCAGTGAAGTAGTACTGTGGTGAAGTCAGTAGTAGTAGTAGTAGTGGTAGTAGTAGTAGTGGTAGTAGTAGTAGTAGTAGTAGTAGTAGTAACAGTAGTAGTAGTAGTAGTAGTAGTAGTAGTAGTAGTAGTAGTATTAGTAGTAGTAGTAGTATTAGTAGTAGTAGTAGTAGTAGTAGTAGTAGTAGTAGTAGTAGCAGTAGTAGTAGTAGTAGTAGTAGTAGTAGTAGTAGAAAAGCGCGTTACAACTCATGGTAGTGAAGTAGTACTGTGGTGAAGTCAGTCGCAGTAGTAGTAGTAATAGCAGTAGCATTAATAATAGTACTAGCAGCAGTAGTAGTAGCAGCAGCAGTAGTAGCAGCAGCAGCAGCAGCAGCAGTAGCAGTAGGAGTAGGAGTAGCAGCAGTAGTAGTAGTTTTAAGCAGATACCTGGTATATAAGTAGTAGTGAAGTGTCAATAGTAATAGCTGGAGATTTTCCTCTTCCACTACAACGCCAAGTTGTGCACGGCATCCAAGCAGTGCAGTTTGTCCCCCAGAACGTGGGTGCAAAAGTAACGGGTTCAACAATACTATTATTAAGCACAGCACCTTTCCGTAGAAGAGCTGGTCTGCCCTGTACCGTAGCTTGCTCTCCTTGCAGTCCACCATGGGGTCCGAGAACCCCGCCACGTGGCCGGACGCCTCCCAGACCTGTGGAAAACCGCCACAGAGCAACACATACATATCGGAGGAATGCAGTTTGTTGACCACAACGCGTTAACAGCTGTCGTAGTCTTCCTACTCGATGGCGAGCGGCAATACTCTCGCCGGGATGGCGAAGTGCGCATCAATATCGACCGATACAGCGGTGCCCGGGTTCCGCCCCACGCTGGGTAAAGCCGGTCATATCGAGCGGCTCCACGTCACCGACCTCGAGGGAGCAGCCCGAAAAAAATTACCGCGCCCGAAAAAACGACTCCGTTTCCACCCCCCATCCCGGTAAAAACATGTACAAAATGTACTACACAAGGTACCACGGATGGTATACCATTATGTCCGGAAATTAGTGGAACGCTTGGGTGAAAATATGAATACCGAAACGCTGTTATATATTCGGACGAGAGGTACTAGATACCAACACATACAACATGGTACCAGGTACTACGTGCAACATCAACAGAGCAGCAGCACCACCCGCACCACGCAACAACAATGCAACCATAGACACCAACAGCAACACTGCCTGTTTACAACATCATTACCAATGACACCATCCCCAGCAACCATACCAACACCACCACCACCACCACAAGAACAAACAGCATCCACCACCCCCACAAACAGGAGCATCGATCGTGATTGGCGAACCGGCAAGTTCTTTCCACCCGGGAATCACTAACAGCCCACCCCTCCGCTTTTCTCATGTTTCCCCCTTCCACCTTCCCGCGAACGCCAAAATCAGTACAAACCCCGCTCGCCGATCCCCCCCCCCCCCCGCGCGCTCCCAAAAAAACAAAGATAGCGCTTAGCCCTTGCTAGGAACTCATACTTTCACTAGTCGAAGGCGTTGAGGCGAAAAAAACACCATCGTATTTAGGAGATTATCGGTCTCATAAGGCGGATCTTAAGGCTGCCGACATTCTATGGGATCTCTGGCTTCATTCACCCAGCCCAAAAGGGGGTGCCTACCGGTAATACTCTTGAGCAGTCACGGAAATTAAAATGAGCATAAAAAACGCCTTGCCTTCGGGTTTCCGATGATGGAAGAATCGAGACCTACGATGTCGTCCCTTGCCTGCACCACGTCCCTCCACCAAGCGTCCTTGATGTTCTTCTTCAGCTCCACCCCGAGAGGGCCGTAGTCGAAGAAACCCGCGAACCCGTTGTAAATCTGCCCAACGAGACGCAAGCAAACGAGCGGGTAAGCGAGCGAGCAAGTAGATAAGGGGGGCAAGGATGAGACGTGCAAGCACACGTTCTATAGCATGCAAGCAAGCGGATGAACAGGGGAACAAGCAAGCGAACGAGCGAGGGAATGGGCAAGGGGCAATCACGCAAGCACGCCAACAAGCAAGCAAGTCAAGCCAAGCCAAGCGAGATAGCGTCAGGGGGAGGGCTTGATGCTCGAGTGGTCGACGTCGAGCGTGGAGTTCAAACCAATAACAAACAAAAAACATACCAGGTACGCGCAAAAAAAATACCTGAGGTAGAAAGCGATAAGACAAGAGCTCACCTCCGACGAGGGGAAGACAAAACCCCTGCGCTTGCAAAGCCCCACAAGCTCCTCCATCGAGCACCCCACCTCCCCACTCCCCTGCCCCGCCTCTGCCTCCGCCCCCCCCTCCCCCGCCCCCACCGCCGCCTTTCCCGAGGAAGCGGTCGAGGCCACCATTCTTGTGGCGGCGGTTACGCTACTTCGGGCTGGCCGTTGTCGGCGGAACTCCGACGCAGCGTTTCTGGCGAGGGGATTGGAGCGGCAAGCCCCCCCCAGTGCCGTCCGCGCTGGACCAGAAAAGTCGGTTTTGCACGATAGTCGAGAGGGAGAGAGAGGGGGTGGGTTCGGGGTTGGGGAGGGAAGGGAGAGGTCAGGAGGGAGAGGAAGCGGGAGAGGAGGAGGGGGAGGGGGGGTGCACTCATTTCATGCATGGTCGTGGTCGTATGACCATAGGGACGGGGCTATTAATGGGGTGTTCGGGATACTCATGTCATGCATGGCTGTAGCCGCATGACATAGGCCCTCGTATCCCTACGATGTCGGGACGGAGCACATCTCGTTTTTCACAGACAGACATGGCTTGCACCAAGGCGCGAAGCGACGTAGAGGTGTTCGGTGATTCCCATGAAGAGTAAGCTACGTCCTACTACTGTAGGTAAGAACCGCTTGTGAGGGGAACTTACCGGCAAGCACTTTGTTCGTACTCTCTTGCATATGGATGGCAGCATCGAATCAACTGAGGAGGGGTGTACTCGGTCTTATGCACGGCCGCAGTCGTATGACCATAGACCCTCGCATCCCTACAATGCCGGGACGGAGCATGTCGGATTTTCACCGACCAGGCAGACATAGCTTGCACCAAACGCGAAGCGAAACGTGAGGTGTTCCGCGAGTCGCGTGAAGGGTGAGCTGCATCCTACTAAGAACCGCTTGGGTGAAGGGTGAGCTGCATCCTACTAAGAACCGCTTGTGAGGCAAACTTGCATACGGACGACAGCTCCGATGAGTTAATATATTCCCGGTATGGCCACTTCCAGAGACAACAGTGGGGCTACTATGTAACTGCCTCGTAGGTGCTTTACCATAAACACCACGTGATGCGATCATTCTCCTTGTGCTGGGTAAAAGGTTCACCACTCCGCACAAATGATCTAACGCGATCGCCAGCCGACCACTAAAGAAAAGAAAAGAAAGGAAGAATGGTACCCTGGTTGTCTAGCTCACTTAGTGAGCGGAAGTTTTACAGTGCCGTTGCCAACCGACGCCAACCCAACCAATACACGGGGGGGAGGGGGGGGGGTACTCCTCTGTTGCTTGCCTTAGTCACTTGGCCATTGGGGGGGTTATTCCGTGCAGTGTGGTTTTCGTGTTTGTCCTCGTACAATCACCTGTCCCCGTCTAGAGGAACGCCTCATCCAGGAGCAGTCTGTGGCTTTCAAGACTTCACTCGTGGTAAGCTCTGCTTCTGAGCACGAAGAAATAACAAGAACAAGAGCTGAGACTTGCACAGTCGAGAACACCCGATCCCTACAGCAGCCTGTGCACAGACCTGGGTCTCGGGATCTACTTGTAGTTCGGCACCCGGCGTTCACATTTTGGACTTTTCGAGTGCCCCAGAGCCTACCATCTCGACATCATCACCATGGCCATACCAGAGGGGTCTTCGCCAACGCGATCGCCATAGCGGACGCATGCAAGTTGACAGGCGCCTATACCTCGGCGAAAGAAGGAGTCAAGTCCATCGAGGGGGCCAGGGAGGTCCTCTGTGAAGGGAACGAGAGGACGCGGCGGGGCGCGGTCTAAGCATGCTCTGGCGCCCTGCTCAGGAGAAAAAATCGACCTGGGCGACACCGACGAGAAACCCAAGCTACACGCCATCGCAGGAGAGGCCGTGAAGCCCACCCGCGCGGGAGGCGGCGCAGACAACGAGGAGGAGCGAGCGAGGCCAGGGGAGGTGGGCTTGATGACCTCTGCCGCGATGGCGTGTAGCTTGGGTTTCTCGTCGATGTCGCCCAGGTCGATTTTTTCTCCTGAGCAGGGCGCCAGAAGCCCGCGCCCCGCCGCGGTTCTCTCGTTCCCTTCGTAGAAGACCACCCTGGCCCGCTCGATGGACTTGACTCCTTGTTTCGCCGAGGTATAGGCGCCTGTCAACTCGCATGCGTCCGCTATGGCGATCGCGTTGACGAAGATTCCCTCTACTAGGCACCCCCTGGTATGAATTTGAGAACAACTAATACTTGAAAAAAAAAAAAAACACGTACTCGTATATACCTGGTACCTGGTACAGTATCGACTTCGGAAATCGAAAGCTGCTGCGTGCGGCGTGCCTCGGCAACGTAGAAAGCTATACAACAGCAGTAGCACGCTCAAACGTGAACGTTAGAGTCTTCGATGCCATCACGAGCTTTTTTTGTCAGCAACGGTGGCGGTGTTACACGTTGCTCCTGCTGCTGCTGTATGTACGAGAATGGCGAGAGCTTCAGCTTTATTTTGCTTTGCAAAGCAGTTCCAGCCCCATGAAATATGACGCGTAGAGTAGACATACGTACCAGGTACTACTGTAGTAATACGAGTATGCGTACCTGGTATTATACTGCGCACAGCAGCGGTACGTACTGTATGTTGTTTTACTGCGTTGGTCAAGGCGAATTCTGCGGATTGCTGACGGCTTTCATAGCAGCGAACGCCCTGCTGCAGCCTGCGGCCGAACGAGCGTGCACAATGGCGCTTACTGCCTTGTCTTGGGCAACTGACAGCAGCAGCAGCAGGAGTATCATATAGCGGACTAACTCCCGTCTGGACGCGAGGCCGTCGATAAGGGCTACCAGGCACGTTCGAACCTGATTCTACGACACCATTACGGACAAAAATGTAAGAGACGTTGGGGTAAAATTATCAAGACATTCTGTTATACTCCTGCTGTAGTAGCGGTCCTTACATATATGTGCATAGCTACGTGCGGTTCAGAAGCTGAGCAAGCACGAGAATCGTCACTCATCATGTTGAATTGCCAAAAAAATGCTGCCTTACGCGCGTATTCCGTCCACCACGTCGCCACTTGCGCGTGCACCACCACGTCATCAAGCCTGCGGAGTCATCGAGGTAATCGTCAGTCACATCAGGCGCAGTAGGCGGACGTCTTTCTGCAGAGCGACGACCAGCAGCCGCTCGCGGCAGGAGCCAAAGGTGTATGTATGTGGAGAACAAGGTACGACCAGGGAGAGAGAGGAGTCTGGAGCCTTCTGTCCAGCGCTCACCTGTGCTCATCCCCAGGCGGAAAGCTCCAGCGTGCATCGCGAAGAAGAGGGTCGAGAGAGCAGCGGCTGGAAGCCGGCGGCTGTTGCTCATCATGCCCAAAAAATGCAGATCGAGCCAACGTGGGGAGGACGCAAAACGCAGGCAGCAGGAGCGCTTCTGGGGTGTTTCATGTGGAACTCCTACACTTCAAAATGTTTTGATCGGGGGAGCTAAACATGCAATTTTATTTTCATGTCGCGCATTTGTCCGAGAGGTCCTGGTCCCGCCAACCTCCCGCCTACCTGGTACTAGCCTCCAGCCTACAGAGCCTACGACGCCCGTGTACGCTGGCACTGCTACCGCGTACTCATGTACGAACAATAATGCGATGCGCTGATTTGCATAAGAAGTTATCGATGTGTTGCACGCCCAATGAAGAGGTGCATTCGGGTGCTTTTCTCTACTAATGTTTCGGGTATTATACAGGAGAAGACCCAAGTATACTGTGGACGTGGGACGACCAAAAAGCAAGTCGTAGACTACGGTACAGAAATCACCAGCAAGAGCTTGAAGGGCGCCCTCTTTCCCTTACTTAGTTGCAGTCAATGCGCGAACGTGCGACGGATGAAGCCCGCGCAAGGCGCTGAACATTTTTTTTTTTTCCCCAGCAACCTTACTTCCCCGTACCAGGTGGGACATTTTTACCCTCAGCGATCTCCACGAGAAGCCGTGGTCACAGGCGTCTTCCCTTCTGCCCCCCTGTGCGCGCCTTCATTTTTATCGCGCATAGGGCTCAGCATTCCCACTGCCCGCCGATCTATATCGAATGTTGCAGACTCACGCTCTCGCGCTTTCCGCTTGAATGCGTACGTACCAGAAGTAAAGTGCAGTATACGAACAAGGTGTCAATTCGAAACGTCCCGGAAGCAGCGAACACGTCAAAACGCCCAACAATCGGTCCAGGGATGCCCTGTGGAAATCCCTCAAATGAAGCTTTACAGATTCCAACAGAGGGCAGAGCCACGTGCCGTCCGCGGCAAAGCAGTATCACGGTACTAACTTGCCAGACCATCTGCTGTTGTATTTGTTATTGTTGTTGTTTTTCTGTGTTGTTCCGTTTTTTTACGGCACTTTTACTTTGACTTTCCAGCTCAACTCGTGGGAGGTTTTACCGGCATCAGCGGTACTCTGGATAACACAACAAAAGCCGTGGTCACGGAGGTGTCTTCCAATTCCCCCTGTACTTTTGCCTTCATTTTTATCGCGCATACAGTATGGGCCCACCCACAAAAACTTCTGACGTACACGAGCCTTGAAACCATATTGTGATACCATCCTTGAACTCAGATTATGATACCAGTATTGGATTCAGGGTAGATACCGCTCGCCGCTGTGCATTATCCCTCGATCCAAATTTCTCAGCATGCCCCAAAAAGTGAGACAAATGTTTTTATTTGGACATTTCTTAACTCGTGGGCCATTAGTACAAGGTTTAGCATTCCGACTACACGTCGATTTCGCAACGAGTTTCGGCAACATCAATTACGTAAAAATGTGTGTGTCGTTCGATGCTGTACGAAGTAGTACGAGAAATATCGGCGAGAACAGAATCGAGCATATCACGCAGCATCGAAGCATTCCCCGGAAAATTCGAACTTCGAAGGTGTTATGGTAAACATGCACCTGCTGTGTGCACTGCAACTGATTTGTTACACGATACCCGGTTGGGATCTTGACACGTTGCCCGTTACCTATGTACGTACTGCAAAAATGATCCTACTCCAATTCCAAGTAGTCGCAATTACCCTCCCAAAAAACAAGGGTATAGCGGTTCGTGCGCCCTACTGTGCAACAAAATAATTCGTAAACTCATGTCTAGAAGAAGTAGCGGTCATCCCTCAGAACACATCACCAAAGGTGCTCGTTGGAAACTCCCGCAATGAATACGTCACACGGCAGTAGCCCCGGGGTTCTGATCGCGATAGCGATTACAACAGTACCAACCACGTCATAACAACCCCTTGGTTAACGGATCCAAGATCTGACGATATTCTGGCACGTAAAGCGGGACGACACCCAAGTATCCATTTACTAACCCGCACATATGCCAATGCGCAACGCTGGGACCGATAGGCGGGGATGGGGTTGCTCTCGTTGTGACGATGCCCTCGTGTCGATCGTTTCTACATTTAATCCTCTTGGACTACAGAGAGGGGGAAAAATGACGCTCAAAAATAAAACAAAAGAGAGACGCGTACAACAACGACCCGCTGAGTGATTGGGAGATGGTACAAAATTGGTGTATCCGAGCCACTGTACGTACAATGCAAGGAGTCGGGGCGTACGGCGCGGGCGCAACGTGGTTCTACCCCTGCTTCTGGGCGTTCGCTCACCCTTGGCTGCTATCTCAACACGCCCAAACGAGTTATTGGTGCGGAGAGCATGCCTTCCCCTTGCTCCTTGCCCCCCCCCGCAGCCCTTCAACATCATAACGAACACGGCACCAGCAGTGCTTCACAGCAGAAACGGCGATGCACAAAAATAATCATCATTTCCCTGACTTCCGGAATGGGCTGACTTGATTCCCTTCACCCAATTCGGTTGCTTGGGCCAAACTGCAGTGCACGGCCGCGAAGAAATAGACTTAATAGCGCTCCGATACCAAAAATTCAAGTTCTTGAGTTCCCTTATCATAATATGTCCACGCCTACTGTGAGGTTGAATCAACTCATGTCCATGGAGTCCTCCGGAATCTTTATCAACATGCCTTCCAACTCTTTGGTGACCTTTATTTGGCACCCTAGCCGCGACCTGCAGACGGGACGAACGGAACATCAAGCAAAAAACGGGAAACGGGCAACGCCGTGGGGGAAAGTGCGGGAGGAGGGTCGGGCCAGCGAGAAGATACTACACTAGTACTTCAACAGCGTCAATATGAGCTTCCAAACATGTAGCAAGTACCAAATATTCAAAAGTACGGAGATCTACACTGTACTGGTTCGCAGCTATCAACATAAAATGTTGTGCATATAATCGTCCTCAAGACGGTCTCGACGCAAGCGCGCCTGTATGTTGTTGCTACGACCACGTGTATTTTCAAACTGCGCTGGTCGCCTACGTACCACGCACGAATATTTTGGTCCATTCACAGGCGCAACGCCGCGAAAAAAAAACAGCAACACCACACGAGTAAGCGGCTGATGCCGGTGGTAGCACAGAGGTTTCATCACTCCCACGGTTCACAAAAAATGTGCCTTCTGCTCCGCGTGCCGCGGCCGATGCACAGCTACTAATTCACGCAGAGTTGCGCAAGTCTACGAGCTTGTACCCGAGCGCGGTAAAATTAGCTGTGGGAGACAGCGACTCTGGTCTGCTGTTGGCTAGGCGCAATCTTCGGCGCCAGGTTGTGCATTTTCAAAAAAGCAAGTCTCGCTACCAGTACAGTACATAGCACTTGGACGCGAAAGACTGCCGCAGATCGTGACCAATCAAAACAACGTATCCGAGCCTGTCAGTTGCATTTATTTTCATCTGGATCAACCATCGTGAGTTACGGTACTCTGAAGGGTAAACAACCACCCCTTCTCCTACGTCACTAAATGAAAACTACCTACAACAGCAGTAGCACTGAACGTATGAATGTATAGCAGGAGTATACAGCCGTACCTGCTGCTCATTGCAATTTGCGTTCACGTAAATTACATTCTTGAAGCACTGCTACAGAGGCCTCGACGCGTCGTGCGAACGGGAAACACTCGAGGCGCAGGTGATCTTCACCCGGCAGCCAGCGCTCTGCCACCGCGATGACTTATGTACGACATTTGGCAGAGTTGCTATTCGTACATACGTCAACGGCAAGAACGACCGCCCCCCCCCCCCCCCCCGCGCGCCAAAACACCGCCTCCCGGAACCCTCCCGCCACCTGGGGTCGAAACGCGGCGATTCTTGGTCACCGCCCCGTACTCATAGTAACCGCGCCGTTCAAATACTTCCACAGCATGCGGATACGCTCCCACAAACACACATGCTCGTCACGCGAAACGAAGCTAACCCATATTTCGCACCAGCTCCCCTGTCCGAAGGTCTTCATCAGAACCCTCAACCAGGGAAGGAGATACAACGCTCTGTTTGCCGAGACGTGCCGCTTAGGGGGGCAAAACGCGGAATGACCGCACGCGCTCGAGGAACCGCGTACAGCAGTGCATGGCTTGGCTCAGCTTCGGCAAAACGGTAGCCATACACTCAGCTCCAAGCCTTCCCCCTACCCTGAAACGGAGGAAGATGCTAATCACAATCAATAATCGTATACTTCGTACAAATATAGCGGGATATGTTGTTTCTTGCGTCCATCGTGAGTCCCGATTCCTAAGGCCTCACGTAATAGCGCACTGACAATGGCGACCATTTTATTCAAGCTGGGCCATGTCGTGTACACTGCCGCGTTCAAGGGCTTCACTTCTAGCTCTCCGCGAGGGCAACAAAGGCATTTTTGATGGGGTACTTCGCCTAGGCGCTGCACGTAGAGTATTTTACTCACGTGTCCGTTAGCCCCCAAGCCAGGTCAAGCATATCGTCCTCTTCTTCCTCCTTCTCGTCGAGCTTGTCGTAGTATTCCTTCGGGAGAACCACGTGGCACGTCGAGCACGCAAGGTCCCCTCCACAGGCACCTGATGGTAGCGGCATTAATCAATCAAGACGTGACGCGAGTTGTCTTTGAGAAAAACAGAGCATACAGATACAGGGTACTGTGGGCATTGTGTAACTGAACAGACACAGGGTACTGTGGGTATTGTGTAGCTGATGGGAGGGATTTCTATGCGTAAGGAAAGGATAACTACTGGAAACCGTCATCGACCTCGTCCTTCTCTCGCGGCTTGTAACCTATAATCATCAACCAAGACGTTCTCGATTTACATGGCAAAATATTCCGGGCTACGTGTGCTATGCGGCAGCGCGACAAGCAGCGACGAAAGTGACAACGGCCGAGCCGTATGCATTCCATCGAGCGTCTGTCATCAGTTTCCAACACTAAAGTCGACTCTGTACCCTGGAGACCAATAGGCAACGGCCTGCCGTATGCTACCGTCTCGGAAATATGGTTACAGCTAGTAGTGGTTAGCCTTTGAAGTGTTGGTGACCAAAGACACACACGGCCATCATTGCTAAGAAGATTTTCACCTTTACTTCTGCTGGCGGACGCGTAACGTACGCGTCTCTCAACATGTTCTTGACGTAAAATAATAGGGCGCACGCACAGACGTGCCTGCCGATGACGCCAAAAATGTGAAAGTGTTACCTACCTACTGGGCCACCGGGGTGCGGGATCGACCAAATTACCCACCCTAGGTTAAGCCGCACAACAGCGCCCATCCGGAGCTGAAAGTAACCCACAGTATAAGAAGGAGGGAAATGGAGGGGTCTTGACTGATTACGTACCGAACCTCCCGCCAGAGCCGTCCTCGAGTTACTTACGGTACGTAAAAAACGGCACACGTGAGTATATAACGTTCGTACGAAGACGCCTACCAAAAGGGTAGCCCTCGAGCCGGGCTTGAACGCACAAAACTTTGTATGCCTATGGTGCTTCACCTTCAAGCTCCACGTCGTTGTCGTGGGCCACCTCGAGCAGAGTCGCCCCAAGCTCCGCCTCGACTTGGACCTCGGTTCCGTCGTCTTCCAGGAAGGTCATGTTAACCTTGTCCCTTCGGATGGCTTCGCGTTTGCCCAGAAAATGTGGAAACGTTCACACATAAAGGAGATAAATCAGCTCGCCGTAGCTCGGAGCTAGCTCATTTCGGGCAGGAATCAATCAATACTAACAGCAGCTATGAACCACTACATGTTTTCCCGGTGTGAGCTACAACTATTACTATTAATAGTAGAGCTAGGTAGCCCTTCTAACCTGATTATTTTCGAGGGGGGCGAGCTATGGGCGCTAGCTCAGGTCACATTTATAGGTCTTGTAGCTCACCGACTGCGGAAACACGAAGTATGTACGCATAGGACAGATTCGCTTACCGTCGCTTGGGTCTAAGCCAATTTCGGGGTATAGTAGATCAATCTATGTCCACTAGAGCTACGTGAGCGATGATACCAGGGTGTCAGCTACTATCAGATACCGTGCCTGGTAGCTCTTCTACACATCTTTGCCGTGGATGAGCGATAAATTTGTGAGCTACGTACGTCCCCGTGAGCTGTCCGGTGTGTGGAAAAGTTGGAAAAATCTAAAGTTGGAAACGTTAGACGTCGCCATTGGAATGTCTATGGTTGGGGGATCAGAACCTCTCGGCCCAGAAAAGGAGGGAAGCCCTGCTGCCGTTGTCAAGAACGTTTGCCACTACACTAAGAAATGACATTTACGGTATGACAGATAACAGGTTACCAGGAACCTGGTATAGAATAAAATACAGAATTTGTCGCCCCTCTTCTCCTCGTCGGTCAGAAACCAAGGGTGGCTTGTTGGTCAAGACACAACAAACGACACGGTGATGCCCGAGTGACCCGGCATGTGTCAGCTACGACACGAATATGAAGGCTCCCGAAACTCGACACTAAAGACTCTGAGAGCACAAGAACTGCATCCACTCGCCGGCGAAAGACAGCAGTGGTGCCGCGTTTTATGAGCAAATCAGGGCCGCTCACGGGTCGGGTCAAACCGCACGGGTCAGGCCGGGTCGGGTCCGGTAAGGGTGGTGTGGCCCTACAAATCCCGGCTCGTGAGACTGTGAAAACCTCCTGACTATTGTAGCTCCTGATCCGACCCGACCGAACCCGGCCAGATACGACCCGTGAGATGAAATCAAATCCTGCTCACCCGACCCGACGATCGGGTCATGATCTGTGTTTAAGTCATGCGAAAAAAGATAACATCGCCGTTAGTTCTGGTTTGCCTTGTCTTATTGGGTCGGAAACGACCAGATGCGGCGGCCCCCCAAAAATGATCCTGGGTCTAATTTCAAGTAATCTGTGATTTATCCCTCGAAACCTGGGGGCTCGAAAGTGTACGCAAGTACTCGCAAGCACATTGGCACAATTCGATGCGAGTCGACGAGGGAAGAAAAGGCTGAAATCTTCTCGCGATAAAAATTGAAGGTACGTACCGTAGCGGGAAGGGGGGAGAAGAGCCTGCTATGTGACCCCGGATCTGGGTTACGAGTTGGAAGGAGAGAGAGAAGAAGATGTGCGAAGATAACTAATGGGATGAGAACAAAAAACAAAAACATAAAAGTACCTGCGGTACGCAAAGTTTTGTCTGAGTATTGGTGCGCCATCACGAGCTACTACCAGGTACTCACTACCGGGCACCTATGGGCGATACATGACGGCATGCAAAACAGGCTTACCATCAGCGCCAACAAGTAGCGCTCAACAGCTTTTACTGCTGTACATAAACAGAAGGCAGCAGTCACCCATTCTCAACAGCTTTTAGTGCTGTGCCTGGTACAGGAGTACTCGCACCTGTGACGGAGATGCCGCGACGTAACAATGCGTGTGGCCGTACCATATCATCGATTGCTGTTCTTGGGAAACGTGAGCTATCGACGAGAAGGGCGCGTGATGAACCTCCTACCAGTCTTGCACTTCGCCATGCTCCTCCGATAGCCGAGGAAACGTGCCGTCTCAACGCCATGCCAGCAGTGCGTGTTCTCGTGCTCTTAGTTCAGTGCAATGGGAATGACATACCGGTACAGTCATTCCCATCGTCGTATCGTCGTTTACGTTTTCTTCAGTGTTAGGTTTTGGAAACATTAGCTGGCATGTTTTTGTAGGGGTTGAATCTCCTCGAACTCAGACGGAACGCGTTCAGGTACCCCACGTTCAAAGTTCTCAGTGCAGCTCAACTCTGACGTTGGCGCCACCTGTAACTGCGATAAGCCGAGCGACGCCAAGACCGAGAATTATGCGTAGATCACGACCCAAAGATCCGGAGGGGAAGCTCCCGTCGTCGTTTCGACGGGATAGCCGACCGCTGCCTTCGCCACCGTCATCGCCTATGGAGCCTGTCGACATCGATTGGGGCTTGCTCTCTTCAACCCACAGCTGCTGCGTTTGCGGAGAAGCTCACGTGCCCACCCCCGAAGAAGGCAGAACCAACGGTGGCAGCAGCAACCAGCCCGGGATAGACGCCTCTCCCTTGGCCCCGAGGCGGCGAGGGGGGCCCGGAGGAGCGGATGAGAGCTTTGTGGTCTTGCCCGACTCGACCCCTGTCCTGTCGGAAAGCTACTTCTCGCTCGCGCGGAACCCCGGCGTTGCCTCGGGAAGCATCATTAACACCACCACCACCCGCATAGCGCACGAGATTAACTACGCCGTAGGAGGGCCTGCTCGAGTCGGCTCGCGACTACCCATTTCCAGCGTCGGAAACGGCAGCAGCGTGGCGGTCAGCGGCTCGGCCACGCCCGGGTCAGAGCTGCTCGATTCTGGATATGGTACGGGTCCCGGGTACGGATACGGGTCGGGGTTTGGAGGGTGGACTGGGTCAGGGTTCGGGGTGGGATCATCGATGCTGGAGAGCATCGTGCAGATATCGCACGCAGGGCTCAGCGATAACGTGCGCCGAGAATCTCTGCTGTGCGAGCTTTCCAAGAGGCCTGCGCGAGCACTCGGAGTTAGCAACGGCGTAGATGGCGTTATTGATGGGGCGGGGGCGGCCATTTCGGCTGAGTCGGCTGTAGGAGGAGGCGTCACCGACGAGCGGAACGTCGGGGCAGGGGTCCCTGGGGTCCCCCCCGTCGGCCGGGAAGAAGAGGCCGGGACGGGGAGCGGCGACCTCCCGACGCTCTGCTGCCACTGTTACGCGTCGCTGCTGGAGCAGATAGACGAGGACAGCCGAGTGGCCGGCCGCGAGACCCTCGCCTACCGCGACTTCGCCGAGCTTCTGGACGCGATCGCCGACGACGGCAGTAGCCTCGACAGCGACAATGACACCTCGACCTCGTCCACCACGCCCGATACCGCTAGGATACCACGAGATGCCACTGCTGACGACGGCGGGGGCGACACATCGGACGCGCCCAGCAACAACAAACACGCTAGCTCTATTGGATTTCCCGCGATTGCCTCGGGCGACGCCGCGCAACCCAAGCGCGGGGCCGCGGGCGACAAGGGGGGCCACGTTGGCGTCGTATCTCCTGCTGGTTCGGACGGAGCGCGGGAGAATGTAGTGGTGCCAGTAGAGCCAGCGGAACCGTCTCCCTCTCCGTTCGCGCAAGCGCTACAGATGGCAGAGCGAACGAGCGTTCAGCTCAGGACCGAGCTCAGCTCGCTCGAGGCACAGAGGAGGGCGCTGTGTGCTCGGGGATCGGAGGCGTGGGCGGCGCTGTCGGAGCTGGCGTACGCTCGGGGGGTCCTATCGAACGAGTGCAGGGAGCTTCTGCAGGTTTCTAGAGAGGTGCGGGCCAATGCGTTTTTTGTTGGTGAAGCGGTCTATTCACTACCAGGTACCTGGTACCTATTAAGGTACATATGATATGTGTACGTACAGGAAAGTCAACCGCTACCAATTGAATGTGTACCAGCCGTCGACGTAGAGCCAGGTGCTGGTGTTTGTCACGGAACAGAGCACAAGAAAAACGACGCCTGATATATCTGGTAATTGGCGATAATGAGGCGCGACCTCAGTATCTGCAGTATTAGTAGTCAGATTGTTCTGCTGATCCAACACGAACAAACATCGACGTACGCGGTCGTATGCATCCGTGACGTTTGATGTCATTAGTTTGAGGGGGGAAAAAAATGTCAGCAGCAGCAGCAGCTGCAGACGTGACGGCGGCGGCAGCAAGAACAGCAGCAGCAGTAGGGTACACGAGGCCAGGGCCAGGGTCAGCGTCGCTGTACGCTCGGCTTGTCAGTCTTATCCTTAAACCCTTTGAACACGTGCTCGATTTTGTTGTGTGTTCCCTGGTTCCCCAGCTCGAAATTCGGCATCATTTGAAGACGAAAAATCTGCACCTGATATGTGTCCAACAGAGAGAACTTCTCGTAACAAGTGCCACCACTACTACTGATGTATGATGTCTTCAGCAAAGCTTCTCCGCCTACTATTATTAGAGATACACAACCATCCCCTCATCATCAGTGGGAGGGTGAGCCTGACAATACCACCTGCAGCATGTGTTAGGGAGACGGCCCGAGCATTGCTGTGGGCAGACACATTCTGCCTACGAGTGCTCGTAGAGTTGGGTTCCGTTCGGTAGAATTAAAAAAACAAAAAAAACGTCGTACGAGTATGATATTTCACGGCACTTTTTTTTAATAGGTCATGGCCCAGCCATGTGCCTACTCACGTTGCGGCACCTAACTCGACCAACTCTGAACGACTTACAACCGCACCAACACAAGAAGGTTTCGTTAGTGTATGTGCGTGCACAGAGCCCGCCGGGACTGGCCTTGGTGCCGTGTGCATTTAGCGCGGTGGACAAACATGGCCGAAAAAAAAGTTGAATCACACACACCCACACAAACACTTACAGAGAAAGTAAAAAACATAGCACCTTACTCTCATACGATCCGTTGGGAAGATGTTTTTTCCTCGAAAAAACAATAAAGAAAAAGGCTCGTGACTCGTGCTCGCGCGCCTCATTGTTAGGTCACCTGTTCATCGTAGCTGATACTTCTGATGCCTTCTACGTGAGGAATACCTGGTATGGAATAGTTCCCTGGTAGGTAGTAAGGCACTATTTGAAAAGGTCCCGAATTGAGTGTGTGTATTTTTTTCATTTGTTTAGGAATGTGACGCTCATGATGGCTGTAGCTCAAAGACATGCCCGACGCCATGCACCTATGACACGATTTATTCATAGGTGGCCGAGAAAGCGGCGCACTTGTCAGAACGGTCCGCCCTGAGCGACCTCTTCTCCATTCGACACGTGGACGGCTTCCCGTCGATAAACGGTTACCGACTCGGAAAATATCCCGACGACAAACGGCACCTGCAGTGGAACGAGATCAACGCCGCATGGGGGGAGGTAAGCCAACAAACACGCCCCGTTTCCCGCCGCCCCCCCATCTATCCACCCCTCTGTGATCTACTATCGTCCGGTGCCTGGCGTGAAGAGTATCAAATCGATTACATCACGTACGCGTAAATTTGCATTTGGTTTGGGTGTCAACGATCGGGAGTAGTGTGGCAGGTTCCGTCTAGTTTTCGTTTATTTTCAACGAGCCCGCCTCAATTTTTTTTTTCAAGCCTTTCCCTTTCTCGCTGCTAGAATGTTTTTCTCTCACTAATTCCAAGTGGTTTGTATCCGAAACGGAGGTGCAGTTGGAAAAAATAGTAAAAAAAATTGATGTCTCCCCGTGGCCAGCGGGTGAAGACCATCTATAGCCCTAGTTCTCCGACTCGTGGTTGTTCGCCCCTTGCCCTCCAGTGTTCGCGGCTTTGGTTCCTTTGGGCCTGCACCCCCGTTTTTTGGGAAAAACTACTTGAAGTTAGAGTAGCATTTTTGTTTTGCAGCAACAGGTATTACGGGGGGGGCATAGTTAACAGGACCAAATATTGTTAGTAAAAATGGTTAAACATTTAGGTTTTTATGTATACCATAGGTCCTGTTAACTATGGCCCCCCGTAATAGTAGGATTTACGTCGGAGGCAATATTTGTGCTTCTTTCTTTACTCAAACGGTGAATGTTTTTCTTCAGCCGAAGCCGCCAACCACCACACGGGGTCGGCGTTAGGTCGACGCCTCTCTTCCTCTCTTTTTTTCATGCTTACAACGGCACGCTTGCTCAGCCAATCGTAGGACGACGCCTGACATCACGCTCACAGCGACATGCGGATCAGGAAAGTTGGAATCATGAAGAACGATGGTCCAACGACTAAGTAGCATCCCGTTCGCCGCGGTTCGATCAGCACGCGGCAGCTGGGCCGTCCCCAGAAAGCTCCATGGCGACTTGTGTGTGCGGCCGCTTCGTGCGTTTTGTAACTGGTGCCGCTCGTCCGTCGCAGTTGTTGCGGGCGAGCTGGTTAAAGCAGCCTTCAGTTTTGGTTTGCTGTTTTTTCGAAATGATTTGTCATCTCCGGCGAATGGGTAAAGATAGCAGAGGTTTCCTCACTGGTCATGTTTTTTTTTTTGTATCGCGGATCGGGTCGGGTCGGATCGGGTCGGGTCGGGTCGGGTCGGGTCGGGTCGGGTCGGGTCGGGTCGGGTCGGGTCGGGTCGGGTCGGGTCGGGTCCGGATATTCTCAAACTCTCACGGGTCGGGTCGAGTCGGGTCACCCTTACCCGACCCGACCCGACCTGACCCGTGAGGTTTGCCCCGACCAGTGAACAACCCTAAATTATGCTGGTACCAGGTAGAGCTTAAGCTCACTGCGCTTCTACATACACTTGGTCGGCGGGTGATGCTATTATGCTTCCTTCATAATGATTCCGGTGCCGCTTTTACGTGTTATTGCTCGGTTCGGCTTTATCGTTGCAGCGCTGCCCTATGGCTCCCCCGTCTCGTGTTCTTACCCCCCTCGCCCGCTCGGTGCCCCCGTTCGTCGTCTGCCCTCCTTATTTTTGGGGTGTAGGCTGTCCTTCTGGTTCGCTGCGTCTCTAACGCGGTCGATTTCCATTCGCGTCGATTCCGGCTGGTGCCTTTGAACTGCGCTTCCAGGGTTATCGAGGTGCGGGACATGCTCTTCAGCAAATTGCAGAAGTTGGCGTGCAGACCTCGCTCTTGAAGGAGAGATGGTGTAGGGAGAATGCCGCCGTGCGCGGAAGAGGTTGAAACATTTGAGCTCCGGTGGTTTGGTACCTGAGAGGGGTATGTGCGTCGTCTTCCCACTAAATCGCCCTCACTACCCAGCTTCATCGGTACACACCCAGCGCCCGTCCTGATTCCTTATCCTAGAGATGAACTAATTCTGTGGTCACAGACTGAGACAGAGAAAGCCCAAAAGCAAAAGTGTAATAAAATACAATACATCGCAACTTCATGGGTATGGCAAGTGAAATGCCAGGGTATCGGGCTCGAGAGCACAATAGCACGAGCAAGACCAGAAAACTAGAACAGAAGGACAGTATTCCAACATCTGAAATGAAAACAGAATACAAATGACGCAAGGAGATCAGGAAGGCTGAGAGGGGTGTACCTTTTCTATTGCTTGTAGGCTGAGAGGGGTGTACCTTTTCTATTGCTAGTAGGGTATCACAATGGGGGGTAAAATTTTCGGCTTTTTTTTTTACCGAGGGCAATCTCAGCCGGCAGTACATCGCTACTTCAGTACCACCGGTGACGGCTGTCCCACGAAGCAGGTGCACTACTGTACTACTCCCTGCAATCGTACACCTACCTGTGATTCGGGGACAACGCCCCCCCCCCCTCCCCCCCCCCAATCGTGAAATCACGGCCGGGCCATTTATGAAAACGACCTGACGGAGCTCCTTAGCCCTGTTGGGCCACTTCTTATGCAGTCGGATTTGCAGTCAGTTGGAAATGGTTTTATCAGCACGTTCGCAAGAGCTTTTGCCCCGAAAATGTGCGAAACTGCTGTTTCTCGCCTCAGAATGACTTGGACTTTTCTCCAAGACCTATCTAGAGCTGTTTCCCGCTTCTCCACGCGCCCAGTTGCAGGAAATCACCTTCGGTACTTTTCCGATTCAACTGGGTCAAATACAATTACGATCAGGGATCGGATCGGAAAAAACGTTTTTTCCGATCCAATCGGGGATTGCAATCGTATTTGACCCAGTTGGATCGGAAAAGTGCCGGAGGTAATTTCCTGCAACTGGCCACCTGGAGAAGCGGAAAACAGCTCTAGATAGGTCTTGGAGAAAAGTCCAAGTCATTCTGAGGCGAGAAACAGCAGTTTCGCACATTTTTGGGGCAAAAACTCGTGCGAACGTGCCGATAGCACCATTTCCAACTGACTGCAAATCCGACTGCATAAGAAGTGGCCTTAGAACCGCAGTCCCGTTTTGGGGAAAAACGAGTCAATTTTTAAGTAGTTTGTCTCCAAAACGGGACTGCGGTTCTATACTAATGAGCTAAGATACCAAAATATCCTCGGCATACATCTATTTTTAGTGTATTTTTCTCTTGTTTCGACTCGCCGACCTCCTTCCTGCCCAGTGCCAAACCCCTGCTCGCCTACGCCCACGAGTAGAGCCCCGTACTGCTGCTGATGTTCTTCTTTCTTTCCACCTCAACCCTTCTCAGCCTCTCTTCCCAGATTAACCAACTGCATCCGTCGTCAACTCTACAGCCATGTTGCCCCGTTCCTCCGGTTCAAAACATGCCTACGATTCAGTACCTCTCTACACACCCCAGACTTCCTCCGTCCAATCTTCCGCTTTTTTGTGTGTACCCCACGAGATATTGTTCATCGGGAACTGAGTTATCTTTTTTATTTCGCGGCGAAATTATTTTTCGGGTGAGGCGTTGTGTAGCTCTTCAAATGAAGAGCCTCCGAAAATTGAGCCGCATGTTTTCCTGCCGTGGAACGTGTCCTCTACGTTGGCGTCCTCTCCGGGAATGGGGTAGCATGGAACGTAGCGTTGCGTAGCGGGGGTCACGTGTGTTCTGTCTCCCTTTACCTCCCTGAAGCACCAACCGCTGCGTTGGTGAGACCAAGGCTAGAGGCTATCGCCAGCTCTAAGCGCTGAATGAAGCTTAACACGCTTTCGTTGTGACGCTGACGCTAGCGCTGAGTTCATTGCTGACGTCTGCACTGACGTCATCGCTGAAGACTATCGGCCTGGATGTATAAGGTGCAGTTGGGCCTGTGCCCATATAAATTTGAACCTTATTTTTTCGATCAGACTGATGGTAATAAACGCTACACACGTGCCAAACGCCAAGTCTAATTTCAAAACACACGCTAACAGTTACTTATCACGCTAGCGCTTGCGCTAGACGCTAACGCAAACGGTAAATCTCACACTGATGCTAACGCCAACGCTAGCCGCCAACGCTAACGCTAACGCAGATGCAAACGTAAACGGTATACCTCACAGTAACGTTAATGACACATCCCATCTACTTCCCTCAACACCGCTTCTGCGTGCGTGTCACCATCATCATCATCATCATCATCATCATCATCATCATCGGCACATAGCTCGCTCGCGGAGCCCAATCGCCAGACCGCAGAAGACCCGACGGCGCGCCGGTCGCCTACTCACACGATCTCTTCTCCAGCGGCGGCGGGGGGAGGGGGACCGACAAGCCGCGGCTCCTCGCAGCCGTGGAGGCGTTTCTGGCGTGCTCCACGGAGGCGATCGCGTGCGTCGAGAGGCGGGTGCTGGAGAGGCGGCTGGAAGGGGAGATGTCGGCGGGGGCTGCTTGCGTTGCCTGGTCGGACGTGGGCATGCCTTACAAGCAGACGGAGGATGCTGTGGGTGGGGTGGCGATATCGTCGCTGAAGAGCCAAGCGTCGTGGAAGGCGTGGCTGTGCCAGCTGGTGAAGAATCTGGAGTGGGCTGTCACCGCGGCGTCTTCGCTTTGCGTCGCCTAGCTGTTAGTCGCCATACAGGATGCCGTTTCTACCGTGCCGCTGCTGTTTTCGTGGTTATTTGAATGCTTTTAGCAGCGAGGTTAGATGCCTGCCCAGAGGGCAAACCGCGTTGTGTCGTGTGTAGGCTGTATATAAAATATCATGCATGCTCCTGCCTGTCTCTGCGTTGTGCCTAGCGCGCCCGTATCTGCGTCGCCTCGCTAGCGTACCGTATCGCACCACAGCAGTGGTTTGGCGCTATGGCAGCAAGGGGATGCCCGCCCGGAGGCAAACCGTGTTGTATCGTGTGGTAGGGTTGTATATAGATATAGTGCCTGGCGCTCGTCTCGGAGTCGCCTAGCGTATCGTCGAAGGCGTGGCTTTGCCATCGGGGGAGGGAGCTGGGCGAGGGCTGTCGCCACCGCGTCTTCTATTTTTCATCGTCTAGCGTACCGTGCCGTACCTCATCGCTGTGTTTCAGCGTTTTTTCGCAGCTAGGGAGTGCCCGCTCCTCGGAGGGCACCCGTGTTGTGTGTCGTGTGTACCTTGTTGGGTGCGGCTTATCTCCGCGCCTGTCTCTGCGTTGCGCAGGGTATTATGTCTGCGTGTCCTATAATAGCTAGCGTACCGTATCGTAACGTACCACAGCGTTTTAGCGTTTGGCAGGGAGGTACCCCCGCCTGGCTAGCGGCCGCGTTGCGGCGTTTTTGTGCGTTGTTTCAAAATTTCCAAGGCTTGTTTAGTTGGATCTACTTCGTATGTATACATACCTGGTATATATATATTATTCTGTACAACACGCTATTACGGGGGACCATAGTTAACAGGACCTATGGTATACATAAAAACCTATATGTTTAGCCATTTTTTCTAACAATATTTGGTCCTGTTAACTATGGCCCCCCGTAATAGCGATAACCCACCCTGTCGGACTAAATTCGAAGCTATTTTTTCTCGACAACGGGTAGAGGGCAAACGCCGGGCGACGCGTGTACGGAAACATCTCGATGAGATCTTCCCAAAGCCGCCATTTTTTTTTTTTTTGTGTGTGTGTGTACCCCCCCCCCCATTGTTGGAGAAAATCGGCTCCGAAATTCATTCCAGGGGTGATATTACAGTGTGATACGTTACTCTGGATGTAGCCCCGGGTACCTGCAAGGTTCTGACGAACAGTTCTGGTATACGGGTACCTTCGAGAGTACGTACCGGTATGTATACTCTGCTAAAATTGCTCTTGAAACGTCCTCTCTGCGTCGCCTATCGCATGGTATGGTATCGTAACGTTTAGCAGAAAAACCAGAAATCGCCCGGGGAGGAGCCTTTTCGTGGCGCGAGCCTTGTAGAAATGGCAACGAAGTCAAAGTAGTACGCATCGTGGTTGACGCACTGTTGGTATTGTCCGCTCGTAGGGCGTTTTTGTCGTCGGTCGCGTGTTTTCGCCGTCGTGATTGATACAGTTCTAAAATTGAAGTGCGCCGTTTTTGCGCGGTTTTATTGGCTGATCGGTTCGGTTGATTTCATTGTACGGGTTTAGTCTGCGTCTCTTTCCCCCCTTGGGGCCCCCGAGCTAGCGACCAGCACAATGGTCGATAACTTTGGTCTTATCAGCCGTCTACGAGAAGCGCGAGTGCCCAGCAGGCAAGGGTAGGATCCTCTTGCGCCCCGTGCCTTACACACGCCTCCTCGCATTGTAACTCCGACACCAACCATTGCACCATCCCCCCAATCACGCAGTGGCCGTTGCGGTAATTAACGGTAAACTTTTTGTCGCCAGTTGTCCTCTGAAGCGTCTCAAAAACCTTTTCCGAACTGCTCTTCTACCGTTTCGGGGACAAACCGCTCAATTTTCAAGTAGTTTGTCCCCGATACGGGACTGCGGTACTACAAGGGTGAAGAGGCGGGTGTAGGTCATTACTGCTGTGGATGGATCAAGGGATTAAGAGTGGAGTGATCAATTATTTCACTACTGTTGTAACTTTCACGAGAGCTGTTCTTAATATTTACGGGGGACCCTAGTTAACAGGACCTATGGTGTGCATAAAAACCTATATATTTAACCATTTTTACTAACAATATTTGGTCCTGTTAACTATGGCCCTCCGTAATACTACTCGTAGCGACCCGAACAAGCAATGAACAATCTGGTCTTGTCGAGCCGTCTCTTACGCGCAGTGCGCCCGCGCAGGCAGCAGCGGTGCGGACGCGTTCTACGATAGAGGTAGCACATTTCCGCTAAACTGTTTTCTGAATGACCGGGTTCCTTAACCCAAAATCGTCGGAATGCCAAGCTTCTTCCGAAAAATGACGTTTTTGTATACTTGGGCCATGGGATCATTTATCGGGATGCAATTTACTCTCGCTCAAGTCAGTTTTCGGGTGAGGTTTGGAGCTCCTTATGTGAGGAGCCTCATAATTTTTCGGGTGAACCTCTACCGTAGAACGCCTCTGCGTGCGGGATACGAGTAGGGGCATGCTTCGCCGCGTGGTGACGACGACCCCGTGCGTTGTTGTCCGTACGCTGACCTTGTTGTGCCCCAACGAAGCAGACGGCCGATCGATGGTGTTCAGTCGTTTTTGTTTGTTTGTTCGTTCGTTTTGTCTGGTACGCTTCCCCCTGTGAAACCTCGAGGGTTTTATACCTTGTACCCCCTTTACGGCAGCATCGCGCCCTCATTGCGGAGAGAAGCTACTTGGAATTCTATTGGGTTGGGCCATTTGCTCAGCAGTATAAAAAGAGGGTTTGGCCGTAGAAATATGTACGAGCAGGTGCGCGTAAAACAAAAACCCGATACCCCACCACTAATATTCATTTTCGAGACCCAGACGGGGGGGGGGGGTACTACAGTAGCACCAAGAACGTACCAGCTACTGTAAGAAAAACAACTACGTAAACGAAAGAACCCCGTATCGTAACTTCGTCCAAAAACCCCGCGCCCCGACTGGTTGCTTTTTCATTACGACCTTTTTGACTCGCCCTGTGTGAAGGAGCGGTCGGAACAAAACTTTTGTTCAGGATGCGAGTCTTGTTGGTCAAGGCTGGCCTTTCGACCGCACGGCTTTAGGAAACACGCTATCGAAACAAACACGCTGCGGAGCCGCGTGACTGCCCCTGCCGACCTCGAGCCCCCCGAAGAGTTGGGGTTGGGTTAGGGTTAGGCCTGGGGTCGGGTTGGTCTGGGCCGACGTGCAAGGGTGAAGTTGACCACACACGTCCTGCACAACGTTTTTTGTGCCGGCCAGTCCTGCACATAGTGGAAGCCGACCTTTTTTTGTTTTAGGAGTTTGTTGTCGTTGTGAAATTTTCGTCCGGCATCCCTGAGCAGACGACGAAAGAGGTTTGGGCCTTATTATTGTTAGTGTTTGCCTCGGTTTGCCCGCCTGTTGGGTGTTGAGTGGAAAACCACGGGTAAGGATCCGGTTGGGTTGGTCAAGACCTACTGGCGGGCTTGCACCTTCAAAGACCTTTGTAGACCCAGCAACTAAGCAATCAAAAGTTGCCAGAGCAGCAGTACTTTGGGCATGGGCGTACTGAGAGGTACTGACGTGTATTGCGCCTTCATTGGCCCAATAACCAAACAGCAGAGGCCGTCACAATTAGTAGCAGTATAGTAGAGCACGTAGGTCCCCAGTAGCTCACAATTCGCAGCAGTATGTACTGGTAGTACAGCAGGTCCCCAGTAGCATACTGCGTGGTACTGTGCATAGTACAGCAGGTACCTGGTAGGTCCCCAGTAGCTCACAATTACAGTAGTAGTAGTAGCAGTATGTACTGGTAGTACAGCAGGTCCCCAGTAGCATACTGCGTGGTACTGGGGCAAATTACGCCTTTGAAGGCCCAGTAGAAAAACAGCAAAGACCGTCGCCGTAGTAGTGTGGTGCACAGCAGTAGAGCTTGCAGTATGCTTGATACTGCTGCTCGCAGCAGCCGTGACGACCGTGCAAACCAACGGTTGCCCGAACTCACAGCTAACGTGTTGGTGGTATGTTATTTATCGTGTTTACTGGGATATCTCTTCTATGAAAAAAAATATACAATAGTGTCTCTTTCACCAACGGATTGCATTGCAGCACGTCATGATGTCGCAAAGCGGCTAGATGCGGAGCTCCAGCAAGCAGCGCTATAACCCTGAGGCCAGCTGGCGCGGGATCGCCATCACCCGTCGCGCAAAATTCACTCCAAAGGTGCCGAGTATCGAGGGGAATAATACCAATACCCCCCCCCCCCTCCTCTCACCGCCCAATGCGAGAAAGTCCGCCTCACAAGTGGTATTTCCCAGGATGCAGGTCATCCTTCATGCGGCTCGCCTGACACCTCACGGCGCTTCGCGCTTGGTGCAAGCAAAATGCCTGCCTCGTCGTTAAAAACCCGTCGTGCATCCGTCCCGGCACTGCAGGGATGCGAGGGTCTATAGGGTCGCACGACTACGGCCATGCATGGCACGAGCACCCACCCCCCCCCCCGCTCCCGTCATCGCCGCCGACCACGCCCGACTCGAAAACGCCGACTCCAACGTCAACGCTACATAAAGTATATAACCTTTACTGGCGCGGGATCGTCATCATCCGGCGCGCAAACTCATTCTACAGCAAGCACCCGGCGCGCGACTTCACTCTAAGCACCGAGTACTGAGGAGAAACTCCCGACCACCTGACCCCCCGCCCCCTCCCACCGACGACCCCACCTGTCTCGACAATGCCAACGCCCTGCGTTATGGTCCGTTCCACATGAAATGAAACAAAACGGTGGGTTTATAACCGGTTGGGCCGCAAATTAAACCCTGTGGAAACCCCACCCACGTTTTTCAGAACGACTCAATTGGAATATGACTATTAACAGCACCCTATTTGCAGCAGTTACTGTATTAATAGTAGAAGGGTAAACATTTCCGTTTAGGGACAAACTGCAGTCCCGCTTTGGGGACAAACTTACCTAGAATTTGAGTGCTTTGCCCCCAAAAGGGGACTGCAGTCCTAAAAAGAGCGGAACAGAATACCACCGACATAACGCCTCGCTCGGGGGCAACTCCCACGAGGGTAGGGGGGGGGGTGGCAACAACTCCGGTGGCAACGTTAACACCATTAGAACCACTACTGCCACGCTTTGAACTACGCGTACGCGTATTGTTATGTACGTGCAGCACTGCGGATTTTTCTTTCAGCAAGTACAGCTGTGCTGCAGTACGCAAAGAGGGGTAATAAGCGTAGAAATTCAAGGACAAAAACTAGAGCTGATGAGCTGATGCAACCGGCGAGAGACTGATGTAAAGATAACCCGCGTGTGTGCGTGGCGTGGTGGCGATTTTTATTGACGTTGCCGCTGCCACTACTGCTGGCCGTATCAAAACTTGACGTTCAAAGAGCAACACCCCACCAAAGAGATAACGCCATCCCCTTCTATCCATCATGGTATCCCCGTAGCTGTCTCTGGAACTGTCCACACCAGAAAAAATCAATTCATTGATGCTGTCATCCAAATGCAAGAAAAACCGCCTCTAAAGCGATTCTTGGTAGGATGCAGCTCACCCTTCATGCGACTTCGCCCAACAAACGCCTCACGGCGCTTCGCGCTTGGTGCAAGCAAACGTGTGCCTGGTCGGTGAAAACCCGACGTGCTCCGTCCCGGCACTGTAGGGATGCGAGGGTCTATGATCATACGACTACGGCCATGGACGATAATGAGTACCCCCCCCCCCCCCTCTATCCATCCGCGGCATCAACCCCGACCCCTCTCTATAAGATCGCATCCCGCATTGTTAAGTACCTACAGCAGTAAAACTTATCTGGAATTGGACGCATTTAGAAGTCGACAACGGGTACGAAACGACCAAACGTGTCATGACACCGCGGTCGGTTTGACGCCCTTGACTGACCGCCCCTATTCTAGAACCAGCAGAATAACGAGAACATATCATATGCCAGGGCACCGCGGGCGGCTCGACACCCTTGACTGACCGCCCTTTACACCAAAACCAACCCAATAACGAGAGAAGAAAGACCAGGGCTGTTCGCGAGTAAGGTCAAACCTCGCGGGTCGGGTCGGGTCGGGTCGGGTCGGGTCGGGTCGGGTCGGGTCGGGTTGGGTCAGGTAAGGTCGGGGCGACCCGGCCCGACTCGCGAAATTTTGAAAACCGTTTGACCCGACCCGATCCGACCCCACCCGTGAGATTTCGAAGACCTCCTGAACCCGACCCGCGGGTCCGCTGAAGAGACCTCCAAAAGAGGCCCTGACGCACCGAAACAGAGATCGTTCTGCTTCCATCATAGCACCTTCGTGAATGAACTATTGATACTAGGACGCCGCCCCCCCCCAACCCCCCCCGGGGCTGGCCCGATACCGCCCGTGCGTCAAGTCGAAGTACCCCCGGTGCCCTCCGAGCACCAGGAACGCCTGGAACTCCTTGACTGTGCTGATTTCTTTCGCGAGGAGGCGTGCCTGGTCGGCCGCCTTCCTCTCGTGGGCCTGCCGCGCTCGTCGGTCCTCCGCCCCGCTGGCCCACATTTCGACCGGGGTGTCGATGCTCACGGTCTGAGAGCGGTTACGAAACGGTTACAAAAAATGGCAGAAAAAAGAAAACCCAGCAAAAAAAAAGGTGTTTTCGTGAACTTTTGATATCGGTGAAAAGGTTTCGTTTTTGCTGATTACTCAGTGTTGTTGTTGTTGTTGTTGTTGTTGTTGTTGTTGTTGTTGTTGTTGGTGTATCGTTGATATTGGTTGGTGCTGTTGCGGTTGCTATCGGTGTTCTTGTTATTGGTGTATCGTTGATATTGGTTGGTGCTGTTGCGGTTGCTATCGGTGTTCCTGTTGTTGGTGTATCGTTGATATTGGTTGGTGCTGTTGCGGTTGCTATCGGTGTTCTTGTCTCTTAAGTTCACCCCTCGACAACCTGTAGTTCTTCCCAAGTTTCGGGCAAACACACACCAAAATCACTTGATATTGATTGATAATCGGGACCGAACATGCGCTTGGTAAAAAAAAACACTGGAGTATACCTGGTACAGGTTTTCGTGTACATGATGGGTCCTGATTTATGCCAGGTATGGCCCCCCCTACAAGAAAAGAGCGGAATACGTTTTACGGTGGTGAAAAGGGCTGCCATAAACCGATACTTCTACAATACTCGTCGGATACAGTCAGCACACCGGTAGTGTCCGTACGTGCAACTGAACATTGCTCGAGGGTCAAGTACCGAGGCCACAGATTGCGAAACCGACAAAACACGTTGCAGCAGTAGAACAGTATACTATTAAGGGGGACCATAGTTAATAGGACCTATGGTATACATAAAAACCTATATATTCAAGTATTTTACTAACAATATTTGGTCCTGTTAACTATGGTCCCCCGTAATATTAACACCTAGTACCGGTATGACTTATAAAAACACACGTCGCGTTAAATTCGGTGCGGCGTGGTGGAATCGGGGTTATACTATTACGGGGGACCATAGCAAATAGGACCTACGGTAGACACAAAAACCTATATATTCACCTATTTTTACTAACAATATTTGGCCCTATTTACTATGGCCCCCGCAAAAAAAGCACGCCAACAACGACAACGACGCAAACACCATCACCACCGCAATGACAACCACCATCACCACCAACAGCAACAAAACACCACCACCACCACCACCGCCAGCACCACTCCCGCGTCAACACCAACACCCCAACCCCCGTGAACAAAACGGACACACCCACCACCACTCGCAACAACAAAAACAACACCACCCCCACCACCACCGGCACCATCCCCCACACCCTCGTGAAAAAAAAAAAAAACACCCTTCGCACCCCCCCCCTCCACGCACACGCACACCACCGCTCCCTCACCGTAACGGTAACCTTGCCGTCCAGGAGGGACGGCTCCAGGCCGAAGACCCACTGAAAAACGGCGTCCATCCTCTCCGCGTGAAAGTCGGACACAAACACCGTCACATTCAGCGGCCCCCGCCGCGCCCGCGCCTTCTTCGCCTTAAAGTCGAACATCCACTTCCTCATCTCCCCTCCCCCATACGCCTCCCCCGCGCGCGCCGCAGGCAGCTCCTCTTCAACCCCCCACCCCGGTTCCCTCCCCCCGCGCCTCCTCCACTCCCCCTCCTCCCCCCGCTTCCCAGCCTCTTCCTCCTCCCTCCCCACCGCGACCTGCTTAACCTCCTCCCCCCCCAGCGGAGGAGGCGGGGGCGGCGGCGGCAACGGTAGTGACAAAAATCCTTCCGCCACGCCTCGCTCTTCGTCATCCCTCTTAGCGTCTGCGTCGCCCTCTCTGTTGTTTCCGCCGCCACCGCCGCCGTCGCCCCTGCTTCTCGGGTAGGGGAGTTCTTCTGGCGACGGAAACGGAGGCGTTTCGTTGACGGCGGGGGCGGTAGCGGTAGGGGGGGGGGGTGGAGAGGCATGCGGCTGGCCTGCTCTGTCGCCGTGGCGGAAGGCAACGTCGAGCAGGGCTTCGACTGCCATCCGGGCGAACCACGCGTTTCCCACCGTGTCCCAGCTGGCGAAATCCGCGATGATGCTTCCGGGGGGCACGCCTCCGCTGATTGGGAAGGCGGGACATAACATGGCGGGGATCGGGGGGGGGGGAGGTCATGGTGACTGGTTGTATGATGCTTTGTAATGGTGATGTGGTGATGTTTATGAGGCAATGGGACCAGGAAAGGTAACAATTCGCGTGTGGGAGACCCTTATGGTCGTCCCCGAACAACGTTACCGGCATCGTCGATAGCAGACGCGCCGTACCCATGCGACGCTGTCATCCAGGCACAAGAAAGTCCGTCTCACGAGCGGTTCATAGTAGGATGCAGCTCACCCTTCACGCGACTCGCCGAACGAACACCTCACGGCGCTTCGCGCTTGATGGCGAGCAATGTCTGTCTGGTCGGTAAAAGCCCGACGTGGTCCGCCCCGGCATTTTAGGGATGCGAGGGTCTAAAGACCTACGACTACTTCCATGCATGACATGAGCACAAACCCCCGCCCCCCTTCCCTCCAACAGCACCATCAATGTTCTGTACAATAGCAGCACAACAGCGTTGGAGAGAACCGTTTCAAGTGCTACCACGCAGAATGCAACGTGCAAGGTTGCTGCCACGACCATTACATGCGCTAGCAAAACGCATCTTTTCGTAGACATATTCACGGTTGTAGCGCTGCTGCCAACGGCGTGAGGGTTGGAACGTTGACGAGAAGTAGGGTAAGCGAGGGTTTGTCAAGTAAGGTAGGCACAAGTAGGGGCCCTTGAGAAGGGAAAACGTGATATTTGTTGGTTCAGAGTGAGTGATAGAAGAGGAACTACCACCACCACCACCACCACCACCACTACTACTTACTACTACTACTTACTACTACTACTACTACTACTACTACTACTACTACTACTACTACTACTACTACTACTACTACTACTACTACTACTACTACTACTACTACTACTACTACTACTACTACTACTACTACTACTACTACTACTACTACTACTACTACTACTACTACTACTACTACTACTACTACTACTACTACTACTACTACTACTACTACTACTACTACTACTACTACTACTACTACTACTACTACTACTACTACTACTACTACTACTACTACTACTACTACTACTACTACTACTACTACTACTACTACTACTACTACTACTACTACTACTACTACTACTACTACTACTACTACTACTACTACTACTACTACTACTACTACTACTACTACTACTACTACTACTACTACTACTACTACTACTACTACTACTACTACTACTACTACTACTACTACTACTACTACTACTACTACTACTACTACTACTACTACTACTACTACTACTACTACTACTACTACTACTACTACTACTACTACTACTACTACTACTACTACTACTACTACTACTACTACTACTACTACTACTACTACTACTACTACTACTACTACTACTACTACTACTACTACTACTACTACTACTACTACTACTACTACTACTACTACTACTACTACTACTACTACTACTACTACTACTACTACTACTACTACTACTACTACTACTACTACTACTACTACTACTACTACTACTACTACTACTACTACTACTACTACTACTACTACTACTACTACTACTACTACTACTACTACTACTACTACTACTACTACTACTACTACTACTACTACTACTACTACTACTACTACTACTACTACTACTACTACTACTACTACTACTACTACTACTACTACTACTACTATTGCTACTGAGGTATTGTAATTTTATCCGATTGAAGTCGGAATGAACATGTACGATACCCTGTCGGAGAGCAGAATTAATATTAAGAATAATATTTAAAATTCCACAGTTGTACACGCCACCGCAACAAAATACCCCGCACTACACTAATTCCGAGTAGTTTGTTTCCAAAAAGGTAGGCGCAGTTCGAAAGGGGCTGCGACAACATACGGACCAACAGGAAAAAAGCGACAAGCGCGTCCTTTAAAGAACACATAGAAAAAAACATGCAACCGCACACGTATCACCACGCGTGACGTATGTACATCTCCTTGTGTTATACTTCGAATGCATCCCCTGTCCCCCCCTCCCCCAGCAGCCTGGGCTGACTGTAAAATCAAGTAACGTTTTCTCGGCCATAATCCCCCTCTGCAGCCTCAAAATGCGTTGTAACCCTTTGAGGGCTGAAGTCTTGTTTTGGGGACAAACCAATCATTTTTTTTAATAAGTTATCCCCAAAACAGGACTGCAGTCCTTACCTTTTAGGACTGCAGTCTCGTTTCGGGGACAATTGGGGACAAACTACTTGGAATTTGACTGGCTTGCCCCCAAAACGGCACTGCGGTTCTAAAAGGGTTAATAGGGTCATATCGCCACGCTAGACCCTGCCTAGCCTGTGCAAGGCAAAGAAGGACGTCAAACGCTATTCCCCCTCCCCCCCGGGAACACAAGCCGGCAACGGTTTTGTCTACGGGAAAATAAACGTCGAATGCATTATAATTCAGATATACGTAATCGGTACTGTTGGTCCATATGTACCAAAATATCATAAAGCACTCTGACCCGAAATATTGGTACAGATAGCATGTGAATACTCCCATATATTGGGGTCAGAGTGGTTAAATGTTTCACGCCCCCCGCATGTACTACCGGAACTCACCGAGCGAGCTCCTCCGCTATTCTCGTGGACTCGAAAATCACGCTACCGTTGTCCCCGCGAGCGCTGGCGGCGTTCATGCTACCTGCGAGAGGAGGCGTTTGGCGTCCGGGTATGCGGGGGCAGGGGAAAAAAAAAAGAGAACACGCGCGTGTAAGGCCTGAGGGAGTGGGAAGGAGGGGCACCCTGGGAGGCACATTCGGTGTGAATCGGTCTGAAGAAAAAACAATCCCACAATGTACATATAGGTAGCCTGTTCGCGAAGAAGTAAGTCGGGCAGCTGCCCTCCACAAATAGCGGTACCGGTGGTTCCGGAGGAAACATCGCGTGATCGTCGTGTGCGCCGCCGTGAGTAGTCGGAGAGACTAACGACAAATGTGTACGTACAAAGACGACAAAGCATAAACGAAAGCAAATGTACTTCAGGGACCGCTTCAGGTACGCCATATATGGCACCGTGGCGGGCCTTCTCGACGCGTGCCCCCTATTTCGAGACACGCGCCGTTGTTAGCCCCTAAGAACCATCGAGAGAATTTGGCCGCCACGCGACGTTAGCGGCCCCGCCAAGGCCGAATAGCGAGTTGGTTCCGGCGCCGCGCCATCATACCAAGACGCACAGAAGAGGGTTTGGCCGCCGGTGGTCGCGATGCTTTACTCTGAGGTACCCACACCGGGCGAGACAGGCTTAACACTGCAGCCGCGCGCGTCACCGCCACTGCCGCCGCCGCCGCCGTCGCCGGCCGCACCAAGCGGAAACAGTTATCACACACGGCAGAGGCAGACCACCGTTTGGGAACACAAAACGGTTAGCGTGTCGAGCGCGCGACGCAGGGCGTGCTGAAGGAAAAATCAGCGCAGCATAGCAAAAAGCACCAGCAATAGCAGCAGCAGCAGCAGCAGCAGCAGCAGCAGCAGCAGCAGCAGCGGCAGCAGCGGCAGCAGCGGCAGCAGCGCCAACAACAGCGACGGCAACAACAGCATCCACTCCAGTAACGCATCAAAACAACAACACCACCAACAGCACCATCAAGACCACCGCAACAACAACCACCACCACCACCACCACCACCACCACCACCACCACCACCACCACCACCACCGACAACGACACTCAAAACGAAACCCGCGCATCTTACCTGCCCCCAACGCCAGGAAAGCTGTGGTGTCGGCGTACTTGACGTCGTACCTCTGGAGCGCCTTGCCCACCCTCTGAGCTGTCCATGGTGGGTACCCCCCGTCCTCGCCCGAGCCAGGCCCTCCCCCTGTCAGATAGGGCATTCGTGCAGCACGTATGAACGAACGCATGAATAAATATGCATGGCGGAAGGTTTCGCGTTTGCCTCGAGGTCGGGCGTGTGTTGTGTGTGGGAGGGGGGGGGGGGGGGGGGGGGGGGGGGGGGCGTACTCGTTTGTTGCTTGCCTTGATTCTTTCGGCGTGTGTTTGAGGGGTGGGGTGGGGTGGGGGGGAGGAGGGATTAACAGCCGCCTCTACCATACACTACCGTCAGTACTACCACCATAGTACCACCGCTGGTTACTACCACTGCCCAGAAATATAGGGAACATTGGTACGCTAATATTCAATACAAACGGCCCTTATACTCCCGCTGCTACAGACAATATTAAGATGGGCTTCCGGCAAATGGCTGGTGCGACACAACAACAACTACAACAACATCACCAAAACACCACACCAAACCGTCCCAAGCCACACCACGCCCATCTCCTACCCCTCGATCCCCTGTCCACCATCGCTGCCAGCGCACCTGGAACTACGTAAACCCGCTTCACTACCCCGAAACCCCGCCCGGTGGAATCGTAGATGAGCTGCCGAAGTAGCCTATGGTGTTGCATGCCTAGAGTAGGCGTTTGTTGCTGCCCATCGCGTTCCTCTGCCAGATTAGGTGGAGGGGGTGGGGGTGAGATGGGGGTGGGGGTGGGAAAGTGGGGGAGGGTTGGGGGCGGGGGAGGGGGAGGGGGGGGGCGAGGGTCTCGGTATAAGGCGCTTAGCATGAGGGGGATGCTGGAATACTTTGTTCGATAAGTACGGCGGGGGGGGGGGTGGGCAGTCAGCGCACTTTACGTACGTATCAGATACTAATGAACTAATGCTGTGCGTGTTGATGAATTAATTGCGCATTTGTGCCGCCTGCTGCGGTGGGGTCTGGCTGTGCGTGCATGCGTGCGTGCGTGTATCGGACATGCCGCACGAGAGAACTGCTATGTACTCGTACAGCAGTGCTGCATGTTGTGATGTGACTACTGCTGTGGCAAGCAAGGCAAGTGGATTGTCCGTCACAGCAGTTGGTTGCCACTATGCTTTGCTGACAGATCTTCTGCTGAGCTACGAGACTTAACCAGCTACCCTGGTACTGCTTTGTAGACTACGAGCGAGAGCCGATGCTTCAAAGCTACCAGAACACCCTTAAAACTCTACTGTGAGTGCTCGAGACCTCGAACTGCTTCCGCTTTAGATATACTTCGACCTATATATGACACTACTGCTCGTACTGCATGGTTCAATGAAGCGCACAGGATACGTACGAGCTGGTCCAGCCAAAAAAATGATCTTCATTCGATCGGCCGCTTTGCACTCCAGGCGTTCTTAGAACGCCAAATTTAGCGACATGGTTCCTGGGCCTGCAGCGCGTTTGCAAATGGTGAACTTTTTGGAATCCGAGATATTTTACGTCGACAAATGCCACGCCGAATGAAATCCCGTCAAGAAATCTCGATGCTACGGTCTATACGAAACCCCGGAAACTCAGTACAGCGGATAACGCCGGTTCTCGGGGTGAACATGGCGAGACGATCGATATCATCAAGAGATGTGAGGCGCATACGATCCGCGATACACAGCAGTTAGGACACTACGATGGACGAGCCAAAATTCAGATTTTCCAAGCTCAATTTACGAGGGGAGGACGACCTTGATCGTTAATCTTTGTGGGGGTAAAGGGCGTTCGCGTTTTCGGGCTAGGAAGCGCTTTCT
The DNA here is from genome assembly GCA_031213475.1 of Nereocystis luetkeana. Lineage (NCBI taxonomy): Eukaryota > Phaeophyceae > Laminariales > Laminariaceae > Nereocystis > Nereocystis luetkeana. The sequence goes on from JARUPZ010000005.1 coordinate 8,905,202, forward strand.
GGCGGGATCAAGGTACGGGGGTAGCACCAACTCAATCCCTAACCCTGACACCCTGACCCTAACCCTGACCCCGATACGGACTCGAAACCGACCAGGAACACAGATGTGAGGAGACATAATTTTCACCCCTTGACAGACAGCAACTGCTGTGCCTCGACATGCCTCGCCTGACACCAAACTACTAGGCTTTAGAGTGGAACACTCGGCCCCACATACACCCTCGACATCACACGTTTTGGCCTCGCTTCACGTGTCTCCTGACATCTTTGAACCATAAACGGGCGAGAAACGCGCCGGTATTATTACGCGATCTGCGGACCTCGATGTACCCCTAAGCCACTCAGAGTGCGCAAGTAGACACCTGTGCGGAAGATTCAATTGTCAGGGTTCGGCCCCTGCAGCAATACCTGGTACCGGTACGTATGTCGTTTTTTTTTGTCTGACTGACTTCGTAGTGTTTCACTAGTGATTCGCATCCCTCTCGTTTGCATTACCTGGAGGCTCGATTTTGCTTCGACTTTTTTTCCCGATTCTTGTTTTTTGCCAAAACGTCGACCGCCCGGATTTTTCTTGAAACGACCATAATCCCTCCCTTCCCCCCCCCGTGAAAAAAAACATGGAGCCGCAGACAACTGCTGTTTGGTGTTGCGCTGAGGAAGCTTCACATAAAATTCCAGATCGAAAATCGCAAATCTGAGCTGAGAACACGCCGGCAACTACAAGCAGTAGTACCGCCGCGTGACCCGTGATTATTACAGCTGGACCATCTCGTACCAGGTAGTTTTAGCTGACGCGGGTAAGGTGTCCAGGATTACAGCAGTAGTAACCACTATTAATAGCGTCAGTTGATCCAAATTGAGGACGAGGGACACAGGTGTTTTTTGTAAGGACAAGGGACACAGGTGTACCCAAGACATTCAGCGCGGATGGGTCAGTCACGGTGCTCATGGTTCGGCTTCCCATTTTTCGTGTGGATGATCATCGCCTAACCTTGCTGACCCCAGAGATGACATGTCTGGTGTATGTTCAGCATTGCGCGCTCGAGGCAATCAGCCCAGGCTCAGACGGCATTCGGGCAGAGAGCAAGACGCACAGCACCCTAGTTCTGCATTTTGCAATCTCAAACGCGCGGGTTGCCGGATCCACCAATACTGAGCAAGCTTGCCTCCTGTTTCCTCCTCCCGCTTATTCTCGCGTCGCGAGGCAACCACCCCAGCTTGATAGCCTAGAAGCGCCGCACAGAAGGCCGAGAGGAGCAGCAAGCCCATCGTTTGCTGCTGGGAAGAAGGCATGCTCTTCACCATCCCAGGGACTACACGGGCTACCTCACCCGTCCTACAGCCACCAGCGCAGACGATACGTCCTCTCCAGTGGCCAAGCCAGCGGAGTTGAGCGAGCAGCGAGCCTTCGAGTGTGGTCTAGTCTGATGGAACAAAGTAGGGGGCGTTCCAGATAAAATCCCTGTTATGGGGGTTTCCAATGCATGTTTTTTCCCACCCTCCTTCTGGTCGGACTAAAAGGCATTGGACCACGTGGAGAAGGCGACGAAGACTTTTGTCTGCCAGAGACTCCTGTTGTAGCAGGAAACGATCACAACGCCGTCTGTGAAAGCCGACCGACGATCGGTAGCGATTGGGGTCAAAGTAATAAGCGAACCCACGAGCGTGAGCGTCCTGAAAACCGGGCGGTTCTGGACCTCTGTCTCCAGGCGCATCGCGAGAAATGGCCGCTAATGGGACTTCGGACGGGGGCACGATCTCCAAGTATGAGACGGCTGAGGGCCTCAAAGAGGTTGCCGCATTTCTGAGGGGGCGGAACGGGATGCCTCTGCGGCCGGCGATCGAGGTGGACAAGCGCGTGGAGTACTTCAAGGGTAAGACAGACCTAGAGCAGCGGCAGCAGCAGTCGCCACAAACCCCCACTTGCTGTGTATGTTTATTTTGCTTGCTCTTTCCTCGTGGCACGAGCAAGAGGGGTCTTCGCTACATGGCCATAATGGCTGCTGCTGCCCCAGCAGGCCAATGCTTCTCAAAAGAAGCTGAGGAACCGCTGCTGCAGCCCCCGCCTCCACTCTATTTTTTCTGAAGAACAACGTGGTTTCGACCGACCGGCAAGCGTCTCTCTCCCGTTTTCGTGTGTGTCCGCCGCTCGGCTCCCGCGGTCGCCTCTGTTGTGCATAGATTTCCTCCTACAACTTCCTCGAGTACATATCATACCGTTGCGCTGTTGGGCGGTGTGCCTCCTACATCCCACACCGGTACGTACGTGTCCGTCAGACTCCACTGCAGCAGTACTATTGCTGTACACTACTGATGTACAACCAAGTCATGCTGCGATACATACCCCCCTTGTTCATTGAATAAAGTGTGATTTGTCCATATCATGCTGCCATGCACCTGGCACCCATCACCTCATGTGCGCCGCTCGACCGAATGCGCGCTATGTACAACAACCGCAGTGCTCATTTTTGCGAAGCGCTTCATCGGCACTTCGTGGACGAGACATGTCGTACCCAGCAGAATGCCCTCTCTCTCTCTCTCCTCTTCTTCCCATCTCTTTGCTCTCTTCCCCCGCACGGTACGACATACGGCAGTACTTGAGCTGATGACACCAATGCTCCCCGGCTAAGCTCTTCCGCCGTGATGTAATGTAGTCAGAGGAGGCCCTCTGAACAACCGAAACACAACAACACAGAGCAACAATATGACATGTATTAGTTTAGTACGTTCGTTCGTTCGTACGACCTGGTGCTTGTTTTGGGACAATCCAAACCAACGACAGCAAGCAGTGTCGTCCGATCAATCGCATTGTAGCACGGATGATGACTTACACGTGCCACCTCGGACGCGGTTCGAATTTCGAAGCCGACAACGAGGAAGGAGCAATCGGTCTATTTCCGAAGTCACCGCCGTTTGCGCTGTGTGCGCCCCCCCCCGCACTTGGTCTCTATTAATAGGAGAAACTCGGCGCTGAAATTTGTCCCAGTACAAAGTGTGTGTGTTTTGTTATCTCGCGTGTCGTACCGCTCTGGTCGGAATTTTAAGGACCGTTTCAACACTACTAGGTACATCAAGCGGCCCTTCTATTCACGCCCAGAGCGGCGAGGCAATGTCACGTGGGGAAGACGTGCAACAGCGGCCCGAACAAACAGTACGGGTATATAAAGACTTTGCTGCGCGCTCGTGGTACGTACTGCTGCAGCCCCTCACATTTACTTTCCGGACTACATACACCAGGTGCCTACTACCCCAGGGTGGTACAGCAGTAAGTAAGTAGCTCGGCTTTCGTGCGGCCAGCCAATGCTGTACACAGACAGCCATGATCAATAGCAGTATATAGTAACGCTAACGCTGAAATCGCCATTTATTTTCTACCTGGTGCACTTTTTCCCCCCTCGAAAGTTACTGCTGCTGTAGCATTTCGGGGGAACACACAAATATGTTGTAACCCGCTCAGGACCGCAGTCCCGTTTTGGGGACAACCTACTTGGAATCGGAGTATGTTTGTCCCCAGAACGAGACTGTAACACTAAAAGGGGTTGGTAATACGGGGGACCATGGTGAATAGGACCTACGGTACACACAAAAACCTATATTTTCCCGTATTTTAGTATTCAACATTTGGTCCCATTTACTATGGTCCCCCGTACTAGTATCCATAGCTGAATATGGTGCCTAAACGTGAGGGGATTCGTACCTGGTTTTTGGGCCCGTCCCGGGTTCTGATTGTGCTGTGCCCCCCCGCCGTCTAACGATTTATACTGGGGTGTTTTTTGGGCCCGTCCCGGGTTCTGATTGTGCTGTGCCCCCCCGTCTAACGATTTATACTGGGGTGTATGTGTACGTACCGGTATTCAGTATTGTTGTGTCTCTTGACGTCGCCGCAAAAGCGCAAAAGAAAGGGCCAGTTTGCAACATTCGTTGAAAAAACGAAAAGCAATACGGGGGAATGCTGAACCCCACTCTGTGCTCGATAGTGATGGAAGGCATGCACCGAGGGGAGGGGGGGGTGTACTCGATAGGAGAGATGTACTCAATCTCATGCATGGCCGTAGCCGTATGACCATAGAAGGAGGGGGGGGGGGGGGGAGAGAAGAGTAGACCTCTGCGCCCACGAGCGACTTGTTCAGAAGGTCGCCGAGTGTGAGTGACTGGAACCACACCAATTTTCCCGATTTCTATAGTTTACCCTAAATGGTAATTCATGAGTACGGTATAGGCGACTCGTTTGAGAGCTGCAAGCTCCAAAATTCCAAAAGGCCCTTCCGAGTTGGGAGCTTGAGGGACGAAGGCCAGCTTACGAGACTGCTTCCTGTGCGAAAGCCAATTTTGTCAAATCATACGCAAACTTCCCTGCTGACGGTCGCCGCAGCAGCAGCAGTATCGTTGACGACTTGGCCCAGCTTCCTCACAATGGTTGATGGTCCACACTAGCTCCTCATTACACCATCTTCATTCCGAGAAAAGTCCGAGAAAAATCTCGCGCAGTCGTGGTCACGGGGCAACGGTCGTCAACTCTTTGGGACTGCAGTCCCGCTGTGGGGACAACATGCTTGGAATTACAGTAAAATATTTATTTCTGCAGAGGTATCACGGGGGAACATATCAATAGTAGTCAGGACCAAGTGTGCTTTCTAAAAATACTGGAATATATAGGTTTTTGTGTGCATGATGGGTCCTGATTAATATGATGCCACGTAGTAGTGCACGTCCAAAGAGGTTAGCGTTAACCCTTTTAGTACTGCACGGCTGTAGGTACAGACACCGGAAGGTGACTCTAATTCCAAGTGTTATTTTCCCACAACGGGACTGCGGCCCTGCAAGGGTTTCCATCGTCAAGTTGTCGAAGCTGGGGGCGCCAAGGTCTTCGCAGCCCTCCGCCGGAGAGCTGAGCTGCAGAACGGCGTGCTATGATCCACAGCAGCGGTACAGCGAGCGGTATGCGACAGTACAGTTGGCGACGGGCTGTTGGAGTCTATTCCCCCCCGCCCGGTTTTCCATGCGAAAGCTCTGCCACTTCTACACACCAGGTAGTATATAGGACTGTGAGGTGGCTGACGATAAGTTCGCCGACGAGTAGTTATTTAATAGTTGGCTACTCAGGTATTACAATTATTAGGAGTTGCGTGGGGTAAAAATTGCGGAGATGTGCGTCGTTGTTTGTATCTGACTCGCGCGTGCGTGTGTGGCTCGACGTGTAGCTTGTATAGATGAAAACTGAGTAAGTTATTTATACTTGGTTTACTTCGCCGCCCAACTAATGACTACTTGTCTTACTTCGACACCCAACTAATATCTAGTGTAGTTGACTTTCGCCACCAAGCTACGAACTACCGGGCGGTGGGATTAGTGCGCTAACCGACCATTAAATAGTTGGCTTACTTCGCCACCCAACTACTAACTAATTGGCTCACTTCGCCACCCCAACAATGACTATTAATAGTTGGCTTACTTCCCCACCCAAGTAATATCTACCTGGTGGTTGTCTTACTTCGCCACCCGACTAATAACTATTAATAATAGCTGGCCGTGAAGTCCAGCCAACCACTATAATACCCAAGATTAACAGGCCCCATTGGATTTTTTTTCACGCCGGTTTCCTCCAAATCAAGGAGAGGGGCGGGGCATGCCCGGCACACACACTCAACGAAAAAAATGTGGCTTGGAAATATCTCGTCGGAACCTTTCCCATAGTAGACGCATCGCTCTGCGTTTGCACTCTCCCCGTTTCCGAAACCATCAGGTTGGAATCTCGGCCGATGGGGCGTGTTATCCTATGACCGATGTGACATTATACTGCCCTGTAGTGCTGTGTACACACTCATGGTGGGTCTAAACAAATCTAACTTTCTCGTACGAAGCACCAGGCATACATACATACGTACGTCGTGCATCCTTTTTTTTTTTTTTTTTTTTTTTTTTTTTGGTTGCTGGATTGAAACGTTTCGCCATTTTTGTTCCTGACTGGAAATACGGTCGGTCAATCTTGTCCCGGCGGAAGCGGAACAGCGTGCGGCATGTCACGCGCGAAAAGAGGGGAACGCCGAGTCGACATGAACGCCCTCACAGCGGCAGAGTTCGCCGCTGAGGGCGCGGCTAGCATTGTCATCAGCAGGTATATTCCAGTCTGGGGGGGCCCACGCAGCATTCTCAGCTATTTCTCCCCACTCGAGCCCTCTGCCGTCCAAGACACCTGGACCCTCTGCTCCGCTGAACGCGTAGCCAGCCAAGCCAGCCCCTGGATTCGGCATCTTTTTGCTCTGGACCCGAGCACGTCGGACAAACCTGGAAGCAGCGCTCCCCACGCCACCCACCTGCGCTCTTATATAGGCTTACCATAAAATCCACGAGATGATAAAAACAAAGCTACAAAGCCTCGGATGATGATGTGTGTGGGTGTTTGTGTGTGTGTGTGTGAAAAAAAAAAAAAAAATCCGACAGCGGGAAAAGTGACAAAAAACACCCAAGCCATGCGTCTTATCTATGTGCTTACTTTTTCGACACTGCAGTTCCGTTTTGGGGGAAAAAAAGTCAAAATATCTGGAGTGGTTCGTCCCCGAAATGGGACTGCAGTTTTTTTCCCGAAAAGGGTTCAATTCACTTCAAGTATGGGAAGATCCTCGACCAAATACCTGGTATAATGTTTCTAGGGCCACCATTTTGGTTTTGTGTGTCATTAAGGTAGTGGCCCTTTTTTTTTGGAGAAAATCAGCTCGGAGAGGAGGGGGGGGGGTATACTCATTATCATGCATAGCCTTAGTCATATGATCATGGACCCTCACATCCCTACAATGACGGGACGGAGCACGTCGGGTTTTCACCGACCAGACAGACATTGGTTGCACCAAGCCGCGAAGCGCCGTGAGGTGTTGGGCGAGTCGCATGAAGGGTGAGCTGCATCCCACTTAAGAACGGCTTTTGAGACGGATTTTCCTGCATATAGACTAGATGACAGCGTCACCAACGAATCGATTTACTAACTGATGTGGCCACTTCCGGAGACAGCAATGGGTTCACTCTTCGGCTGTAGTCCTTGTGCCCGTGGGTTGTTTGCTCTTGCGGTTGCTGTGCTACTGCCGTTGCTGTTACTACCGGTACTCATAGCGGGTATAGTGCGTGTTCCTTGCTTTCATTGAGAAGAACGAACGCCACGCCCGACGCACGAAAGCTCGGCGAAGCTTGTGCGGTGCTCCCGCCGCAGCCCCCAAAAATGAACAGTTCAGGTTTGCACGATAGAGAGAGGCCAGGCAGACAGACAGACAGACAGACAGACGGACAGACACACGGGCAGGCAGACAGATGGACAGATGGACAGGCCGGCATGCAGACAGACAAGGACACACAAATACACACAGAACTGCAGGAAGACTTCGCGTGCCTGCGTTGATATCTGTCTAACAGCCGTTGAATCTGCTTGGGCACGGATGGACTTGCTGTAGCTTCGATTAGCCTCCATCGCAAAAGGCGAAGCAGGCATTAGTACCCGGCCGGTTGCTCTGCTTTGCTGTGCTGGCAGTTGTGGTGTGCTGTGCCTTGCCGTGCTCTGCTGTGCTCTGTTCACTACACCCCTCATCCAGCCCCGCCATTGTTTTTTGTCTTCCTGCCTCTCCCCTCCTTCCCTCCCCGACTCAACTCGGATTGGCTCAACCCGGGCGATACTTGACCGTGACAGAACATATCAATTGGTGCTGGGTTGACGGTGGTGTGGCGGGAGGCTAGTATATATATATATATATTTCGTTCACAGCTGCTACTGTGGCCACGGCAATGTTGGCGCGGGGCTCCTCCGATTTTATTGTTCACTTGCTGCGACGCCGTCGTCGCCGCTACATGCCCGAGTCGGTGGGTAGGTGTGTTGGGCCCTCCCCCACCAAGCCCTTGCTCCCTCTACCCTACTCTACTCTACGATACCCTACCCTACCCTATCCTACCCTACCCTACCCTACCCTACCCTACCTACCCTACCCTACCCTACTCTACGATACCCTACCATACCCTACCCTACCCTGCCCTATCAAAGCCCGGCCCCGCAGCTTCACCAAAATTGTCCACAGGCAGCAGACTGCAGTCTCAGCACGGCAGGCTTGTACGTCGTGCGGTGCACATACTTCTATATACCAGGATTGTTGTACCAGAGACGGCAGTGTCAGCGCGACGACTTCTCGGACTGTGGAGTTAACCTAATTTATTTGCTTCGTCGAGCGTTTGTGGCCCTGCTGTTTGCTGCTTCCGTAGCCGCCGCCACGGCCGCCACGGCCGCCGCTACTGCCGCCACCACTACGACCGTGTTGTGCCTCTGCCTTGCCATGCCATGCCTTGCCATGCCTTGCCATGTCATGCCTTGCCTTGCCTTGCCATGTCATGCTTTGCCTTGCCTTGCCTCGCCTTGCCTTGCCTGTTTCGCCTTGCCTTGCCTTGCCTGTTTCGCCTTGCCTTGCCTTGCCTTGCCTTGCCTTGCCTTGCCTTGCCTTGCCTTGCCTTACCTTGCCTTGCTTTGCCTTTCATTGCCTTGCCTGGCTTCGCCTTGCCTTGCTTTTTTTTTTTTTTTTGCCTGACGTTACTTCGATCTTCTTGCGGTATGCCGGTGGTGGGGTTCTTGCGTGGCTCGACAGGGGAGAAGCTGGTGAAGTTTTTGGTGGGCAACACGAAGAAGGGGAGGCCGGTGATTAAAACGGAGGAGGAGGCCATTCGGGTGTGCAAGGCTCTGATGCGCCACGAGTGAGATGCTGTACATAGGTGCCGTCGGTGGTGTTGGTGGTGGTGTGGTGGTGGTGTTGGGGGGAGGTTGATGGTTGTGTTGTTGGTGTTGTTTTTGGTGGTGGTGGTGGTGGTGGTGGTGCTGGTGGTGGTGATTTTGGTGCTGGTGTTGGTGTTTATGTTCGTGGTGTCGACGATGGTTGGGGACAGTGTTTGCTGGTGACGGCGGTGGTGTTGGGGTCTGAGTTGGCGGCTTCTGTTGGCATTTGTTGTGGTGTTGATGGCGGTGGGGTTCGTGCTTGTGCTGGTACTGGTGCCGGTTGCTCGCGCCGGTATTGGTGGTGGTGTTGTCGTAGGTCGTTTTTTCTCGCTACTGTGCTCGCGAGTTGTACGTACCTTCTAGAGATACCCGTGCGACACAACCGGGTGCTTTTCGTACAGCGCTTCCTTCCCGCGGCAACGGTATGTACTGTGTTGGGGGGACCAGACGTCGCAAGCAGGACCTCCATCATATACACGAAAAAGGTTGCAGGTGTATACTTCGTACCAGGTAGTGTGGTATTTTCACTGAGCATATAGTCCTGATTACTACCGTGTGTTATGTTCCCCCGTATTCCGATATTGCTGTAATTGTAACACTGGGTACGTATACCGGCAAGTTTACTAGAATTTTCCAAGCGTGGTCGGTCAATCCCCCCCCCCCCACATGCCTTCTGCCGCCTCTCTAGACGACAGGTTTTCGAACATGAAAAGCACGTCATTTGTTTTCGCTAGTAACCCCCCGCCCCCCCGTCCCCCCCTCGTGGATCCATCCGGTTCCGGTTCGCGTCACCTTTGACATTACATTTTTTGGATTCTGGTGCGAACAGGTACTTCCACCGCTCGGAGAAGGTTAAGGAGCAGAAGGGAGCCGGCGAACGCCATCTAGAGGTGCGCGAAACCCTTTTTTTCGATGTATCTCTCTAGACACGTAGCTTACACGTTTCGCTGCTATTACGGGGGACCATAGTTAACAGGACCTATGGTATACATAAAAACCTAAATGTTTAACCATTTTTACTAACAATGTGTGGTCCTGTTAACTATGGCCCCCCGTAATAACAACGTGACGGTTGTCTCGAAGTCGTTTTAGTATAGAATGCCTCTTACGAGCAACGCGAGAAGACGGTAGAGGGGGTGTCGGCCTTATCTTAGCACGTCTCGCTGAGGGAAGGACCCCCTCGTTCGACTCAAACCACTGCTGTTGACGCTTTGCTTTCGTCCCTTGGCAACGCGCGGAGCACGTACGCGCCAGGTTATGGGTGTTATAGGACCAAGCACGCGTGCTACGAGGGGGGGAGGTAGCACCAGCTCTTTTTTTTTTCGTCTGAGCCTCCCCGCTCAAGTCCTTTAGTACCGCAGCCCCGTTTTGGGGATAACTTACGTAAAATTTGACTGGTGTGTCCCCAAAACGGGACTGCAGTTCTAGAAGGGTTATAACCCTCTCAGGACTCGAAAGAGGGAACATTGACGATATGGGTGTGATGGTTGCAGCAACGGCCACCGCTTGAATCCGAGACGACCCGAAATTGGTGTCTGCGTTGCGATGGTTTGATGCAAGGAGTCGCACGGCACGGGCGCGGGCAGCACTATCCTATACCCGTACTCGTACTGCTGGGTGCTCATGCTCAAACGGTTGACAACACCGAAGTTACCAACCATTGTGTTGGTCGCCATCGAGGGGTTCCGAAGGGGGAGATGAAGTGGTAATATTTTTACGGGGGACCATTTTAAATAGGGCCTACGGTAAACACTAAAACCTACATGTTTCGCTATTTTTACGAAAAAGATTTGGTCCTATTTACTACCAGTATTTAGTATGCCCCCCCTGTAAATAGTGGTATCACTTGGTTGACCCTTTAAGGGCAAAGTGCTGTCCTCTTTTTGGGGGACAAACTGCTTGAAAATTTTAGTGGTTCGTACCACTAAAACGGGACTGCTGCCCCGAAAAGGGGCTAAAGAGCTCCGCACCTCACGCAAAACTTTTACTTTTCTTCCAAGAATGTGCAGGCCTGCGCTGTTGCCCAATCCCAATGGCCTGTTCATAGTTGCTTATACATCGAATGGTATTTGTCTGCACACATACAGCATGATACCGAGTGGGTCCTCTCTTGTGGAGCTCGGTCCGTGGGTCAGAAATACTTGGGGGCCCAAAAACAGGTGCTATCATCGCTCCGCCCGGAAACATAAGCCCTGTCTGATATTCACATCACGTTCCGAAAGGTGTTTCTATTTTCGTCCAGAGTGGTGCGAGGGCATGCTCCATCGTTCTACGCGCCCAGGCGCGCGGGAGTTAGGACAGAAGAGAAACTCCGTGTTGTCCGTTGCGCTCGACCGTTTCGTTTTTGTGCGCCGTATGAGCTTGTTCTACTCGACCACATCGTTGTATGCGCTGTATGAGCGCGTTGTGCTCGACCGTGCCGTTTGTTTGAGCGGTATGAGCTTGGTCTATTCGACCCCATCATTGTATGCGCTGTATGAGCCCCTTGTGCTCGACCGTGCCATTCGTATGCGCTGTATGAGCCGGTTCTCCTTAGCTGTGCCGTTTGCATGCGTGCCGTTTGCATGCGGCTGAATAATATGAGCTTGTATCCTCGGCCGTACTTTTTGTTTTGCGCTGTATGAACTCGTTCATCTCGACCGTGCCACCTCTGTGAACAAGGTAATCATCCCTCCCCCCCCCCCCCGCATTTCTTTTTTTCACTGGGAGTAATATATATATACACAAACTCTTACTGAGCGCCCAAATGTCGGAGGTATCTGTCTTTAGTATTACGGGGGGCCCTAGTTAACAGGACCTATGGTATACATAAAAACCTATATATTTAACCATTTTTACTAACAATATTTGGTCCTGTTAACTATGCCCCCCCGTAATAGGAGTAGGAACAGTAACCCTGTCTCGAAAGTGGTGCGTGTCAATGATCAAATGACTGAGGAAAGCATCGCATGAGTATGCACCCCTCTCCTTTCAACGATGGCGCCGGCGGCAACGTTCCGATGTGCCACGTTTTTTGTTTGTTCATTTGTTTGTTTTGCAGGTGAGCCCCGACAACACCTTCCACAAGGACGGGTACTTCACGTGGATTTTCCTGGGGTCTCAGCGACTGAGCCACTTGTTCACGGCTTTGATCATCATCGGCTTCCTGCTCATCACTTGCTTCCCGATCTGGCCTCGCATCCTCAAGGTATATATATATATATATATATATATATATATATATATGCGAAGTATACATGCACGCTGTTTCGAAAGGCTCGAAATGCATTTATCGATATATCGGAGAGTTCCGATCTATCGATGTATGGAAGCATGGACGTATTGAAATATCAGCACACCGAATTATCACGAGACCGAAATATTGAACTATCGACATATCACACTCACAGACGAACTCGATTTATCGAAGTTTCGATATATTGCCGAGTCGCCCGTGTGTGTAAGGCTTTGACAAATACCGTGAAAATCAAGGCCGCGCATTCTCGAGGTACACTATTACGGGGGACCATAGTTAATAGGACCAAATATTGTGGGTAAAAATGGTTAAATATATACCAGTAAGTTTTTATCTATACCAAAGGTCCTATTAACTATGGTCCCCCGTGATAGGAGTACACACCACGTACGCTCGTGGGATAGATCAGATCACGATCTATGGTACTGTAGACAGTATATTGATGTACATCTGCTGTATCATGTTTGTAAAACACCCCCCACCCCTCTCCCTTTTTTTTTCTTTGTTGAGCTGCAACCCGAGTACCTTCAAACCCCCCCTTCCCCCCGCCCCCTCATATATGTGTAAACCCGATATCCATAGCGCCGTGTCGTTTTCCCCCCGTAACGTTGATTTTTTGTGCCCGCAAATCAATTGTGCAAAATCTTCCGTCCAAGGTGTGGATGTGGTACCTGTCGGTGACGCTGCTGGTGATCATGGTGACGTTCCTGACGATCCGGTGTTTGCTTTTCTTCTTCGCCTGGATTGCGGGCTACGAGTTCTGGGTGCTGCCTCGACTGTTCGACGAGACCCTCGCCTTCGCAGAGTCCTTCACCCCGGTGCGTATCGGCGTACACAGCCGTTGCCGCAACTGCAACCGAACCGTATATACGTGTCGGCGTACATGGCCGTTGCCGTATATGGCCGTTGCCGTAGCTGTAACCGTAATTGTGACCGACCGTATCTGCAACTGCTGTGTCTGTAACCGTAAATACACCGGTAACTGTATCTGTATCCGAAACTGTTATTAGCTGCAACTGCATCCGCTACCGTAGCTGTGTTTGTAACCGCAATGTAACTGTAACCGTAGCCGGTAGCCGTAACGGTGTTCGCGACTGAACTGTATCCGTAGCTGCTGTGTACCCGTAAATGCACCTGTAACCGTAACTGTAACGGTAGCCGTAGCTGTGACCGTAACTGTTGTAACCGCATCTGCGACTATAACTGTAGACGTAACCCCCCCCCCCCTCCTCAAAATCCCTCCATTCTATAAAAAAAGGTGTGGACCTTCGAGAAGGGCTCGACCGGGCAGGGGTACTACCGAGTGGTCGCGGTCGGGGGAGTCGTGGCGTTCGTCATCTGGGCCTACAACCAGCCAACCGACTTCGACACATTCATCAGTGCCCAGTCCGACTTTATGTCGGACCTCTACGCGGGGAAGCTACTCTCGGACGTTTCCGAGGTATAATTATATAAGAACGGATTACATGGGATCGTTTTTATTCCGGTACCATGTACTGGTATACCGTTGTTGTTGTTGTTGTTGTTGTTGTTGTTGTTGTTCTCACATTAACTCTCTGACGAAGGAGTCCGTGGTCACACAAAGGTGCTGGAGCCCTAGGAAGATCCGAAAAACCAAAAAAAATCGAAAATTCGGCTGCCTCAAAATACACGAGACGAAAAAAGCGCACACAAGATAAAACCAATGTGCAAAACTGAACTAACATGGCCGCGGGTATATCCTCTCAACTATAACATAGAAGAGTGCCCCCGTTCCCACCACTAACCAACTCGTGGCTGCTGACTACCGTATACCAGTTTGGCTACGGTACGACTGTTTCCCTAAATATTGAGACCGTTTTTACTTGATGGCAGTATGCAAACGTTTCTTATACATCGGGACATAGTGGTAACATACCACTGGTGCTAGCAAATCGTACCAGGTATTATATATCGTCTTGAATCTAGTGTGGAAAAAATATCTCGAAGTTGGTGCTGGGTGAAACAAATGAGGAGAAAACTCGAGCGAGGCCTTGTATTCGAGGGAATGACGCCCCCAAAAGAGACAAAATGTAGGTGAGTCTAAATGTGCCTGTGTCGCGGTTTGTTGCTTTTTTTGTTGTTGTTTTTTTGTTTGTTGGTGCGTTTTTGTCATGTAATGCCCGTAGGTCCAGTAGAGCTTGCAATAGTACCACTTTCCGAGCCACCGCTACACGTGGTTGACGCGTACTGCTTGTGTCCGAGTATGCCATGGTTGCATAAGCAAATATGGCCCTATCTAAGCTACATAGGCACGCCCGTGTCTCTTGTCTTTGTCTGTGTTTTGGCATCGGCAGAAATCGAAGGAGGACATCGACAAGCCGAAGATGCAGTCCCTTGAGGACATCCTGAAGGCGTTGGACGAGCCGGAGGAGATAAGCGAGGAAGATTTGGATGCGGAACGTCTCATGGAGGCGCTACTAGCGGGCGAGATGGTAAACGCAACTTACGTGTAACTACGAAGTTACCTCTTAACCCTTTTAGAACCGCAGTCCCATTTTGGGGACAAACCAGTCAAATGTTCAGTAGTTTGTCCCCAAAACGAGACTGCGGTTCTAAAAGGTTTAAGGACCACACTCCCTTTTTTTCGGGGCAAAAATTCTTTAAACTTTTGACTTTCGATTTTTTTTCTGCACAGGGAAGTTCTAACAAAGGGTTTGAGTCACCTACCTGGTACCAGGTATAAACTAAAAAGCAGCAATTTAATCCCTCTCCAAGAAACGTATTTTGAATTGAATTGTAATGTTCACGATGTGTTTAAAAACAACTGCTACATCGGTATTGATGATTTATGATCGCCCTCTATGGTCATACGACTACGGCCATGCATGAGATCGAGTGCATCTCTCCTATCGAGTACACCCCCCGCCCCCTCTCATTTTTTTTTTTTTTGTAGACGCGTTTCGATTTGTTCCCTTGTGTCTTGTTTCGTTTCATCTTTGGTGTTGTTCACATTTCGTTTCGGTTCGTTTCCTTGGGTGCCATTCCCGAGGTTGTTTTGGTCCGTCTTTTGGTTTCGTTCAACTCGTTTCGGTTTCGTTTCCCCTTCGTTTCCTTCCTCTTTCGGTTTCATTTCGGTTTCGGTTTCGTTTCGGTTTCGGTTTTGTTTCGTTACAATACGACCCGTTTCGGATCCGTTGTCATTTGTCTTGTTCTTTGCCAGTTCCTTTTTCGGTTTCGTTAAGTTCCGTTTCAACTCGGATTTGTTTGCGTCTCGTTTCGTTTTGTTTCATTGTTCTAGTTCGGTTTCTGTTCATGTCATTTCGCTGTTTCAATGCAGGTTCCGTTCCGTTTCGGTTCTGTTGGCGGTTCGGCTCTGTTCGCGGTTCGCTTGTTCAGTTCGGTTTCTTTTCTTCGGTTTTGTTTCACCGCTGACGTGCAATTGTGACCATTGGCGTGTCATTGTCACCGTGTACGTGTTTTTTTACCGTTGAGGTGACCGCTGACGTGCATTTTTGTGACCGTTGACGCGCCATTGTAACCGTTGACGTGCCGTCGTTGCCCTTGACGTGCCATTGTGACCGTTGACGTGTCGTTGTGGCCGTTCACGTATCATTGTGACCGCTGACGTGATGTTGTGACCGTTGACGTGAAATTGTGAAGGTTGATGTGACAGTTGACTTGCTATTGTGACCGCTGATGTGTCATTGTGACCTTTGGCATGCCATTGGTGCCCGTTTACATGCATGTGTGACCGCTGGCTTGATTTCTTTGTCGTTGGCGTGGTAATTTGACCGTTGATCTGCAGGACGAAGACGAGCGATATGAGAAAGAAGAGGAAGGAGACGACGACGACGACGAAATGGCGGAAGAGAGGCCACAAGGGGAACTCTGAGGCTTCGAGCTTTAATTGGTTGATTGGCCCCTGTGTTTCGAGCTCTTAAGTTTTGAACTTTCGACGTCAAGTTTTGAGCTCTAAAATCTGGAAGCTGTTAGCTCTGGGCTGTTTGGATTCGGGTTTCGAGCTCTGAGTTGTGAGCTTCGAGCGGCGAGCTTTGGGTTTTATGCGTTGAGCTGTTAGTTTTGGGGTTTGACATTTGACTTAATAAGCTTTAGGCTTTTAGCTTTTTGGGTTGAAGTTTTGAGCTGTGAGCTTTGACTCGATGGGCTTCAAGCTATGAGCTTCAAACTCCGGACTCTGGAATTCCTGGCTTGAAAGTGAGCTTGCAGTTACGGCTTTCATTTTTGAGCTTTGAGGTTCTTTCGTCTCTAATGCTTTAAGATTTGAGCTTTCCGCTCCGAACTTTCAGCTTCGTATTTCAGCTTTGAGCTCCAAGCTTTTCAGCTTCAAGTTTTGAGCCTGAACATTAAGTCGTCTACCGCGTGCGTGCGTGTACGTGTGCGTGTGCGTGGCCGTTTTGTTCGTTTTTGTCCTTTTTCGCCTTCGTGGGGCTTGAGCGAGGAGGAGGAGGAAGGGAGGGGGGGGGGGGAGGGGAATGGGCTGGGTTGGGGTTGTTCTTGGTCGCTGGTTTCTCGGGTGGGCTCTGCCTCTCGCTTTTGCACATGAAGTTTGAGGCGTTCGCAGTCATGAAAGTGCTTGTCGTAGGATTGATCGATGCTCACGTGTGCGTGTATGGCGTGCGTCAGCGTGATAGCGTTTAGCGATGGCGTTAGCGTTAGCGTTATAGCGTTTAGCGATGGCGTTGGCGATAGTGTTAGCGTTAGCGTTGGCGTTAGCGTTAGCGTTAGCGTTAGCGTTTGGCGTTTGGCGTTCGCGTCAACGTTAGCTCTAGACGATCTCGGTATTAGTCTTGTCCGTGTCCTCCTTCGTCTTGTTCCCACTTTTTTTGTCATCCTTCCTGGTATTGTTTTGTTGATTCTTTTTTTTCTCTTCCCGTTGTCGTCGCCTTCGCCATCTTTTCGCGTGCAAACGACCTAACACTTTCATCCGTGCCACGCGCACACTGGATGACTCCGTCTCACTTTCGTGATTGAAGCGGTAGCCGTAAGTCTGATCTCATCCTGGGAACGTCTGGTTTCACCCTGGGGCTCATCTCTGCCATTGGTGCACATGATGCGGTTTAGGTCGTCGCGAAAATCCGCCTGAGGGACACAATAATACGTGCACCGCAGCAGTACGAGTACATACCCAAGGGAACGGCGCTACGGTCTGTGGTATGCCAGCCCTCGGCGGGTTTCGGGTGGAGATATCGGGTATGCCTGATGTTAGACCGGGTGGGTGGCTGGTGGTGACAGCAGGGTACGTGTGGAGGCGTTGAAAGTTCCTGGAAGGAAATTGTCGGCGTCGTGCTTACCCACGATCGCAGCAGCACCAACAGCGGCGGCAACAGCAACAGCAGCAGCAGCAGTAGCAGCGACAGCAATAGCAAAAACAGGCACACCAGTTATTATTCGAGGCAGCGCGCACTGCATGCAAAATCGTGGCAATAACAGCAATAGCAGCGGCAACCCGTTTTATACGAAGCAGCGTGTGCTGTACGGAGGTTTACGGATTTGCAGATTTTGCTGCTTCTTGTTGTGGATTTGCGTATTATTCGTCTTTCTTTTTTTGACCACAAATTAACTGACGAACGGTTTATCAACGCGTCACGGTCCGATGGTGTAGGTCTTGAAGAGAGTTCGTAGAGAGGGGGGGTGGGAGGGCTGGTGAGGTAGGGGGGGGGCTATTTCCTGTGGGTGTTGTCTGTCGCTTCCATGCGTCAACGCGGGGGGTCGCTCTGGGTGCTCTCGGGTACCGGGCGGGGCGGTGGGCGCTGGGGTTTCGTTAAAACACACGCGTATTTCATTTTCCTCGCTCTCGGCTGCCTACTACGTCGAACGTCAGTCGAATCGATTTTGAGTAAAATGCAGCTGACACCACCGAACACCAGGCAGCTGCAGCAGCAGCAGCAGCTGACGAGTTTGTCTATCTAATCTGTCATCATCATCACCATCACCCCCAGAGATAAAATGCAGCATCAGTACACACGACTTGGATGACCCGGGATGACCTCCTGATGCGAGCGTCCAACCTTCACAATTAAACAGTACAAAGGGGAACAGCCGGACAACGCATATCGTTGGCGCCTCTATGTGGTACAGCTGTCTTGGATTTTTTTTTTTTTCCGGAGGTTCAGCGTCTGCTGTATGCCTGGTACCTCCTGCTGCCATCACCTCTTCTGACAACCAACGCGAGGAAGATAAATGCGTAGCGGAAGCAGCATCTTCAATCAAGTAAATGTCTACGTAAATTTCTTATCGCGCGAGACGGCTGTGAATAAACACGGTTTACACAGCAGCAACAGCATGCTGTACGAGACCTCATCCATCCGCGAAAAAAATGTACCCACAGGCCAAGCTGCACAGACAGGGGGAATAAAACAAAATAAATAAAGACCGACGCGGACAGGGCGCGAAACAGAAGTACCAGCATCAGCTGTGATGTGGGAGAGAGAAGGGCAAGGGTACCAGTGATGATGACCCACAGAAGAAGTGTGACACAGGTGTCTGTGCTTCGCCAAACTCAGACGCAGCTCGTGAGACTTCTCTTTTATTAGGAGTGTGCAGCTTGCTCGAAGGGGGCAAGAGACGAGTGAGCAAGGAGGGGGGGTGGGACGCTGCGGGTTTTCGAAGACAGAAATATGATCTGTCTTCAACCGGCTATATTCTACTGGCAAGGAGGCACGCGTCACCCTCAACTGGGGGCACGCGCCACCCTTAACTTCAAGCGTGCCATCCCGTAAAACTTCAAGTATTGAGGTACTACTATGTAGTGCAACACCCGGTGAGTCCTGTATGAGGATGCTATATAGAGCAGCACCCGGAGAATCCTGTATGGGCTCACTATGGATGCTATGTAGTTATACCCCGGGAATTCTGTATGAACATAGTATCCTTTTCTGAAGATACTATGTAGCGAGATACCCCATGACTTCCGTATGAGCATAGTACCCTGTATGAAGATACTATTCAGCGCAACGTCCCGTGAGTTCCGTACGAGCATAGTATCTTGTATGAAGATACTATACAGCTCAACGCCCCGTAACTTCTGTATGAACATGGTACGTACGTATATTTCTATCTCCTCGCCTACTTCGATACTACTAGACGTACGTATCCATTCTGCGATTACAACTATCTTTTTTGCCGACGGTTGGTTTATATACATACTGATGGTTGGTTTCTACCTGGTGTATTATAAACCAAGGTACTCTATCACATTAGCCCACCCTGAATAGCCGTAGATGCAGACCCCACGACGATACAGAGATGGCTACTTAGACATCAGAAAATCGAAAGAGGGGGTCGAAGATGCTGCTATTCAAAACCAACAGCCAAATGAGACCATAGACCAACCCACACCTCGTAAATGAGGCTAAGATGCCTCTGGTAGGGATAGCGGTCTAGCTAGAGAAGGAAAACACAGGAAACGAAAGAGAAGAAGGAAGATAGAGACAAGAAGAAAGATCGCAATACCGAAAGACCGAAATACCGGAAGACCCAAATACCGAAAGATCACCCCTAAGGAAAGGCAAACAGGAGGAGCAACAGCAAGATAGGTACAATAACACTTTTTGTTGCGAATTGTGTCCTAGTGAAACAAGCGGAACGTGAGGTGCTAGATGGAATCAACACCCAAGGTGAACGCGTGTCCCAGACAGCGAACGCAGAGAATATCCCGTCCCGAAACTAGTATACGACAATCTAACGCACCCCCCGACCATCAGCTACTGTTAACTGATCGGGCGGATGAGTGGTGGGGGGGGGGTGCATTGGCATTACGCAGTACACCGCGTGCCAGTCCTCCGGCCTGATGACGCTGAAGGCACCAGGATCCGTGGGTCGCGCTCCGTGAAGTGGTGTCAACGGACGGAAGTAGAATAATCTTGATCGGGCCCGGGTCGTCTAGGAAGCGGACGATGTAGGAGTTAGTGGAGGAGGTGTCGGTCGAGGCGCGGGGGGCAACTTTGCCCAACCACCAAAGTCCATCGCGGGCCTTGTACCAGAGGTGCGCCCCGGCGGGTAGAGGGGAAGAGCTGAAGCGGCGAAGCCAGAGAGTGCGTAGTACGAGGCTGTACCCGGGGGCGAGGAAGATTTCGCCCGGGGACCGCGATAGTTCGCGGTGAGCGGCCCCGATGCGCATCTGGCGGTACAGCCGGTTGGTCTGACGATGCTGGGAAGGGGTGCCCGACCAATAGCGAAGCATGTGGGGTCGGTGAAGCTGTAGGTCTCGTTCGTGTTCCCAAGAAGGGCTAAGGAGTCCGGCCCAATGTGTTTCGTACTTTACGGCGAGGACCCCTCCCCGGCCGCGAACGAGTTGGTGTACAGAGATCTGATCGACCTCGAGGCGTTCGGGCGGTGGGGAGATGTCGTCGAAGGTGACGTGGAAGGGCGGGGACTTAGTGGAGAAGGAGCTGAGCACGTACTTAGTGAGGTTGGCCGGTAGGTGTTTGGGGAGATCGTCGATGTCGTCGGGGTTCCGGCAGGGCTTGCAGCGGAGAACGGAGACGCGGTGCTTGGAGTCCCGGCCAGGCCTTTCCGAGGGAAGGTCGAAGTACAGGAGCTTGTCGAGAAGGGGCCGTCCATCTGGAACGGCAGAGGCTGGTGCTGGGCCCACGGGAGAGTTTGGCGCAGAATTGTGGGCCGTTGTCGGAAAGAAGGGTAACGGGGCATCCCCAGAGAGGGATGTAACGGTCGACGAGGATATCGGCTGTGCTGGATGCGGTGAACTCGGCCTCAGTCGTGGTGTACATGTCGGCGCGGCGGCTGAAACGGTCGGTGAAAAGTAGAATATAAGCTTTGCCCCGAGGCGTGATGGGTAGGGGCCCGAAATAGTCGACGCTGACGAGAATATCGGGGTCGTTTGGTAGCGGCAGGGAAAGAGTGGGCCAACGAATTGTTTGGCGCGAAGACTTTCGCGCCTGGCACTTGAGGCAGCGACGGAGCCACCAGCGGGTGGAGATGTCCATGCCGGTCCACCAATAGAAGCGCATAAGCATGCTTAATGTCCGGGAAACACCCAGGTGGCAAGAGGTGGTGGAGTGGCATGTGTGTAGGACCCACGGTCGCATCGACATCGGAACGTAGATGCGAGGTGGCGACGTGAGGGGCTGCGGCGTGATCGCGCGAGCTGGGCCCAGGGGGGCGGTGCGCGTTCGGTGAACGAGAAGGACTGTGTCGTCGTCGGTTGTATGCAGCCGACCTTTCACGGCGAGGGCGGGAACCTCCGAGAGAAGTGGGCGACGTGTCGGGGGAATGTAATGCAAGAGGTCGCTCGGTGGCGGGGAAGGTGAGCCCAAGGAAAGGTAGCGTATGGTAGCGGAGCAAAGAGGTTCGGTGCGTTGTTCGCGCGCCCAGTCGGTGTAAGTGTAGCGCTCAACGCAGGAACTAAGGTATGGCTCGTCAGCAGGCTGGACAACGGGTTCAGGTAAGGGGGGCTGTTGAGTAGGGGAGGGCGGGGGAGAGGGCCCTGTGGTGGGGGACCGTGGCGGTGGTGGTAACACTGGTGAGGTGGCGCTGGCTGGAGTCGCTGGCGAAGGCGAGTCTTGAGCGGTGCCGCAGCGAGTTGCGTCAGGTCGCCGAGTGAGTGGTCTGGGCGCGACGGTGGGCGGACGGTGGTGAGGTGGGGACGGTCTTGAGACAGCCGTAGTTGACATTCGACGGCCAAATCCGTAGTCCGTCGGAGTGAGGGGAGTCCCGGCGGCAGCGGCAGAACGGCGACGGGTCCGAGAAGAAATTAGGCCCGACGAGGGACGAGGAGCGGCCGAAGGAGAGCCGCCCAAGGTGGGTGATGGCGAGACGAAGGATGGCCTGAAAACCACACCAGAAGGAGCACCAGCGGCCACGGCGGCTTTCTTGGAGCCGGAAGGCGATTCGGCGATGGGGTCGAGGGCGGAGAGGTGACCGACGAAGGCGTTGCGGAGCGGGTCGACGGTGAGGTCTTGAGCAAAGCGGGGGCCGGCGGGAGGGCTGCGAGGCGGTCCAGCGGCGAGTTCTTGAGCAACGCGGGGGCCGGCGGGAGGGCTGCGAGGCGGTCCAGCGGCGACATCTACTACGGCGGCAGAAGCCATAATAGAGTAGGGGGGCTGTACTAAGTCCGAGGTGTCCATACGTGGTCCGTGGCAGCGGAAATCGCCGAAGTCATCGTTGGTGCAAGGGAGTGGTGGGATGGTTTCGCAGGGTACGGGTGAGGGCGGGACGAGCCCACCCAAACCGATGACCGGGGTGAAGGGGTCCACCGGAGTGAAACCGCAGGCTTGGATAAGGTAGATGCCGACGGTGTCAGGAGTGGTGAGGCGGTTGGGCCCGGTGCGGTCCAGGTCGGTGGCTGGTTGTGGGAGTCGAGATAGAAAATCGGCGTTTCCATTGGCTGAGCCTCTCCGGTATTCCAGGGTGTAGGAGTGAGCGGAGAGGAATTCCAGCCAGCGTTGGACGCGAGCGTTGTGTTCGCCGACCTTGGTGATGCTCTCGAGCGCCTTGTGGTCCGAGTAGATGTGGAACTTGGTCGACCATAGGTGGCCGCGGAGACGTTTGATGGCCCAAGCGATGCTGCCGGCTTCGAGGTCAAGAGGGGTCCAGGATCGTTCGTTGTCGAGGGTGGTGCAGCTGATAAAGACGATGGGACGGACGGGGCCGTCTGGTTGTTCTTGTTCGAGAGTCGCGCCAAAACCGTCAATGCTGGCGTCGCAGTAGAGACGAAAAGGTCGGGAGTTGTCGGCAACGGCATCCCAGTCCGGGTATACCATGATCGGGGGAGTAGCGAGTTCATGAAGGATCTGGCGGACGATGGCTTCCATTTCTGAGGTAAAAACGAAGTTAACGCCTTGTTTGAGCAGGGCGTTAATGGGACGGAGCCGAGTGGAAAGGTTCTTCAGGAATTTCCGGTAGTATCCGATGCCGCCTAGAAGTGAGCGCACCTGCTTGGTGTTCCTAGGCATGGGCATCTGGGTGAGTGCGGCTACCTTGTCGGCATTAGGGCTAACGCCGGAGGAGGAAATAGTGTGTCCCAAGAAGTCAGCGCTGGTAGCATCAAGTTTGGCTTTCGAAGGAGAGAGCTTGAGGTTGTGTTTCCGAAGGCGTTCAAATAGGGAGCGGATGTTGGTGACGTGAGCCGCGGGGTCGGGGTCGAAAACTATGACGTCGTCGAGGTAGGCCGCTACACGGTCAAGGTCTTTGATGACCTCGTTGATGACCTTGACGAACCATCCAGGCGCGGCGCTGCTTCCTTGAGGCATGACGAGCCACTCGAAGAGTCGGGTGGGCGTGCGGAAGGCAGTAAGCGGTATAGTGTCCTTGTCGATGGTGATTTGGTGGAACGAAGACACTAGATCGAACAAGGAGAAGATGCGGCCTTTGCCAAGGGAGTCGAGGGCCTCGTCAACGCGGGGGATGGGCAATTGGCCCAGGGAGCTAATGGCGTTAAGCTTTTTGTAGTTCACCGTTATCCGCACATTTCTGTCTTTCTTAGGAATGGCGACCATAGAGCTGGCGTACGGGGACGTGGAGTGTTAGATCAGACCGGCAGCCAGGTATTGGTCGAGCACAGCGTCGACCTTTTTGGCGAGGATAGGGTTGATGCGGTAAGGGCGGGAATATACGGGGGCACTATCCGAGGGGATGGAAATCTTGAACGGAATAAGGGAGCACGAGCCGAAGTCGGTTTTAGACGTGGAGAAAACGTCGGGGAACTCGCAAAGAACTTCCCCCAGCGCCGTGATGACCGAAGGAGACCAACCAGAGCCACGGAGGTCAAAGGAAACGTCACGAAGGTGCAGCGGGAGTTGGTCCTAGACGCGGAGAAAGCTGGTTCGTTGGTCAACAGTCAGACGTCCCAAGAGTTGGTCACAAGGGGTCTTGGGGGGATCGGCCGGAGGTGTATGGTCGTCGTGTACGGGGATGTTGTCGTGTAGGGCGTGGACGTCGATAACAACGGAGGCTGGAGGTGACGTCGTGGGGAGAACTTGCAGTGCTGAGACCGGAATTTGTATGAGGGGGGAAGGGGAGGCCCCCAAAAGGTCGCCTGGTCAAGATCGGTGAATCCCGAGAGCGGGATATTCTGGTATCCGTTGGCGACGAAGATTTCTGTTTCGGAGGAGAGACCGTCGCGGGGAAGCATGTCGACGAGGTAGTGGGCGGTGGGTGCCGGAAGGCCGGAGGACCCCACCAGGTTAACCGGAACGAGAGACGGCGTAGCCGAAAGGGAGACGGCGTGAACGCCGGCGAACTCGAGGTGGATGGCGTCTTGCGAAGGACGGTTGTCGTGAACGAAAGTGGAGAGGCCATCCTTGCAGGGGGTGGCTAGGGAGAGCTCGCCAAAGAGTGATCGCGACGGGAGGCGAGGCAGGGTGGTGTACGTGCGTTGTTCGAACCGCATCCAGCTGTCGCGTCCCAGTAGAACCGGATGTTGCATAGTCCCATGTGGCACGATGCACGCCCATACGGCGAGTTCGGCGGAGGGAGTGCTGTTGTGTAAAAATTGGATGCTGAGTCGGACGGAAATCGAAGTTAGAAGCGGAGCGGATTTACCAAAACCACCCCAGGAACTAGGGGAAGCGTGTTGTTCACAGGCGTCCGACGCGGCGTTGCTGCGCTTCATACAGGCCCAAGCTTCAGCGGAGATGAAGGTCTGGGGAGAGACGGTATCCAGGAGAGCTACTAGGCCGTAGCGGTTGGATGCGGAGGGTCCACTGTGTACCTTGATCCTGGCCGTAAAGAAGGCGTCGTCGACGGTAACTATACCGCTCGAGAGGCCCGGTCCGTGTTCGGCAATGAGGGAGGGGAGCGCAGAAGGGAGAGTAGCTCCGGACGAAATGGCAGAGACCAATGCGTGCGGAGGAGTGGCCTCAGGAAGGAAAGGCGGCAGTAGGTGGCCCAGCGTGGAGTGCGGTGTAGGAGCTGGGACGGTTGCGCTGATCTCGTGAATCCCATTTTCGGAGGGTAAGACGCGATAGGCGCGAAGGGGGGGCGGGAGTGGAGGGGGGGAGGCAAGCTGGTGGCGGATCTTCATCAGGATATCGCCCAACAGGTTGAGTCCCGGCCAGAGTGGAGGTTGTAAGGCTCGCCTATCGTCACACGTGAAGCCAATGCCCCAGACGAGGTCGTAAGGACTTGCTTCGGCGAGGAACTTGTCGCCGGTGTCTACGAGTTGTTGTAGTAAAGAGGGAGCCGAAAACTTGGCGTGGTTGCCCTTGAAAACGATGTTGTACCGATGCTGTACCCAAAGTTCTTGGGTAAAATTGGAAATGGAGCGGCCGAGGCGTTTTTGTAGTGCGGGATTCGGAGAGGACATGATCTTCCGGCGACTTGCTGTGTCGCCGAAAAGCTTGGCCTTTTCCGACATCATGTACTGTTCCGCACAGTTGTAGTGCTCGTTGTCTACGGTGAACGTCGAAGGGTACCACTGGGAAAAGACCGAGGAATGATCCTAGAAAAATAGAATTTGGGAGGGGCTCAAGGTCGAAGGGAGTGGAGAGGGGGACGTGTTGTGGGACGTTATCGGGGAAGACGTGGGTGAGACGGCTTCGCTCCCCGAAAACGTGTGGGGGAAGGTCGATTGTGACGAGGCCCCGGGAGGATGTACGTGACGGCGAGACGCTCGTGACGAGGCACCCTGGGAGTCCCTGCCAACAGCATGTAACGTATGCGGAGGAGGGAGAAACTCGGAAGAACATGCGGTACCTGTAGTAGGCCGTGACCGTGGTGTGGGTGTCGGTACAGGTGGCTCCTGGCATAATCTTGGTGACTTGATCGAGTCTTCCGCGGATGAGTCCGCGGGAAAACCGTCCCTTGGGCCCAGGGAGGGTGGTGTGGTCAGCACGGGGCGGGCAGCTACGAGTCCGGGAGATTCTGCAGAACCAACGGAGGTCGACGTATGTGCTGTCCGGGATCGGCGGACGCCGGTTGACGTGTGCCGAAAACATCGTTCGTCAGAGGACGTAGATGAAATGGGAGTCGATGGCCCTGGGGGAGGAGCAGAGCCTGAGAGGGAGTGGATACCGCTGTTGGCCGTGGTTGTCGTATCGCCCACACGATTGGCAAGATCCGTGGACATTTCAGCAATGTTAGGCAAGGCGCGGCGTCACGCATCGACTGGGGACACCGAGGGGAGCGTTGAGGGAGTGCTCGGTGTGCCCACCTCCTCCTGCTCACACCTCAAACCAACCGCTTGAACAAGGGAGCCAACCCTGGATCGAGTGGTTGATATTGAAGGTAGGTTGCAAGGGGGAAGAAAAGAGGGGGAGGGGCCGGGAGAGTAAGTAGAGCCGGCGGCTCCAGAAAAATACGCTGCCCGAGGTCCCAGAGAGGTACCCGGCTGGTGAAGTCGCGAAAGGTTCTTCACCATCGGCTGGTCAGTTAGTACGGAAGGTGCCCGGGGGCCGGGAGTTTTGATTACTTCCGTGCTGAGAAGGGCCGAGGCGCATGTTAGCTGGGGTCGTGGGGGGTCTGCGTTGTGGGACCGGTTACGGTGAGGGCAGATGAGGGAGGTCCTTGGGGGGAGGGGGGGGGGTAGCTGTGGTGCCGAACTGTCCCGAGAGTGTTGGTTGTGAGGAGAGTAGTTTGTTCACTGAGAGCCTGCAGCACGGCCGGAGTTGCCGTGGGAGCGCTCGTTCTTAGAATGGGAGTTGTGTCGGCGGTTGTTATTGGAATTACCGGCAGAGTGGTGTCCCCTCAAGTTGGAACGCTTGGAATAAGAGTTTGAGTCTCGTTGTCTCTGGCGTTCATATTGTCCCCGACGGTATGAGAGCATACGTTGTTGCCACTGTTGAAAGGCGTAGCCTCCGTCGTTGTTGCCGGGGGTTCAGGATACCTGATTTATTTATGAAGGGGCTCTGGCAAGTTTTGACGCTGTGGTCCCGGCCGCCGCAGTTGAGGCATACGCCTCGCCATGTGCGGAGAGCGGCGGCTCTGGAGTTAGCGCTAAGGAGCGGACTCCAGAGAGGCGGGTCAGTGGTGGAAAACGTGGTAGACACCATGTACACTTCGTCGAGTATGTTCGAGGGGCCAATGGTTGTAACCCAAGGTGAAAGGGTCCGGGTCAGTGCCTGGGGGCGTAGAGACGTTCATGACAAAAGGGGTTGCGTTGGGAGCCTTGCTGATTTTGGTTGGAATGATTGCGCGAACGCGTCTGCTGAGCTGGAGCCGATGACGGCGGGGACGACGAAAACGTCTTGCGGCCTCCGGGGGAGGTGAAGGAGAAAAGAAGGCTCGCCAGACGGGTCGGTCATTGGAAACGCACGGCCGCGGAAGACGAAAGTTGCTTAACGGGCGCGCGCGCTACAGCGGTTGTCTCTACAGGCGCGCGCAATGCGCGCGCGCTGCGTTACGTTGCCGTGTTACCCAAGGAGAACGCGAACGCTGATAGACAGAAAGACAGAAAAAAAACAAGGACAAAAAAGGGAAAAGACGAAGTACTCTAAAATACAATGATTCGGATCATGCCAAAAAAAAAGAAGGAGGAAGGCTCACACGAAGGGAGGAGAAGGCTCGTAGAACAGGTCGAGGCGATGGCCACGGGCAGAGATGTAGTCCGTTAGACGCCGCCAATTGTGATGTGGGCCGACGAAAGGGCAGGGGTACCAGTGATGATGATCCACAGAAGAAGTGTGACACAGGTGTCTGTGCTTCGCCAAATTCAGACGCAGTTCGTGAGACTTCTCTTTTATTGGGTCCTGGAGTGTGCGGCTTGCTCGAAGGGGGCAAGAGACGAGTGAGCAAGGAGGGGGGGGTGGGACGCTGCGGGTTTTCGAAGACAGAAATATGATCTGTCTTCAACCGGCTATATTCTACTGGTAAGGTGGCACGCGTTACCTTCAACTGGGGGCACGCGCCACCCTTAACTTCAAGCGTGCCATCCCGTAAAACCTCAAGTATTGAGGTACTACTAGGTAGTGCAACACCCGGTGAGGCCTGTATGAGGATGCTATATAGAGCAGCACCCGGAGAATCCTGTATGGGCTCACTATGGATGCTACCTGGTATGTAGTTATACCCCGGGAATTCTGTATGAACATAGTATCCTTTTCAGAAGCTACTATTTATATGTAGCGAGATACCCCATGACTTCCGTATGAGCATAGTACCCTGTATGAAGATACTATTCAGCGCAACGCCCCGTAAGCTCTGTATGAACATAGTACGTACGTATATTTCTATCTCCTCGGCTACTTCGATACTAGACGTACGTATCCATTCTGCGATTACAACTATCTTATTTGCCGACGGTTGGTCTATATACATACTGATGGTTGGTCTCTACCTGGTGTATTATAAACCAAGGTACTCTATCACACTTGCCGTTCAGAGGTGTGGGAGTGGGTTTTGAGGAGACGCATCTTCGACTCATGTTCTAGTTTGTGGAATCGGGGTTTCCATGATTTTCCCATGATTGTACATACACGGCTCATCAGAGTGGGCTAGTGTTATGATACTGCTTTGTATGAGGTAGAAAGCCCGGTAAATACCTGGGTTCTGGCACTGGGATCGTATTTGTAGTACTTGGAAGACGTACATCAGGTGAAAAACCAGGGTTTTTCAAGAGAGGCACTAGCTAGCGTGGTCTCAGTCTCCGTCGTGCACGAAAGGAATAAAAAGTGGCTCTTCTATCTCTAAGCGAACATCAACGTGAGTACCAACGAGTGCCGGCTTAATGAGCAGACCTGTCCAGCGATACAAAGTGTCCCGCTCTCCGTGATCTTAACACTTACGTGTTGTCGTATAGCATAGAAGTATCTCCTTCTGTCCCGTCAAGGGTAAATCCTATAGGTGAGGGTGCTTTCAAAATATACGATAAAATAGGGGGTCAGTTTTAGGCTTCAAAAAGTGCCAGAAATTAGACTGGTAAAAAAAACCGTCAAAAGTTACTAGAAAATAGACTCGACTTGTGCTTCAAAGGTCACTAGAAAATAGACTGAATGTTTGCGTCAAAATATACTATAAAAAGTACTGGAATTGTTGCTTCAAAGGTTTACTATTAATAGAAAATATACTGCACTTTTCGCTTGAAATGTAGCAGAAAATAGACTGAAAAACTGGTTTAACAAGGGACCGAAAAATGTTGCTTCAAAACGTACTCGACTATAGGCTGGAAAGTATGCTTCACAAATTTACGTTGTTTTTTCCTCAGAGGGAGAACCAAAGAGCGAAACTCTTGGGGGAAAAATCTGTCGCGTCAAGTGACTAAAATCTCCGTCGGAAATATTATCACGCCAGTCGCGCTCTCGCTCCGCTAGCAGCCGGTGCTTTTGGTGCCCCCCCCGCGTACAAAACCCGTGCACACACACCGAAAGAACGACGACCGAAATGAAAAAGAAAAAAAAAAAAAAGAGAAAAAAAGTACCAGTCTGATCGTAACAAACAGGTAAGGGACACTTAGATTGCCACAAAAGTTCTAAATGTACCTTACATTTACGACCAGATTGGCACGAACGAGGTACCAGGTAATGGCCAACTGGGTGATCAAAGCTCTCTCCTCCTGGGGTTTGCGTAACACGTATGGACCTCGATGCAAAGCTGATCACCGACCAGGCACAGAAGGAGGGAGAAAAATCGCCCCCCCCCCCCTCCCCCCTCACCCCCCCCATAACTCCCCATCACAACTCCACCGTCCACGTTTAGGGGAAAAAAATACTTGGAATTAGAGTTAGACCAGTTTTGCAGTGGTAAGGAGGCGTACCAACCCCCTCCCTCCCACCCCTTTCCCTTCTCCTGCTCCCCCCACCTTCCCTCTGTAAATAAACAAATTGCAGTAGTCAGGGGACATCCGGGGTACATCCCCGGGTTTCCTCTTGAGGGTGATATTCTCACTCAGGTGCTTCGGCGATGCTGACCCTGAGTCGAGCTTGGGCAAGCCGACTGTCACCACCATAAAGCGATGCATGCATGCAAAAAGAGCAGCATCTTCAAATACATTAAAAAAACGCTTCGTATAACAGCAGCAGCAGCAACAGCAGCAGCAGCAGCAGCAGCAGCAGCAGCAGCAGCAGCAGCAGCGGCAACAGCAGCAGCAGCAGCAGCAGCAGCAGCGGCGGCGGCGGCAACAGCAGCAGCAGCTAGCTCCTTCGGGGCTGTACAAAAGAGTCACAGCAACAACAAAAAACAGGTACCAATCTGATCGTAAAACAACTACCACTACCGTGAGCGAAAACTACAAGGACCGCTTGGTCTTTATAGTGATGTTCTAAACGATCCTTATCTTCCGCCCAGAGTGCTTCGTAGGAGACCTTTATACGGCAACAAAAGCTGCAATTTCCAACTATACCTCGTATTTGCGATCAGACTGATGCGTGTACGTACGTACGTACCAGGTATGTACGTATGCTGACTGACTGCAACGCCACCACACCACCAACACATATATATGCCTCCAAAAAGGGCTGGTACACAACTTCTCCACACAAAATAGGCGAACAGGAAAAGGGGAAAGGGGGGAAGGAAGGAAAAGAGGGGGGGACGGGGGGGGGGGGGGTGGTACATTGTAGTAATAGCTACTGTCTGCCGGAGTACATCCTGGAACTATAGCTCTCGGGGGGAAAGAAGTACACAGCACAGGTCGAAAACATGAACAGGAGAGCCTCTACCCAGAACAAAAAAGAGGAGAGCGACGCACTCCAATCTTTGTTGCCCCTTTTCCTCCCTTTTTTTTTCTTGTTGTTTTGCCTTCCCTAAACTACCGTCAATACATTACAGAGGTACCACTAGTACATTGCTACACTACAGCAGCAGCAGCGCGGGAGTACACTGAAGCAACAGAAAACCGCGTGCCCCCATGCCGTCACGAGTAAAGTACACACCGATAGGTCCAAAATACGGAGAGCATCTACTCCCCCCTTTCGGGGTCCTGTTTTTGCCTTTGCCTCGGGCTTCAGTCAGCGTCAAATACACTACAGCAGCAGCAGCAGCAGCGGCAGCGGTACACTACAAGCAGCAACTACTGCCATCCCCATGCCGTGTACGAGTGCACACCGCCAAGCTCTGGGAAAAAAAAGAGAAAAAAAAAGACGGAGGTGATTCACACACACACCCCTCTTTCTTGCATACATTTCCTTCCCACGTACCCCAAGAACTAAGTACAGCGGCAGCGCCGGCGGAAACCACTGCAAGCAAGCAGCAACAAACCCAGCACCTACGGCAGCACACTACACCCACAGCGGCGCAAAACATACACTACAGCAGCAGCAGCAGCAGCAGCAGCAGCAGATGTGAGAGGTACCTCTAGGGTAGCACTTTCTACCACCACCGCCCAATCACGAATAAATACGTCCGATCATGATTAGAAACATCTTCCTCATCGTGGCCCCGGAAACAGCAAGAGGAGGAGGAGGAGGAGGAGGAGGAGGAGGAGGAGGAGGAGGAGGAGGAGGAGGAGGAGGAGGAGGAGGAGGAAGAGGAGGAGGAGGAGGAGGCGGGGGAGGAGGAGGTGTGCGGGCAGAAGAAGGATGAAGAGGAGGAGGAGGAGGACGAGGAGGAGGTGGAGGAGGGGATGCAGAAGGAGGTGCAGGAGGAGTAGGAGGAGGAAGTGGCGGGGGGGGAGGAGGTGGTGGGGGGTGGGGGGGGGGGGGGGGTCGAGCGAACACCCCCCCCGAACAGTCACACGCCATCGCCTCAGGTGCCACCACCTACACCGGCAGCACCTAGACTATATCGACACACTACAACACCAACACCAACATCAACATCAACACCAACACCGTAATCAAAATCGAGAGCGACATCAACCATCGTCGCATCACCGTGAAGAAAAGAAGAAAAAAACGCGGCCGGACAAAGATCACGGCAATTTTGTCTCTCCTCTTGCCCTTCCCTCCGTACGCACGCCCGAAGGTCAGATACACCAACCGACCGAGTATATACTGAGAGAGCGGGGGGAGGGGGGGGAGAGAGAAAAAAATACATTTTAAAAAACGAGAAGAAAAGAAAAAAAAAACGACGCGATCTCAAAAACGAAAAACCAAAGCATGACGGAAAAACAAAAAAAAACAAACAAGGCGAACCAAACAAAACAAAACAAAAACGAAACGAAAGGAAACGGAACGGAAGGAAAGGAAGCAACATGAAAAACAAAAATAAAAACAAACAAAAAAGACAAACGAAAACAAGTAAACGTAAAAGACTCGTGACACAAAAAAAACAAGAAAAACAAATAGTAGTGTCCTACCCATTTCTTTTTTTCGCTTTCTGTATCAGCATACCCTTTACATTTGTCATCTCCTCCACAGTCTGGTTCCCCTTTGTTGGCACGCAAAGCAACTTCTGCGGACCCCCCTCCCTCCCTCCCCCTCCCTGGTGCTAGCGATGTTTGCCTGGTCGGTGAAAACCCGACGTGCTTCGACCCTGCATTATAGGGATGCGAGGGTCTATGGTCATATGACCCTGCATAATAAGGATGCGAGGGTCTATAGTCATACGACTATGGTCATGCATGATAACGAGTACACCCCCCCCTCCCCCCGCCGCCGCCGCTTAACACCTCAAGGCGCTCCGCGCTTGGTGCTAGCAATGTCTGCCTGGTCGGTGAAAACCCGGCGTGCTCCGTCCCGGCATTGTAGGGATGCGAGGGTCTACGGCCATACGGCTACGGCCATGCATGATAATGAGTACACCCCCCCCCCCCGCCCCCGCCCCGCCACCCCGCCCGGCCTCCCTCCCCTCACCCCCCCCGATAACCGCATCTCCTTTATCCTTTCAACACGTTCTGTGTACGGGCGCGGCGCGGCGTGCACCGCGCAAACATTAGTTCTCCGAACCACCACCACCACCACCACCACCACCACCACCAAACAAGAAAAGGGAGGAAAAAACATCCTGCCCACAAAACCAACGCCCCCCCCCCCCCCCGCCCCCCCCCCCGCCCCCCCCCCGCGCGCCGCCGCCCTTTCTCCCTCTCTCTTTCCTTGCCTTGGAAGGTTCTGAGAAATATATCCGTTTTTGTTATCGTCTTTCCTCGTCCTCGTGCTCTTTGTCGTTGTCTTCATTTTCGTTGTTTTTTGGTACCACAACCACAGCTACATCGTCGTTGCTTGTCTTACGCACAACGATATTCCTTCCGGGTACGAGAAGATACAGAGGCAAGGCGGAGAGGGGGGGGGGGGGGGGGGGGGGGGAACGTGGTTAGGGTGTGTGTGGGGGGGGGGGGGGGGGGGGGGGGTGAACTCGTGTCATGCATGGCCGTAGTGGTTTGTATATAGACCTGGCATACCTACGATGCCGGGACGGGGGCGCGTCGGGTTTTCAACCACAAGGCAGGCATTGCTTGCACCGAGCGAGAGAGCAAGCGCCGTTGGGTGTTCCGGGCGAGTCTCGCACTAACGGTGAGCTGCATCCCCCTGTATACTGAGAACCGTTTGTGAAGCGGGTTTTCTCGCAATAGGGATTTCAGCTTCGAAGGAATTGGCTGGTATTTCTGGTGGGTGTACTAATTGACATGCAAGACCGTAGCCGAACGAACGTAGACCTTCGCACCCCTCCAAAAATGCCGGTAGGGAGTATGTCGGGTAGTGCTGGAGGCGGGGGGGGGCGGGGGGATTGGGGGTGGGGGTGGGCGGGGCGGGGTCGGTGTTATCAATAGAATACACAGAAGACTCTGACGTCTGTACGCATTTTATTCCGATGCGGGGGAACCTACGACGATCTACGGGGCAAGATTGTCAGCGGGATTTTTTACAAACACCGGATATTAGAATTATCTGCGTATGTATGCACCTGGTGCACAGGGTGAGGGGGAGTTAGAAGTAATTGTGCCGCAAAACACGGCAAACACTAATGCCGGTAGTGGTTATCAGCAGCGGTGGGCGACTAAAATATGTTCGTTGGGCATTGCCAAGAAATTGTTGTAACAGGCCGTCGGCTGCTCATTTCTTGTTCTGTTTAGTATCGTCAATTACTTTCCGGCTCAACTGCCGTTTCGCTGTTGTGATCACTCAACTGTCCACCTCAACTCGTACGTACCAGGTAGGAAGTGAATTTTTCTACTATTACGGGGGACCATAGTTAATAGGACCTATGGTATACATAAAAACCTATATATTTAACCATTTTCACCAACAATATTTGGTCCTATTAATTATGGGCCCCCGTAATACTGCACAAACAATAGTGTTGGATACCGACAGAGAATCGAGGTCGATCAACCGACAAAAACAATAACAAAAAAAAAAGAGAAACCGAGACATAACATCTCGATATATACTTCAAAAGATCGAAGCGTTCGTTCAACATCTGCATGAGAAAACACACACGGGGACGCCAAGGGATGGAGGGAGAACAACCAAAAAAGAAAAAGTTCGATGCTATCTTTTTAGTACAGCATATTGATACCCCACGGCAGTATATCCAACGCAATCTACCCTCGGCGTCCTTCTAAATGAACTCCAAGGCAGACTTCACATCAACTCTTTTAGGACCGCAGCCCGAATTTGGGGACAACTGACATGAAATTCGAGTGGTCTGTCCCCAAAACGGGACCGCACAGTCGTACACGGGGTAAGGGCGTTGAGCTCGCACAAGGGTTGCGATCGTGTTTTCAGCGCTCGATTTTTTCCCGAGAGCGGAACGGTTAAGGTTGCCAATTCCGCAACATTTTTTTATTTTTCTTCTTTTTTTTTTTTTCGGAAAATATCAGTAATATCTTGGTCGAAAAAAAAAAAACTTCCACAACTAAACTACAAGGTACAAGGTACGAGTATATATATCGATCGACTTTTAATAATAGCACCCTTGACCCATTTATTTGAGTCGAGAGAAAAAAAAAGCGAGCCTTGAGAAACGATCACACCTTCCCCTGTGCAGACTCAACGCGCTTCGACCGTAAAACAGTAGCCGTGTCCACAGGTCTCGCCCCCCCCCCCC
This sequence comes from Nereocystis luetkeana, assembly GCA_031213475.1. Lineage (NCBI taxonomy): Eukaryota > Phaeophyceae > Laminariales > Laminariaceae > Nereocystis > Nereocystis luetkeana. The sequence continues at coordinate 8,939,973 of JARUPZ010000005.1, forward strand.
CCCCCCCCCCCCCCGGTATGTGCATATATACACGCCTCCACATCCAACGCGCGGAGGGTTTATTTATGCAGCAGGATTCCCACCGCTCTTCGATTTGCATCGATATAATATACCCAGGTATATATATATAAATATATTAAAAGTTACTCTTACGTCACCCGCTCATCGGTCACAACTATTAATTGAAGCTGCCAAGATAAAAATATTTTCGTTTCTTACACAAAGAAGACAGCTTCGTTTGGTTGGCTTCGGGCTATCCCGCCAAATATTGCAGTCACGAAACGACCTCATCTTAGTCCCGCTCAGAAGAAAAGTCTGGTAACCAGTATAATATATACCTGGTATATACTTCGTATACATACCGGTATTTATTTAATGTTTATTCAACTGCCATGATATAATAGCCCGTCGTCACGACAACCGGTGTGAACGCGGAGAATATACGAGTATGCGGAGTGAGTTCTCTAAAAACCCACCCCTCTGGAAGGATTATTCCGGGGGACCATAGTTAATAGGACCTGTGGTGTACATAAAAACCTATATATTTAATATTTTCTACTAATAATATTTGGTCCTATTAACTATGCCCCCCCCCCGCAATACTTGGAAGTATGTAAACAGAGCCGGTTTAACCCTTTTAGAACCGCAGTCCCGTTCTGGGGACAAACCAGTCAAATTTCAAGTAGTTTGTCCCCAAAACGGGACTGCGGTTCTAAACGGGTTATAACCCATTTATTAATAGTACTGCAGTCCCCAAACCTCTCTAATTACTATTACGGGGGACCATAGTAAATAGGACCAAATAGTGCTCGTAAAAAAATATAAATATATAGGTTTTTGTACATATAGTGGGTCCCATTTACTATGGCCCCCCGTAAAAGTGTTTTGTCCCCAAAACGGGACTGCAGTCCTACCAATAAAAGGTTCAACAAAACCCTCTCCCGAGCCTTTCAGAGCGAGGAAAAAGACGGCCAAAAGTCACGATCGCAGCAGCAGCAGCAGCAAAAGCAGCAGCAGCAAAAGCAGCAGCAAAAGCAGCAGCAGCAGTGGCCAGTCAGTCACTGCGCGGCTGGGGGACGTGACAGAAATTGCTGTCCGAATAGAGAATGGCCGAGCGCTCACACGTACGGCACGGTACGGCGGCAACATGACCCATGTTACCGCCTCTGCTGCTGGGCGCGCGCCGCTCGTGGGCAGCCGACAGTGCCAAGAGCTACCAATACTTAGGGCGCTATCTTCAACATCCTGGAGGGGTTAAATGAAAGAAGACGAAAAACACAGAGTCGCCGCCGTCCCGTAAGGCGCAAGTAACACAAGTGTTACTACTGCTACAACCGCTCCATTTATTTATTTATTTATTTATTTATTTTTGGGGGGGGTGGGGGGGGGGGGGGGCGGCGGCTTCAGGAGGAAAAATTAAAGGGTCGAAAACTACAGCGGAGACTATTAATACAGCGTTACAGTCAGTGCGTGTGATAACCCTTGTGGCGCAAGCCGAAAACGCCTTTTCGTAAACCAGCCTTCTCGTCTATCCGTAGCGTAGGCGGGTCCAGCCGATCTGGTCCCCTTTCACTGTACGAGTACTACTCTATTCTCTTGCTGCGGGGGGCCACAGTAAATAGGACCCAATACTGTTGATAAAAATAGGTAAATATATAGGTTTTTGGGTGTACCGTAGGTCCTGTTTACTATGGTCCCCCGTAATAGCGCACGACGAACTGCTGTACATCCCTATGAGCCGACCAAATGACTAGTCGGCGACCTGTAGTCAGCCAACTCACAGCCCTATATACTAATCATGGGACCTACCTAGCCAACTAATAACTAGTCGGCGACTTATTGTCGGCCAACTCACAGCCCTATATATTAATCATGGAACCTACTTAGCCAACTACTATCTATTCGGCGACCGTTTTTTAGCCAGCTCACAGCCCTAATCTTGATCATCTGTGTACTCCAAGTACTTGGGATGCTTGTACTGCGGGTACTGCTTGTACTCGGGGTTTCGTACTGCTCATGCTTCCAGTACTCACAGTATTTTGGCCCTCAGTACTGCTCATACTCCCAGTACTCGCAGTACTTCCGAAGGTCGTCAGTATGTACAGCAATACTCTCAGCACTTGGGATTACGGAATGTACTCGATACCGCTAAAATACTCTTGGAGAGTATGAAGCATGCAGGGAGTACCTCTGCACCACTGCTGTAAAATATATAAATACGTACCTGGTTCTTGCATGTGTCAAACATACAACTCTGGAAAAATGAGCGATGAACATGTCACAGCAGACAAGGGGGGCGGGGGGGGCAACAGTCTACCAGAAAAACGCAGATTCGTCCCACATAAATTCCAGATTCATGCTTCACTGATTCCAGATTCATCGACACAGCAGTTCCAGATTCATCCGCAATCCTAACCAGATTCATCCGCAGTAAAAGCCAGATTCATTCACATCACGAAGTCGCAGATCCATCCTGAACAAACCAGATTCACCCGCGCTGGGAAGAAGCAGAACATTGCTGCGACTGTTGTTGTGGTTGTTGATATTGTCGGTGCACTTGTCGTCTTAGTTGTTGCGGTTGGTGTTGTTGTGGACAAAACATCAAACCGCTTCAATTTGGCGAGAGATGGAGACCGAGATTGGGGATCGAGATTCGAGATTCGAGATTGCCTCTTTTCGCCAAAATTGCCGACACTATCGAAAGAGAGAATTCCCTTTCTCGGGGGAAAACCTTTTTCCGATGGTTGATCGGCTCTTTTTCCCGGAGGCGATCAATCTCCATCACTGGGGTCTGGCGATTGTGGATGTGGTGATTGTGGTGGTTGTTGTTGATGTTGTCCATGTCTTCGCTGTGGATGTGGTCGTGGTGGTTGTTGCTGTTACGCCCGAGGTTGCCACAGCAGTGTGACAATCTCTTGAGACATTATAGTCCGGGGACACAAGCACAAAAGACACGCCGGCATGATCATAATCACGTATGAAAGGAAACGACAAACCATATCGGAGCAGGAAAATAAACGAAGTGATGGGGGGGGAGGGGGGGGGGGGGGGGGGGGGGGTGGGGGGGGGGGGGGGGGGGGAGCAGAAACAACAACAACAAAAATCGAGCTCAGCGACCACACTTTGCTAACAACAAGCGTTTGCTTGACTACTATCATTAGTCTAGACTTCCACACTTTCCTGCACAGCGTACGACTAAAACACACACACGAGTACCACAACAACAACGACAACAACAGCAACAACATTTTGGAATCCGCCGCCACAACGTGGGCAAACAAATGACAAAAGACCATATCGGTGCAGTCTCATCAACCGACTTTGTCGCGGGGTCAGGCCAGCCCACGCCAGCACGAGCAGAGTTAACGCCGCACCCCCTTGTCGCCCAACAACTCCTTCCTCACGCCTTGCATTGTCGGTACGCTGGGGACACGCACAAACAGTCACCACTCCCCGTACCCCACCACCCTCACGCATTTCCCATAATCCCCTACTGTTGCTGCGTGTAGCCGATGCTGCACTTGTTCGTTGTTTACATAAGTAAGCTTCTCCCTCTTGGATCACGAATGGAGCATACGTAGCCCCCTTTTCCCGACGTGCTCCGTCCCGGCATTGTAGGGATGCGAGGGTCTATGGTCATACGACTACGGCCATGCATGAGATCGAGTACATATCTCCTACCGAGTATCCCCCCCCACGTAGTGTTTTTGTTAAGGCACCCAAGAGGCAGTTACATAGTACTCCCATTGCTGTCTCCGGAAATGCCTACACCGGAAATTAAATCAACTCATTGAAGCTGTCGTCCATATGCAAGTCCGCCTCACGAGCGATTCTTAGTAGGATGCAGCTCACCCTTCATGCCACTCGCCAGACACCTCACGTCTCGCTTCGCGCTTGGTGCAAGCAATGTCTGCCTGGTCGGTGAAAACCCGACATGCTCCGTCCCGGCATTGTAGGGATGCGCGAGGGTCTATGGTCATACGACTACGGCCATGCATGATATCGAGTACATCTCTCCTACCGAGTACACCCCCCCCCCTCCCCCCATGGTCATACGACTACGGCCATGCATGAGATCGAGACATCTCTCCTATCGAGTACACCCCCCCCCCTCCCCCCTCCCCCCTCCCCCCTCCCCCCTCCCCCCTCCCCCCTCCCCCCTCCCCACCCCCCCCTCCCCCCTCCCCACCCCCCCCCCCCCCCAACCCTAACCCACGACACACCTCTGCTCCGTCTGGACGAGGACGACGGGGTTTCGATGCACGTCGTTGTTGATGGCGTGCGCGTGCCCCAGGGCCTGCTGCTCCTCCTCCTCGCGCTCCACTAGCATCACTAGCACGTCGGCGCACTTGGCTATATGTCTGTACGCGCCCGCGTGCCCCTCATGGCCCACTCCCATATTCGGTGCAGCTTTTTTGGAGGGAAAAAAAAAGAACAACAACAACAACAACAGCAGCAGCGGCAACGAACGCAGAAACAGTGAATAGGGTGAATCGCGAAGAATTTGGTTGGGTCGGTTGTTCTTGTAGTCTCTCTCCCCCCCCAAAAAAAAAAACAAACAAACGAACAAACAGCAACCCCAACCCCACGAAAAGTTGATCGCTGTGGAGGATTTGAAAAAAAAAAAAAAAAAAACAAACATGTGACGCGTTTTGAGCTGTTGTACAGCAGTCAGTCTACAGGAGGCTATTCTAGGGGCTGGGTGAACCGACGGAATATTGTTTGGTCTAGCAAAAGGGCGCAGCTTCTGATTGGCTACGTACGTAGCGCCCTTCGGATTCACCTGCTTGTTACCCGCTCACCTACTCATGTTTGTGGGTTTCTAAAAATATATTAAAACTCTTGACCAAAATTGGGTTTTAGTTTTCATCGCGAACAGCCTACCAGGTACGAGTATACACTATTACGGGGGACCATAGTTAATAGAACCAAATATTGTTAGTAAAAATGGTTAAATATATAGGTTTTTATGTATCCACAGGTCCTTTTAACTACGGTCTCCCGTGACAAACAAGAGAGAGAACAGCAACGGCAACGGCATTCCACAACTTCGAGATCTATACCTGGTACATGCTTGAAGGCTGGTCTATCCATTTTCCGATCTCGCACTGCTGGTATGGTTTAGCTCATGTTGCCTGGTGGGAGCCGGGTATATCTCTGCATGGTCTAGCGCATGCATGCTTCCTGGCTTCGTTGGGTTGCAGCTGTATATACGTTGCATTTATTATGTATACCTGGTATTATATCATATTAACATGCCATAATCTTTGACACACTTTCTATTTCGCACATGCCTTGATATGTCAGGGTCAGTGCCTCCAAATTTCAAGTCCCAACTCGCAGTGGTCCACAAGATACGACTCCATGATTGATTGTGCGCTTCATGGCTGGGCCAGCTCGTATACATAGAACTACATACTTAGATCACAACCCCTGAGCGTGCTCGGTTGGTGCATCCCTGGCCTCTCAAGAGCTCCCACTTCCAAACCGCCTCCTCTCACTACTTGCCGGACCTTTCCAGCAGTTCTTTATTTTCTCGGCCCTTTCTTCCTCTTGTCGTCTTTCGTTTCGTCTGCGCGCGTGTTCTCCGAGCACGGCATCGCGGGAGGACCCGGCACCATCGCGGGTGTCAGCGGGTGCTGGCGGGTAGAGGGGAGGTTGCAAGGAGCGCGGTCGCCGCTTTCGTGCCTAGGCGTCGCGTGTGCCTCGAGACACGAGGGATGCATGAACGGGCTTTGTCTGGCTTCGATTTATGATTGTTGATAGAGTATGTACGAGTTTATAAAGGACGTTCGGGAGGGAAAGATAATATTCAAGCGGTGCTTATTTTTGCGACCACGCTGAAGTTGAAAGAGGGAGTTGTGCGGTTTGAACACCAACGTTATCGAGCTGGCGAACGACGGCCACGGTGAGCACCGGGCTTCACGCGGGGCGGGCGACGGGGCTGATTGTGGCAGAGAGTGATAAAAGCTTTACCCGAACCGAATCGGTAGCGAGGTGGTCGCGAGAGGGGCGGGCGGCGTACGAGGCTGAGAGAGAAGCTCTTCTGTGCGATTTTTTCTTTTCTCCTTTTCGACCGGGTGTAAGGTGTTCCAATCAGGCAGAAAAAAATATTACACGAGAGGGGACGGGGATTTTTTTTCCTTTCCGAGCTTTCGGTTTCATTTTCATTGTTTTTGCTGCTGTGCCGTGCTGTGCTTTCGCTTTCTTCGTACATACAGTACAGACATTATTTTTTGCTCATCCCATTTATTATCTTCGTACATCTTCTTCTCTCTCTCCTTCCAACTCGTAACTCAGATCCGGGGTCACATAGCAGGCTCTTCTACCCCCTTCCCGCTACGGTACGCGCCTTCATTTTTATCGCGAGGAGATTTCAGCCTTTTCTTCCCTCGTCGACTCGCATCGAATTGTGCCTACCCACGCTGCAAGGCGCTCTCAACAATTGAATCCTTTTTGATTGGACATAGAGCATATCGAAAGAAGAAAATAAGTACAGACAGTAGTACCCTACCTGGGGTATGTACGTACGTACGACATCCGCGACGCGAAGCGTTTATGTGGCATCCAAGCTAACGTCGGAGCTGTTTTTTCCTGAAGCATGGCGGCAGGACTCTTGGCATTATCAAGTCGCCGGTTTGCAATTACGATCCTTGAAAAAACTAACCTCAATCGTGGACCTCTGTTCGCTTCGCATAATTCGATGTACTTTTTTCCTTCCTGAGCGAGCGTAGCGGGCGGCGTAGGCCGCCCGCGGAGCGAAGCGCCTTGTATATGTGCATATATATTATAACCCTAACATTATATGTATATATATATTTATATATATTATATATTTGTATATACCTGGTATATATATATTTTTTATTATTATACTACATATACAAATATTATATATACAAGGCGCTTCGCTCAGAAAGGAAAAAAAGTACATCAAATTTTGCGAAGCGAACAGAGGTCCACGATTGAGGTTCGTGTTTTCAAGGATCGTAATTGCAAACCGGCGACTTGATAATGCCAAGAGTCCCGCCGCCATGCTTCAGGAAACAACAGCTCCGACGTCAGCTTGGATGCCACATATACGCTTCGCGTTGCGGATGTCGTACGTACGTACATCCCTCCCTCCCCGTGAAAATCGTAGCCCCCCCCCCCCCCCCCATCCCTCCCCGTGGGACGATTCTCCGAGTCGAGAGTTTCTCCGAAGCAAGGGCGGCACACAAAACAACCGAAGCGGCGGCTCATCGCCCGGCGTTGACGACCTTCCGAATCGTTGAGAGAAAATCAGCTTCGAAATTCGCCCGAGCGGGTGCTGCGTGTTAATCCCGCGTCTGACACACATCCTGTACAAAAACACAATCTTACTGTAGGAGCGAGTCAAACTCGTAACCAAGATGGAGGTACGTGTACTCGTAGTCCCGAAAATAGACAAAAACAAACAGCAATAAATCGAGGAGAACGAACCAACATTTTTTTTTTTGTTTTTGTTCTTTTATTAAAAAAAAAAAAAGCAGTCCTACTTTGGTCCTTATATATAGTGTACCCGTATACTGCTGTTCTTATACTGGTATACTCGTATATTATACACTCACAAAAAACAAGATGCTATTAATAGGGTGTATGTACAAAGAGAGGAGAAGAAAACAAAAACACCGAAAAACCACCGGCGCGGAAAAGAAGAAGCGGGCCAACTGCTGCGGTAATTTTGGTTGGACGTGCTGCTGACGTGTTGTGCGCATGCGCAATTTTTCACCTTTTCCGCTGAAAGAACGGGCGAAAAAAAGTGTTATGTAGGAACAAAATAGCAAAAAAAAAATCCGCGAGCGTAATACGATAAGCACGTACCAGTAGCAGTTGTTGTACATCGCGGTACACCAGACACCGGTAGATACCGGGTGATACCAGTATGCCGGGTGCAAGATACTGGTACGTGATATACTGGTACGGGATACTGGCACGGGGTGTTTGTTGCTCATGCTGGTGCAGGATACTGGTACTGTACTACGTCTACGTTTCGCCTTATTTCGCTATACATTTCCAAGCTTCGAAAAACATAAGTAACGCACGAAAATCGTGTGTATTTTCGTATTTTCCCGCCGCCTGGCTTCCTTTCAGCCGAGACACGCCTACGTATGTATATAGGGGACACAAAAAACTCACCCCCCCCCTGTCACTTCCTGGTGCCGTCGACATTCGAACGGAGCTCTCCGGACCAAATAGTGAGGTTGGACATCGGGTGTCGAACGATGGATATCGGATATCGAATGAGCATCGAGTCGGATACGATAGCGACAAACAAAAAACAAAAACGATGTGCATGCCTGGTATTACGATTTCGACATTTGATACGTACGTACCAACGTAAAAGCTTTCGTTCAGCATACATACCAAGGTATGCCCATGGGAAACACGGGGAACGGCCGGGCATAGAGGGCAAAGCACCTTCGAACTTTCGATATGGCATCCAACACTGCCAAACATTGAGTCCAAAATGATGAGGACGATGACAATGACTATGATGAGATGATGATGATGACGATGATGAGATGATGATGATCATCATCACCATCGTCATCAACCATGATCATGATCATGATACTCCTGCCAGACGCGCGGATGCTGCATTTCATTGAAAAAAGCAGATCGACCTCCGTGCATAGATGAGTACCTGGTATGATGTAACACGAACACCAGTAAATAGTCGATACATACCAGTACTCAAGCTTACAAAATTACTACTGAACTAGCTGCATGTTCGTACGGTACCCAATTTTACTATCAATATTAATAGCTGTGTGTATGGTGTCGGTAGGTTCCGACTCGCCCTATTTGCAGGACTGGTCGGCACAAAGCTGTGTGCAGAGTGCGGGTCTTGCTGCTCGAGGCTGGCGTTTCGGCCGCCTGGAGTTTTGGGGAAAAACGACACCAACATAACGCGGCGGAGCCGCGTGATGCTCCTGCGCCGACCTCGAGCCCCCCGAACGGTTGGGGTTCGGGTTAGGTCTGGGGTCGGGTTGGTCTGGGCCGAGATGCAAGGTCCGAAATGAAAACACACGTCCTGCACTAGCGCCGACTGCCGACCAGTCCAGCGCGAACGCCGATACGTGGGTGACTACTCTCCTCAAAATTAAACAACAACCGAGGTTAAAAAATACAGGCACGTTGAAAAAAAAAAAAAAGAAGACGAACCGTCCCAAAAGAACATGGTTGAAATTTACTCGCGCACGCTTCACGCTCACTTCGCGTTCAGTTCACTTCGTCTTCACACGGGGACACCAAGTTCTTTTCATTAATAGAAACATTTTTATCTTTTTAGTTGTTTCTCCTGGATGTGTTTTGTTACCCCCCCCCCCCCCCCCCGGTCATCCATGCGCAAGTCCGCCTCACAAGCGGTTCTCACAGTAGTAGTATTAATAGGATGCAGCTCACTCCTCATGCAACTCGCCGAGCACCTCACGGCGCTTTGCGCTTGGTGCACGCAATATCTGCCTGGTCGATGAAAACCCGACGTGCTCCGTCCCGGTATTGTAAGCGATGCGAGGGTCTACGGTCATACGACTACGGCCATGCACGATACCGAGCACACCCTCCCCCGCCCCCCCCCACCCAAGGAAATACTGGGACCCTGTCTGCCGTTTTTGCTTTCAGCAACCACGGGCTATAATTCGACCGAGACCATGGGCTAACTCGACAGCAGATAGTGGCGATGCGCACGGGGCTATAATCCGACCGCAGGTCAACGGCGTTGAGTTGACGTCATGACAGCAGCAGCAACAACAACTGCAATAACAACGGCTTCGAACGAACGGCTTTGCGCCGGGCTCTACGTTCCACTCGTTATAGCTCGGAGTGTTCGGCACTATTGCAGCAGCTGCTGCACGTTACATACGTCAGGGGGGGGGGCATATTTATGTTACGGGGGGACCATAGTAAGTAGGACCAAATATTGTTGGTAAAATTAACGAAATATATAGGCGTTTGTGTGTACCGTAGGTCTTATTCACTATGGTGCCTCGTAACACTCCTACCCTTTTAGAAGTGCAGTCCCGTGGTCGGGGAGACACCAGTCAAATTCTAAGCAGTTTTGTCCCAAAAACGGGACTGCGGTCCTAAAAGACCAGAGCACACGACGGAGCAAAAAAGACAAGAACAGAAAAACACATACAGAGTCCCCCACGTTTTATGACCAACAACATCAGTTGGCCTCGATTACTGCCGTAAGGCACGCGCGAGTGTCGTGTATGTTGCCTTCACATTGAACCGTTCTTTTCTGCCTAACTGCACCGGTACACCCACATGTCCGTCCTAATTCTCCCACCCTCGATGCTACGCCTGTGGTCACATGCTAGGACAGAGAAAATACAACAAAACAAAAAAATGAAAGGGTAAAGCAAGCGAATTGCCAACGTACCGGATACGAGAATGCAACAACACGAGCCAGATCAGAGAATGGCGCCTCGAAATAGCTTCAATATAAAATCAGTCTGATAATGCCGACTACCTGGTATATATATATAACATAATATAGAACTACATACTTAGATCACAACCCCTGAGCGTGCTCGGTTGGTGCATCCCTGGCCTCTCAGAGCTCCCACTTCCAAACCGCCTCCTTTCATTACTTGCCGGACCTTTCCAGCAGTTCTTGGTTTTCTCCGTTTCTCTTGGCACGTCCTTTCTTCCTTTTTTCGTCTTTCGTTTCGTGTGCGTGCGTGTACTCCGAGCACGGCACGGCGGGAGAGCCCGGCGCCGTCGCGGGTGTCAGCGGGTGCTGGCGGGTAGAGGGGAGGTTGCAAGGAGAGCGGTCGCCGCTTTCGTGCCTAGGCGTCGCGTGTGCCTCGAGACACGAGGGATGCACGAACGGGCGTTGTCTGGCTTCGATTTATGATTGTTGATATAGTATGTACGAGTTTATAAAGGTCGTTCGGGAGGGAAAGATAATATTCAAGCGGTGCTTATTTTTGCGACCACGCTGAAGTTGAAAGAAGGAGGTGTGCAGTTTGAACACCAACGTTATCGAACTGGCGAACGACGGCCACGGTGAGCACCGGGCTTCACGCGAGGCGGGCGACGGGGTTGATTGTGGCAGAGAGTGATATAGGCTTTACCCGGACCGAATCGGTAGCGAGGTGGTCGCGAGAGGGGCGGGCGGCGTACGAGGCTGAGAGAGAAGCTCTTCTGTGCGTTTTTTTTCTTTTCTTCTTTTCGACCGGGTGCAAGGTGTTCCAATCAGGCAGAAAATTATTACACGAGAGGGGACGGGGATTTTTTTTCCTTTCCGAGCTTTCGGTTTCATTCTCATTTTTTTTTGCTGCTGTGCCGTGCTGTTTCGTTCTTCCTACATACGAGTACAGACATAAGAGTATATCGAAAGAAGAAAATAAGTACAGACAGCAGTATCCTACCTGGGGTATGTACGTACGTACGACATCCGCGACGCGAAGCGCATATGTGGCATTCGAGCTGGCGTCGGAGCTGTTTTTTCCTGAAGCATGGCGGCGGGACTCTTGGCATTATCAAGTCGCCGGTTTGCAATTACGACCTAAACTCAATCGTGGACCTCTGTCACTTCGCATAATTTGATGTACTTTTTTCCTTCCTGAGCGAGCGTAGCGGGCGGCGTAGGCCGCCCGCGGAGCGAAGCGCCTTGTATATACATATATATATGTGGAAGCCAGGGTCGGAGATATCGTAGATCTCGTAACACGCACGCGCGAAGGACACGTCACCGGTCAAGCAACATCAAATCTCGGGTCTCGAGCGGTCTCACGTCATTGACGGTGTAGACCCGTCCTCGGGAGACAGCTATCGGGAGATACGTAAATCCGCCGCAGACTCTGGGCTGACACAAAAGTCCCCCACCGAGTCAGTCTAGCTCTAGCACCTCCTTGCTAAGTATCGACGAAGAATTCTGCTCGGCTTATGTCGGCCGTAACGACGGCTACAAGGGACCCTCGCTTCGCGACCTCATCACGGCGACTTCTCCGCGGCTTCTATTATACACTGCGACATCTCCGCGACGACCTCGGTACGAACGACCCGCGCAGGTACTACATTACATATAATATACGAAGTATATATATATATTATATGTATATATATCCGAATATATAAATACAGACCACTCTGTACCGAATGATAAGGAACATTTGGGTTGGACATATTACGGAGGAACATAGTGTTCAGGACCAAAAATGGTCGGTGAAAAATACCAGGAATACATACCTGGTACAAGCTTTTGTGTGTGTGTGATCGCTCCTGAGTATCAATAGTATGGTGTCCCGTAACGGTATACAAACGGTGCCTACATTCCCGGACAGCTTGGCACTACTATTGGGGACCACAGTAAATAGGACCGAATATTGTTGGTAAAAACAGGGAAATATATGGGTTTTCGGGTGTACCGTAGGTCCTATTAACCCTTTTTAGAACCGCAGTCCCGTTTTGGGGACAAACCACTCAATTTTCAAGTAGTTTGTCCCCAAAACGGGACTGCGGTTCTATAGGGGTTAACTATGTTCCCCCGTAAATAATACCAGTATACAATTCCACCGAGCACAGACCGAATCAAACCGCGGCAGTATTGCGAGTCAGCCCCACTGGAGAGGGGGTTCACAGCCCGTTCGCTGCCGACAGCCCGACGACGAGGTGGGCTGACTGCTGCTGGCAAATATCGCGCGCTGTGTCTTGCTGTATTTTTATCTCTGCCCGTCAGGATTCGAGCGGAAATAGCGCGGGAAGCTCACACGTACTGCCACGAAACAGGCGCGATAGTTGAACACACACCCTCGGACTAAAAAAAGTGGCAAACTGGTCGGCTCGACAAACGAACGGTGACGCGTCTACGGAAAGGTCTCCAGACCGTTCTCGAGATCCTTCCTAAGCCACACCAGTTATGGCTGAGTGTGCCCCCCCCCCCCTTCGTTTTGTAGTAGAGAATCCGCTTCGGAATTTCGCACCCCGGTACCCCAGATGATAAACCCTACTCACCGCACATACCCCGGGTACATACCCGGGTACATCCAAACTACATCCAGGTACCCGACTAAGCACACCCGTGAACCCAAGACGGGTGGGTACTCGGGTACAACCAGCGTACATACCCCGGATAGGCGTACCCGGGTACACCCAGAGTACATACCCCGGATAGGTGTGTACCCGTATACACCCAGAGCACATACTCAAGTACCCGAATCCAAAACACACCGCTGGTTTCAAGGTCGCACGCTTACGCTTGCTCACCTCCCAAGCCCCAAGCCTGGTGGGTACCCGGGTACGATCGGAGTACAAGCCCCGGGTAGGTACCTGGGGACACCCAAACTACATACCTGGTACCCAGGTACCCAGGTACCCTGCTAAACGCTTCGCTTGCTCACCTCCCAGGCTCATCCCATTCGCGTCCGTGACGACTACCCCGGTGGGTGCAATTCGTTGACCCGGCTCCGGCGACGCCATCGCCGCCGCCTGCAGATCGGCCAGGATCCTCTCCGTTGGTTTTCTGTCCATGCCGAACCTCCCTTGCTCCCTCCTTCCTTCCTCCCTTCCCCCCCGCCCCCCCCCTCCTCTGCTTTCCCCCCCCGTCTTTCTCGCCCTCTCTCTCCCTCTCTCGTCGCTTCCCTCCCCCCCTTCGCTCCCCTCCGTCGTTCTCTCTCACTCCCTCTCTTTTCTCGCCTGTACTCCCACCCTCTCTCTCTCTCCCTCTCTCTCTCTCTCTCTCTCTCTCTCCCGAAAATCCGTTCCCTGTTTCCTTCCTCTTCCCTGTTCGACAGCCACGTCTGTCCCCTAACCCCGGCCCCCGTGACGCCTTGCCTTGCCTTGCCTTGTCTCGTCTTGCCTTGCCTTGTCTTGCCTCGCTATACCTTGCCTTGCCTTATAGGTGCCTTTCCTTATTTGCGCCTTGCCTTTGCGATGCCGTGTCTTGCCTTGCTTTTCCTCTAACGTCTATAGTTTTCCGAGGACTGTCGAACGCGGTAGAAGGAGACGTTTCGGGGGGCAGCGCAGAGGAATGGGCAGGTGTGGTGGTGGGGGAGGGGGGGGGGGGGGGTGGGGGAGGAGGAGGAGGAGGAGGCAGGAAGAGGGGTAGGTGGGTGGGTTGGGGGGGGGAAACACATACATTCTTAGATGGTTGAGAGGTGATGGGACTTGTTCCACACGACGGAAGGAATCATAGAGCGAGTTCGACCATATCACCAAACCGACAATTACGGAGGGGGGTGCATATTAAATAGAACCTACGGTACACAGAAAAACCTACATATTCATCTATTTTCACTAACAACATTTGGTCCTATTTACTACGGTCCCCCGTAATAGGCACTGAAAAAGTGGATTTATGGTACCTTTACACGAAACGACCACATGATAACAGCCTGTGTCCGGTGGAGTAATACTGCACCGGCCCGGTACCTGGCTGGTACCTGGCTGGTACCTGGCACCAGTATGTGCTGGTACCTGGTATTAACACCAGTATATGCCGATGCCTGGCACCAGTATCCCTGGTACCTGGTACCTACAGTAGTATCAAGTATACTGGTACCTGGTACCAGTAGATGAACTGCTTTTTCTTCCACGGACTATTCTTTGTCCCAGTATATGATGGTACCTGGTACAGCAGTAGTATCAAGTATACTGGTACCTGGTACCAGTAGATGAACTGCTTTTTCTTCCTCGGACTATTCCTTGTGCCAGTATATGATCGTACCTGGTACCAGAATAAATATACTGGGACCTGGCACCAGTGTAGATATACTGGGACCTGGTGCCAGTTTAGACTGGGACCTGATACTAGCATGGAAAATATTTTTTCTTACACGGACTGTTCATAGATCACGGCGCCGAGATAAAGTTAAAACAACAGCAACAACAACTACCAGCGTCGAAGAATTCCAAGTGCATCTCGATATCTACTACATATGATGGCATGACAGCTATTGAGGGTAGGATGACAACAAGTCGGTACCAACTAGTCATCGGGTGGTGACTAACGCCACCCAAAAAAACGCACTTTCAGCCACAAACGCACCGGTCAGATATCTACGGAGAAGAACTCCGCATATTACCGCCCGCGAACGAAACAGTCATACCAACGGGCCAACCAACTAACAAGTCGGCGACCTGTAGCCAGCCAACTCGCATTCCTATGTACTAATCATGGAACCTACACAGCCAACTAATAACTAGTCGGCGGCTTAAATCTCCGTCAAATCACAGCCCTAATGGCAGGGCTACATAGTAGTCGGCACGGTTTGACGACTGGAAACTAATCACCAATCGGCATCAGCCGACTACGAACAGCTTGGAAAACAAGTAACTGCGCACTATGGGCGGAAAACATGACAAGTTGTTCATACTTAGAGCTGTGAGTATGAGTCGGATGTCACGACTACTAACTAATCGGGAGGTGTCGTTAGCCAACTACTTGACCTTAGCCGGAAAGTTGGTTGGCGAAGCCAGAGCTGACGGGTAGCCGACTTGCCGAATTAAGTCAAAGCGAGCCAAATCGGCCCTCCTCGGCCGACGGGGCCCTGCCCCCAAAAGGAGAAAAACATCCCGCATTCAACAATCCTGCCGACAAGAATGGAAACCCATTGACTCGGATAGTCGGCACTTCCGGGAAACGACCAACAATTCGTCCGACTAATGACAAGTCGGCGAGTTAAGTCGTGCTGGCTCACAGCTCTAGCTATACCTACTGTAACTCAGGCCAGTATCTGCCCGTATTTGTTGCGAGCGGAGCGAGTGCTAATTTACCCTGCCGCGTGCAGTATATGCTACCACACTTAGGACCGATCATTTGACAGATAATTCGCACTTTATGATCTAGATTATTCAGAGCAGATCGATCGATAGATAGATCCCTGATCTGCACGATCTAGCTTAAGCTCCCTAGGTGGGAGCCGTACAGTCTGCATGATCTAAAAGGCTGTTTCCTATGCGGTTCGGTTTTAGAGCTTCAGATTTAGACCCGATCGCTTTTTCAGATGAGCAAAATCGAAACAGTTTTCCTATGCGGAAAAAATCGGATTCATTGTGCGTGCACAGATTCGAGCAAACGCCGAGACCAACTGCTGTTGTTGTGGTCTGGCGCCGCGAAGAGACGCGCTGGGCGCACTGCGCGGCGCGAAGGATCCCAGCGTCCGAGCCCACGCTGACTGCCTTGGGTCTGGCGGCGAAGAGACCTGCCGAATGCGCTAGAGTCAACCTATCTTGGCACTCTGTACCAGTATTCACAATGTGTCTGACTGCTGCTGCTGTAGTCTACTATTAATATTATTAATAGTACGTATCAACGGAGAAGTGGGCGCCGAGTGCGTTTCTCTCGGTCTCTAGGCCCGAGTCCGCGCCAGCCGACTGTAGTCTGGCCACGGAGAGACGCGCCGCCGGCCGACCGGGAGGAGGGCGCGAAGCAACGTCGCTATACAGCGGCGTCACCATCCAACTCATCACTCATCGATCGTTCTGCTGCTGCTTGCCGTCGTGGATAACATCTTGAATTTAGAGACCATTCCATGTTTCCATTTGAAAAAAAAACTGATGACCCAAGTCGTCGGATTGTGGCCCAAAATCCGACGACTTGGGCTTTCGGATTCCTTAATCGAACAAAAATCCGGTCAGATTTTGCGTATTTGGACTGCATACTCGTAAGCAGATGCTTTTATTTTTGAGGTCGAAAAATACAAATCTGAAGCGCGAAATCGAACCGCATATGAAACAACCTATGTTTCCTGGGTTGGATCTGTACTACACAGATCCCGCACATCAACTCATAACTGCAGGCTGGAATCTAGATGATCTGTAGATAGACAGATAAATCGTGATCTGTCCGAAAATATTAGGAGCATTTGGACTCTGATGGGAAATACAAATACTTACTATGTTCTCGGCCAGAGGGTGAAAACCAGAGATCTCCGCCGATCGACAGGAAAAAACTCCGATTCTGTTTGATGAATTTATTCAACTACGTCAGCTGTGAGTACAACTGTGTTTTGTGAATATATATATATATATATATATTGGTCTGCCTGTTATTTCCCCTTTGTTATTTTTCCTTGTTACTTTTTTCCTTGGTTCTTTGTCTTACTCTGTTTACAAGCAGTGGTGTTTTTTTCTTATTTTATTTTATTTTTCTTTCTTTTCTCCAGCTCGTTCTTTTTCAAGTGTTGGCCACCTCGCCTGCGGGGGGGGGGCACGACAGATTTTTTCTCTTAGATTTTGCTTTCATTTTTCTTCTTTTTCTCTTTCGATTTGTCTACCTTGTTTTGTTTATCTTTGATTGTTTCTTTTCGTTTCACTATTTCATAGATTGCGTATGTCGTGCCTGTCGTATCTAGCATGATGACATGGCTTTGCATTGCCCACTGCAGTGCACACTGCACACGTGGCAACGTAGTATCTCTGTGGCGTAGCTTTGTGACCACAGAACTTGTATCTCTTCTAGGATTGAAGAATCGGCACGGACACTGGTTGTGCTGGATGTCGACGGGTAGAAAGAACGGTTTAATGTGAAGAACACACACATATATATATATTATATACATATATATGTATATATACCCTTACCCTAACCCGACCCTAACCCTGACCCGTGGCCTAACCCATTAACAGCCGTGGAAAATACTCACCGAAGTGCGAGGTCCTAGCACGGTGGCCCCTGACACATATCATAGGCACAAAACGAGGGGAGAGAGGCTTCCTCAGTGTATTCATTCATGAAGAACGCAGTTGTAGCATCGCTGAAGAAACCCTGCCATCAACCGCGTATGTCATGCGAAACAGTTGACAATTGGTTGATTCGCGCAGGAGTTCTAGAGAGAAAACAACACCGAAGTGGGTGAATTGGGCTGTTTTTTTTTTTTTTTTTTGGGGGGGGGGGTGTACTCGATAGGAGAGATGCACTCGATCTCATGCATGGCCGTAGTCGTATGACCATAGACCCTCGCATCCCTACAATGCCGGGACGGAGCATGTCGGGTTTTCACCGACCAGGCAGACATTGCTTGCACCAAGCGCGAAGCGCCGTGAGGTGTCTGGCGAGTAGCATGAAGGGTGAGCTGCATCCTAAGAACCGCTTTTGAGGCGGACTTGCATACGGACGACAGCTTCAATGAGTTGATTTAATTTCCGGTGCAGGCATTTCCAGAGACAGCAATGGGAGTACTATGTAACTGCCTCTTGGGTGCCTTACCTTGAACACTATTACGGGGGGCCATAGTTAATAGGACCAAATATTGTTACTAAAAAATGGCTAAATGTATAGGTTTTTATTGAATACCATAGGTCCTATTAACTATGGTCCTCCGTAATACGTGATACGAACATTCCCAATTGTGCGGAGTAAATGTTCTTTACCTCGCACAAATGATCTAACTCGACAACCAGCTGTGGTCGACCGCCAAAAAAAAAACCAACAAAAAAAACAAAAAAAAAACGGTACCCTGGTTATCTAGCTCACGTAGTGAGCGGCATGTTTTACAGTGTCGTTGCCAACCAACGCCAACCCAACCTATAAAACATAGGGGGGGCGGGGGTATTTTACTTCGGGGCCTCCGTGATGGCGAAAGCCGCCGTTTCTTATCCCAGGTGCGAGGTATACATCAATAGCGAGAAAAAACTGCCGTATATACCTCGAAACGATTGTAAATATATACCAGGTACGTGCTATAACTCCCTGGGCCGAACGAAACACAAGGACCGTTTTCGGGCGTCGATACGAAGATGAGACTCTGTTGTCCTTCCGTTCCCAACCGGAGCGGTATCCTTCATTTTACGTATGTCCCAAGTATTGCATCAGGGATGAGGTCTATAGTGATCATAGTTGAGGCCGTGAGCTGCCGCCGACCGCGAGTCGCAGACGAGCTTCTGGTCTAGGTGGCAAGGAAATTACAGTTAGTCGATGGTCGTGGCGGTGCCCACATGCAAACTATCCGATGATTGGCTCTCGCTATGTGCACGCGCGTGCACGAGCGGCCGTGCAAGACACGTGTGTCGTCAGCTTCAACCTTTGACCTTTCACGCCGGTCCAGACCAACCCGACCCCAGGCCTTACCCTTACCCTGACACTAACCTTAACTCTAGCCCCAACCCTAACCGTTCGGGGGGCTCGAGGTTGGCAGGGGCGGTCACACGGTTCCGCCGCGTGTTTGGTGGCGTTTTCCCCTAACAACGCCGGGCGGCCGAAAAACCAGCCTTGGAAATAAGATCCGCATCCTGCACGAAGTTTTGTGCCGACCCGTACTGTACATAGGGTGAATCCCGATGATAAGGGTATCCTTGCTGGCAGGAAGGCTTGTTTTTTTTCTAATGTACTTTTGAAGCGCACAGTTAAGGTAAAAATAGTAAAAATTGGCTCCGGCGTGTCCTCCGCCTGCCCCCCCCCGTGTCCATGCGGCCGAGGAGGTGTGCTTGTGTCATGCACGGCCGTAGTCGTATGGCCATAGACCCTCGCATCCCTACAATGCCGGGACGGAGCGCGTCGAGTTTTCACCGACCAGGCAGGCGTTGCTTGCACCAAGCGCGGAGCGCCGTGAGGTGTTCGGCGAGTCGCATGAAGGGCAAAAGCTAAGAACTGCTCGTGAGGCGGACTTTTTCGCATGTGGATAACAGCGTCGAATTGATTCATTTTTCCGAGGGGACGGCGGGGGGGGGGGGGGGGGGATACTCGCTTCTCCCGCCGGACTTTTTAGTCGACTAAAGTTACTTGGTTGGCTGGTTTCTTCACCCGACTAATAATTACCTGGTGCCTGCTTCGGCCTGCCCCGTCCTTGGGGTGGGCCGAGGAAGTCTGCCAGGACCTGCAGCGGTCTAGCGACAGTCACACGAACATCGAGCTTCGGACTACGTAGGTAGGGAACCTTGCGCGGTCCGGCTGGTGGCCTGCTCGCTTTAAGGACCGCGTGGGGTGGTGGTGATGTTTTTTCTTCTTAACCCCGACGCCGAGGAGTTCATCCCTCAGGCGGGACGGGTACATCACCACAGCAGAGAGCGCTACGTGGGCAGCCGGTGGAGTGGAGAGGCTGGCCACAGCGTGGGTATGCATGCACGACAGGAAGGATGGGATTGTCGGCGTGGGTTGGGACGGCTGCACCCAGCCAACGGGAACCAAGGCGCGTACCGGGCTACGAAACGGAGAGCCACTTTCGCCATAGCGAAAAAAAAGAAACAAAAAAAGAAAAAAAAAAGAAGGCGGGGACGAGCCTCACGTCGGCTGGCAAAGAAAGCAGCACGCGAGGCTCGTAAGAGACAGAAGGAGGCACTTGTGACGGTAGCGACCTACAATGTGCGCACCCTGGCTGTAAAGGGGAAGAACGGGTACGGGCATGACGAGCGGGTACTGGCGAAGGGACGGCAACTCGGCTGTGACTTCATTGGCCTGCAAGAAACTCGGAGGTCCGGCAGCACGACGTTCCGTGCGGCAGGGTATCGTGTTTTCTGTTCAGGACAGGAAACAACAGCCACCAGGCAAGGGCTGTACGGAGTAGGCCTAGCTGTCAAGGAATCGTTGTGCAGTAAGTCTGTGTATACTCATCAGTTCGTTGACGAGCGGCTAATGTCTATGCGCTTTGAGCTGGCTGGCAAATGCGAGGCAGTCAATTTCGTCGTTGCGTATGCTCCAACTGATTGTACCAAGGACGCCGAACTGAAAGGTATCTTCTGGCAGAAGCTGGAGTACTTGGTGAAAAAAATCCCGACGAAAGAGTGTCTGTTTGTACTGATGGATGCCAACGCGCGAACTGGACAGAGGAAGGAAGGGTGCGGTGATGATGAAAGCAGAGTGCTGGGAGCGTATGGACGTGATGTTCGTAACGATAATGGCAGACGGCTCCTGTCGTTCGCCACCAATTGCAAGTTGGCTCTCACCAACACGTTTTTCAGCACGCGCAAGGGTGGGATATCGCATACTTACAACGGCACCGGCCCGAATGACCGTAAGCGGATTGACTACATCCTAACCCGTCAAGTCCATCGACCTAGAGTACAAGATGCGAAAGTCGTCCCACAGCCTCCTGCCCCAGCTAAGGCTGACTCAGACCACAACATCTTGTATATCAAAGTCCGACTCGGTGGTCGTTTTGCGCCCAACAGACAAATACGTAGACCGACGAAACGCCGAGAGTTCGACAGGCAGCTTTTTATGTCCGATGGAAATTGTCGTGAACGAGTAGTCTCCAGGATCATCTCCACTCTCAACCAGCCTATCCAGCCCCGTAATACGTCTGGTATGGTTGAGATTTTCACTGCGGCTGTTATTGATGCGGCCGAAAAAGAGGTACCACCCCCTGCACGTCGCCACCGCAGACATGGATGGTGTGAGTCTGCCGAAACCTTGGCCGCATTCATGCCAGCATGGACAGCGAGGGAGGATGCACGACAATTCTTGCGTGCCCACCCCCGGGACAGAACCGCGTGGAAGACCCTGAGATCTGCGTGTGCGAACCTGCAGAAGGTGATTGCCGCAGGACTGCATGCGTACTTCGAAGCGTACCTTGCCGAAACCGAACGACTCCTAGCGAACAACGACCAAAGAGGCTTTTACAAGCACCTTAAGAGTACGGTAGGATTGGAAGGGACTAAAGCGAGGAGCGAACAGTTCATTAGGGACGAGGATGGCACGATCCTACGGGATAAGGTGCGAATTCGTGAACGATGGGCGGGGTTTTATCACAAACTCTTGAACACGAAGTCGCTGAAACTCGATCCCACGATCATCGACCTCTTGCCACCGCGACCGCCTAAACTGTCGCTTGAAGATGAACCATCCATAGACGAGATGACCGAAGCACTGAAGGGGATGTCGAATTGGAAAGCTGTCGGGCCAGATGGTCTCCCGGTCGAACTCCTAAAAATCGACCACCCGGCATTCGCCCAGCGCTTTCACAACATCCTTGTCAATGTTTGGTTAACAGGAGAAGTCCCTCAGCAATGGAAAGATGCGATCATCAAGGTCCTTCACAAAAAGAAGGATCGAACTGACTGCAACAACTATAGAGGGATCTCGCTTGTTGCCCACGCAGGCAAAGTGTTGTTGAAAATCGTCGCGTCCCGCCTCAGCAACTACTGCGAGACCGAGGAACTACTCCCCGAGGAACAGTGCGGCTTCCGCCCCGCACGATCAACGATTGATATGTTGTTCGTCGTGCGCCGGCTGCAAGAGCTCGGACGACAGAGGAAAATCCCCTTATACGTGTGCTTCATCGATCTGCAGAAAGCGTACGACTCTGTCGACCGAGAGCTGTTATGGAAGGTACTCACACGCTTTGGCGTACCAACCAAGATGCTGAGAATTATCCGTAATTTCCACGATGGCATGCGGGCTCGCGTGCGTACTGATGACGGCGAGCTCTCGGAATGGTTTGATGTCACGCAGGGGCTGCGGCAAGGCTGTGTACTGTCACCGTTACTGTTCAACGTGTTCTTCGCTGCTGCGTTACACGTCGTACTAGTACGCTTCAGCCAAGACGAAGCCATTGTAAGGGATTTGGTCCAACTCTTGGAAGCTGGAGTAGTTCGAACAGGGAAGGAGGAGCCATTGGCGTGCGTGCGAAGGTCTGTATGGGGCATGTTGTACGCCGACGATGCAGGAATTGTCTCGAAGTCGGCTGAAGGGCTCGCAAAAATGATGACAGTCATCGTGACTGTCTTCGAAGCAGCAGGCCTCACGGTGTCGGAAAAGAAGACTGAGACAATGGTCCTACAAACACCAGACCGGACAACCTTCGCACCACCGCTCGTCATCGAAGCGGCAGGTCAGAGGTATAAGCAGACGACCCAGTTCTTATACCTAGGCGGCGTTATCCACGAAAACGCTGACCTCTCGCTCGAAATCGACCGACGGATCCGCCTCATGCGAGCATGCTTCAAACGGTTCGGCCCGGAGTTGTATGATAGGACGACCGCCCCCCTTAGCCTTAAAGTCCGAATGCTGAAGGCCGAGGTGATTGAGACCCTGCTGTACGGGTGTGTGACGTGGACCCTCAGAGCGGAACACTTTGCCAAGCTTCGAACGGCTCACCACCAAGTCCTGTTGCGAGTCATTGGCTTCCAGCGCCGACTTCGTACTGACCATGCCACCCTCTCGTACGCGAAGGCCCTCAAGATGACACGTTGCGAGAGCATCGAAACGACCATTCGCAAACGGCGGCTCTTCTTTGCGGGGGGCGTGGCACGGCAAAGCAAGGAGCGATTACCCAATCGGGTAATGCTCGGGACGATAGCTGGTGGGGAGAACCCGAGACCAGGCGGACAGTGTAAGACTTGGCATAGATGCATAGTCGAAGACCTTAGGGAGTTCCGAGCCACCGAAGGGTCAACGGAAGTTGCCCCCTTGGTGTTTGGAGTTGAGACCGCGTTGTGGTCCACTGCAGCCAAAAAGGTGGGGAAGTGGTACCGGGGGATCCTTGAAGCAGCCGAACGGTTCATGGTGAGGTGGCACGAGGCTGAGGCTGAGATGAGTAGACAGCGCCGCGCATCCGCCGTGGCTGGTGCCCAAAGGAACGGGGGGGGAGGGGGCAACAGGAGAAGTGGCATAAAGCCCGACCGAGTGAATGCGGAGAGGGGGGGGAACAGGAGGGGTAGAAGGGAAACGGCGGTAGACGAAAGTAGGAAGGAGATGGCAGACAGGGTAGCAAGGCACCAAGTCGACTAGGAAGTAGAATATGACCATACTACTAGTGCTACCAACTGGTGCAGCTGGCTCGAACGTGGTCTTCCCTTGTCTTCTCTTTTAGTTTTGTTTTTTTTCTTTCTTGCGCTGACTCTCCGTGATTTTCATTTCATTTTTTCTCTTCCTCTTCCTTTTCTGATTGATAAGCCGTACTCAAGGAGCCGTGTGGCGTGGTTGGAAGACGAACCTGCTCTGCTCGGCTCGTATTGTCTGACGCCAAGGGGCTGGGCATAGTTGACGAACGCAGGGCGGAGACGGCAGTCTGGGTAGCAAGGTACCAGGCGGATTAGCAGGGAGAACCTGGCTATACTACTCGTACCACAAGCTGCTGCCGCCACCTAGAAGGTGCTTTGGGCTTTGGTCTGCCTGTTATTTCCCCTTTGTTATTTTTTCCTTGTTACTTTCTCCTTGGTTCTTTGTCTTACTCTGTTCACAAGCAGTGGTGTCTTTTGTTATTTCTTCTTTTTTCCAGCTCGTTCTTTTTCAAGTGTAGGCCACCTCGCCTGCGGGGGGGGGGGCACGACAGATTGTTTCTCTTAGATTTTGCTTTCATTTTTCTTCTTTTTCTTTTTCGACTTGTCTACCTTGTTTTTGTTTTCTCTTTGATTGTTTCTTTTCGTTTCACTATTTCATAGATTGCGTATGTCGTGCCTGTCGTATCTAGTATGATGACATGGCTTTGCATTGCCCACTGCAGTTCACACTGCACACGTGGCAACGTAGTATCTCTGTGGCGTAGCTTTGTGACCACAGAACTTGTATCTCTTCTAGGATGGAAGAATCGGCACGGACACTGGTTGTGCTGGATGTCGACGGGTAGAAAGAACGGTTTAATGTGAAGAACACACACACACACACACCTGGTACAGCCTTATTAATAGTAGCGCGATGGATTATATCCCACTTGTGCCTATACGACACCATGTGATGTTATAAATATACGAGTGTGTGGACTATTCATCGTGTTCATATCATAATGTTGTGTCCTTTCATGACAGATTGTTTCTCTTAGATTTTGCTTTCATTTTTCTTCTTTTTCTTTTTCGACTTGTCTACCTTGTTTTGTTTTCTCTTTGATTGTTTCTTTTCGTTTCACTATTTCATAGATTGCGTATGTCGTGCCTGTCGTATCTAGTATGATGACATGGCTTTGCATTGCCCACTGCAGTTCACACTGCACACGTGGCAACGTAGTATCTCTGTGGCGTAGCTTTGTGACCACAGAACTTGTATCTCTTCTAGGATGGAAGAATCGGCACGGACACTGGTTGTGCTGGATGTCGACGGGTAGAAAGAACGGTTTAATGTGAAGAACACACACACACACATGTACCTGGTATGTGTTTTCATGAAAGTTGAGAATACACCCCAGCTTTGTTGATCGAATAATCCCTCGAAACCCATCTCTGCATGTCTTGTGGTATAGTATGAGTGAAACCGCAAACATGTTGACAGCGTCCTGCCGTTTTTACGTCTTTACATGCACCCGTCATACCGTTTTTGTATCTTTCGTGAGAAAAAACGAACAAACAAGCGAACAAAAACGACCAATGGACGATTGTATCATACTGGTATTATACCTCTGGCATATACTTTTAAAGTATTGTACGTACCGGCAAAACATTCGTTCGTATGCCCAACACGCGCAGCCGACACATGAGGCATCACGCAATGCCCACTCCAGTAGAGCCGTGAGATGGTCGAACTTCACGGCTCACGGCCTCGAGTAATTCATAGCCGGGTGACAAAGCCAGCCGATTGACTGACTCTAATCGATGAAGTTCCGAAGTAAGTAACCCCTCCCCCCTCCCCCGCCCCCATCCCCCGCCGGGAGGGCGGGCGACGCCCCAAGAAGGCCCGCCGGAGGCTCCTCCGAAGGGTCCCGCCGAAGGCGGCAAAATGAGCGCTACTTTGCATGACTTTCATTTTGTGTTCGGATAAAACAAACAAGCCTTTCTGCTGACAGCGAAACCCCGATAGTCGGACAGTTGGCACCGTTGCCGCTTCTGCTGTAAACATACCAGGGTATGCATGTGTGATATGCGAGCCCTTCTAACTGCTGCAAATGCCGGTCATAAATAATACCAGAGGGAGACGACAACTACATTTAGCCAGTCAGCCCACAACCGTACAGGATGCAACCTGGTGCCATGTATGTAGCACGTATGTAGAAACATTGAGTATCGGTAGTCTCCGCTTGAAAACTTGTTGACAGTCTCCGCTTGAACGTTGAGTGCAGGATAAATTAAGCAAATGAAACTCGTATATATGTACCTGGTACCATGTAGGTAGCACGTACGTATGTAGACATTGAGTAATAAAAGTCTCCGCGTGGAACTCGAGAAGCACAGCAGTCGTGAGTGCTGAATAAGACAGATGAAACTCGCACATGGTAAAACCAAAACTCCCAAGGACCGCCCTCCATTGCGGTTGCTACAGCTTTAACCCCTTTTAGAACCGCAGTCCCGTTTTGGGGACAAACTACTTGAAATTTGAGTGGCTTGTCCCCAAAACGGGACTGCGGTTCTAAAGGGAGCGCAGATTCGGAGCAGAACCCGCACGATTTACCTCGAAGAATTGACTTTCACTGCATATCCGCGAGTCTTCACTCTGACGGCACTCCAGATAGCAGGCAGGTGTGTTCCTCTTTCGAGTTCACCGCTACCGTGCGTTTCGTACGGTGCAGGCAGCATCCCAGACAGCAGCCGCTGTAGTCAGCAGCCACAACTTGGTTAGTGGTGGGAACGGGGATACTCTGTTATGTTATACCTGGTAGTTGAGAGGATATACCCGCGGCCATGTCAGTTCAGTTTACACATTGGTTTTATCTTGTGTGCGCTTTCTTCTTCTCGTGTATTTTGAGGCAGCCGAATTTTCGATTTTTTGTGGTTTTTCGGATATTCCTAGGGCTCCAGCACCTTTGTGTGACCACGGACTCCTTCGTCAGAGAGTTGTTAACGTGAGAACAACAACAGCAACAAGAAAACATACTAAAAACAGCATCAAAGCAATAGCCTAGAGGTACGTACTGTAGAGCTGTGACTTGGATTACTAAAAGCCGCCAGCGATTAATAGGCAATGTGTGTGTTGTTCACATTAAACCGTTCTTTCTACCCGTCGACATCCAGCACAACCAGTGTCCGTGCCGATTCTCCAATCCTAGAAGAGATACAAGTTCTGTGGTCACAAAGCTACACCACAGAGATACTACGTTGCCACGTGTGCAGTATGCACTCCAGTGGGCAATGCAAAGCCATGTCATCATACTAGATACGACAGGCACGACATACGCAATCTATGAAATAGTGAAACGAAAAGAAACAATCGAAGAGAAAACAAAAACAAGGTAGACAACTCGGAAGAGAAAAAGAAAAAAAATACCAGGTAGTGGCTACGTAGTGGCATCGGTGCCAACCATGCGACTATTGGGTTTCCTTGTTTATGGAAAGGCTTACTCGCTACAGAGTGCGCATTTCCCCGTGAGACCACTCGCTCAGAGAGGGAGAGGGAGAGAGCTGAGAAGTCTACTGCAACTCATGGCGCATCAAAAACCCATCGACACCGACGGTGCCGAGTGCAGTGCTGAAGGCCGTTAGCGCTGCTTCCATCTTTGCCAGCCAGCTATTAGCAATCACTCACAGCCCTATCTAGAGTGCAACCCGTGTGCCGAACAAACATTCGTGGACATTTCTCCCGCAAAAAATTGGCTGGCATCCGCTGGCCACGGATGCTCGGCGGGGTACACCCGTCCACCGTTACACCTCAAAAAAAAAAACACATACCAGGTACGTACTTACATTATGGGGGAAAACACTGCCGCTGCTGCATAAAGAACACAACATCCAGCAGGGAGAGAAACGCCGAGGGAGAATTACGGCGAATTCCTCGAGAGGTAGGTCGAAACCCACATTTGCAAGGTGCTTCCATCTGCGTGTGATATTTCGATCGCGCGTGATACGTACATCTTGGGGTCATCACTTAGCTGTCGCGCTGGCGCAACATTCGCGGCGGAATTGTGGTGCTACACAATAGGCGACGGAAGGCGTGTTGCGCTCGGCGCAACACGGCGGAAAATATGTTGCGCGTGTATTTTTCGCCGGAGGAGACAAAAACGAATGGAGGCACCTTGTTTCGCTGGCCGTAGGGCCTAAAATACGTTTTTGACATCTAAACTCACTTTTGTCGAGGGCATGTATGTCCACGCATACACCGCATTTGTTTTTTCGTCTCCGGCGGCCCCTACGCCCGCGGCGCGTGTTGCGCGCGACACGCCTGGCACTCGTGTTGCGCTGTGTCCAATACGCGTGCTTCGCGAAACAAACGCCGGAACCCTGATGGATGCTCCCTGGTACCGCTGTTGTAAGTACTTGTTGGAAGTACGAGGTACCAAATTTAGCTTGACCCCCTTGGGTCGTGTACATACTTCAGTAGAATGGTACGCACCAAGGGCACAGGACAAAAAGACAGCCAGCCTGCGGGGTCCAAATGTGTCACGAGTCACGAGACATGTCAAGCAACCCAAAACGCGCGCTGTCAAGGGTGCATGTAGGCCCGCCCGAGTGTTCCACGCTACCATTATTATCAGTAAATAAATACAACCTACCAGGTACCACGTAGTACTGATTGTAGTTTGGCGTCAGTCAAGGCATGTCAAGACAGAGTCGCTGTCCGTCAAGGGGGAAAAGTGCTGTCTCCTGACATATTTTGCTGGGTCACCCTCTCCCCGTGTTTTGGTGGGTCGTGTGCGAGAGAACCTAAGTGAAAAACAAAAACAAAAACAAAAACGAAAAAACAGCTCGTACTTTCGTTTTTTCGTTTTGTGAGTGAACCGTCTTGGGGTCATGCGAGAAAATTAAATATTGCTCTGATGTGCAGAGCAGCACCCTCAGTGCCTGGCTACGAGTATGACCATAACTGGTGGCTACAATCATCTCTCGTACAACTGGTATTGGAGTCCATTACTTGCTTGAAAAATTTAACAACACCCAAACATGCACTTCAAAGTATGTGCACACCGCCGGGCCGTACGGTGTTGAATCTATCGCAAGCCATAAACGTGGCCTTGGTACTAGTGCACTTGGATCCCGATTAACCCCTTGAGAACCGCAGTCCCGTTTTGGGGGCAAATTACTTGAAATTTGAGTGGATTGTCCCGGAAACGGGACTGCGGTTCTAAAAGGGTTAAACCGGAAAATTGTGCGTGCCTAGGGTGCAGCGGACGGGCAACGGTGCGGTAACCAGCGGGTAGCCTCGGCGTATACTAATTTACGGGGAACATAGTTAATAGGACCTAGGGTATACGCAAAAACCTATATATTTCCCTATTTTTACCAGCAATATTTGGTCCTACTAACTATGGTCCCCCGTAATACAACGAATGAAGGAGGCATAGCGGAATAGTACAGCAGGAGTGTATTAATAGTACTGCTAACTACTGTACTACATCATTCTTCTTTTCTTCATCCCATTTACTATTAATAACTTCTTTTGCCTCTTCTTCCTATTAATATATACCACTCTGTCCCAAAATATAAGAACCGTTTTGTTGAACAATTATCCCTTTCCTATTTACCATTCTGTCCCATAATATTAGACCCGTTTTGTTCAACAATTAGTGTAGAACCGGTTCTTATATTATGGGACAGAGTGGTACACTCGTAATTCAGATCCGGAGGGGGGGGGGGGGGGGGCACACACCAGGCTCTACCCCTCCCCTCCCCTAAGGGTTAGCCCCTTTAGAACCGCAGTCCCGTTTTGGGGACAAACCAGTCAAATTTCAAGTAGTATGTCGCCGAAACGGGACTGCGGTTCTAAAGGGGCTAAGTAGGTACGCGCCTTTATTTTAATCGCGAGACACGTCCAGCCCCTTTCTTCCCCCGCCGACTCGCATCTAATCATTGTGCAACTCAAATACTGCTGTACCTGGTACGTCGGAAGAGCGGCAGCATCACTGCTGTGACAAGATGCCAAGGATTGCCAACTACCTGTCAACCTCAACCACTACTATCCGCCCGTTCCATCGAGCGGCCTCTTTGTCTTTTGGTAAACAACCACGCAACAACAATGGCAACGACGAAGTATGCGCGAAGACAGAACAACAGCAACAAGGACAAGAACAGCAGCAGCAGCAGCAGCAGCAACACCAACGGCAACCGCAACAACAGCAACAACAACAACAACAACAGCAACAACATTTCACCGTCCGTGCTGTCTCTTGACGGCAGGACAAAAAAGACCACACCAACTACGGGGTGATACTATATAGCCGCAACCCGCAACAGAGCTAGACATCAGCAGCACAAGCAGCAGCACGGCACCTCGCCACCTCGCCGCACCGCACCGCATCGCATAGGTTCTTCCGCCTACGGTACACGGGAAGCCAAAGGGTTTCTTTCCTCTCCGTCCGTCTATATGACCAAAAACATCATGCTCATCAGGAACTCAGGATTCATAGATTTGGGCACGAGGGTGCTCGATCGATTTCCAAATTTCCACGACTCCTAGCCTACTGCCCGCTCACCTATATGTTGTGGTGTCCTTTGCGAGCTCGACTTATTCCCCCTCCCGGTACAGCAGAAGAACCTCGGCTCCTTCGTTTATCTCTTTCTACCCGTTCAAAACCTTGCAAGGGAGCAAACAGCCGGGCCGGAAACAAACAGGTTTTGATGGGTGTGGTGGTGGGTCAAGGGAAAGAGGGAGGGTTGCTGCGTGCGGTGGTGCGCTCCGAGCTCGGTCAAAGGCACACCGCCACACCGCCAAGCTGCAGGCACGCGGACCTGATGTGCACAGCACTTCACCTCCTGCGCCTCCAAGCTTCCAGCTTGCGCCTGATTGATGGAGTGCATGCTCGACTGTCAGAGAAGCATCACGTGCAAAGCAGCTAGAGAGGGCCAGAGGGCCTAGGGCTAACAAAAGCCCTCTGCACTCACTGTCAAGCAACTATTTTTTCGAGTTTTGGGACCGATTTATTTACCGTGTGGGGTGCTCGCAGAATAATCGCAGGCTGGAACAGCACAGTCCCCCTGCTACGTCCAGAGCCCAGAGCAGCCCAGCGAGGTGGGGGTTGGGCGTGTGCCCTTGCCTTGGGCGATGTTGGGTTGGCTGAGAGGGTGGGTGCTGCTCAGAGCGAGATGGACGCTGGTGTGGGCTCCGGCTGACGTACAATGGCGGAGTCTTTCACTGCAGTGAAGGCAACAACAACGTTGAGAGCCTCCATGTTGGTTGAAAGCACAAAAATAGGGGCTGGTTTTCCTACCAAAGAATCCACCTAAACATACTATAAAACCCTTCGTGAGATATTTTTGATATTTTGTTCTCCAGCTGCTGTTGTAATGATTGCAGATGCTGGTCGTTGAGGTGAGTGCGATGTGTATTGCATGGTCTCAATTGGAGATGGTGGGCTCTTAGATATAGTGCTCACCGTCAGGTCGTCACTTTCCAGTGGTGTTATCAGCTCTACTTAAGACGAGTGAAGTTTGCGGAGGTATCATGAGAGGCAAAAAGATAAAACGTACTCATCGCGGATCCATTCACTCACAGCAAGCCATGCACAGCATTTGCATCAAACGGGAGCGGGCAAGGAGAGAGACATACAGAGTTCGAGAGAGTGGGAGAGAGAGAGAGAGAGAATATGTGTGGGAAGCAAAAACCAGCATACAAGGAATGACTAGAAAACGGCAATATAGCGGCAGAAGGGAACGGCAGTGCATACCAGACAACGTTTGCGGCAACACATCAACAAGCCGCACCCCAACCCTCACACTACTGCTACACTACATTACACTTACTTCCTGTATTTGCTCATCAGTACTCATACCTGGTACATTTTTTTTTTTTTAATCATGACTTCCACTTTCTATCCTAAAATAACTCGTGGGAGGTTTTTACCCTCGACGACCTTCTGGACAAGCCGTGGTCACGGGTGTCCACCCTTCTCCCCCCCGGCACGTGCCTTCATTTTTTGTCGCGCATAGGGTTCAGCATTCCCACTGCTCGTCGATTTTCATCGAATGTAGCTAAGTCACGCTCTCGCGCTTTCCGCTAATAATTTTCTTCCATGCAAGAACAAGCCCTTACGAGCATGCACTCGGTGGGACTTGAACCCACGAAATTGATCTTGATAGGCACGCGGGCCACCTACCAAGCCACCGGGGACGCCGTAGACTACCATGACAGCAGTATATGTACACTCGCTTCCTGGTATTCGCTCATCAGTACTCGTACATAGACTATATACCATGACAGTATATGGTACGTACTCATTTTTGTCGTTGTTGTTGTTGTTGTTGTTGTTGTTGTTGTTGTTGTTGTTGTTGTTGTTGTTGTTGTTGTTGTTGTTGTTGTTGTTGTTGTTGTTGTTGTTGTTGTTGTTGTTGTTGCTGTTGTTGTTGTTCTCACATTAACTCACAATACAATGCAGTCCGTGGTCGCAGGACAGGCTCCAATAACTCTGGAGTGGAAGAAATACCTCGGTAAAAAAAATAACAAGCAAAAAGTAGTGCACACGATAACTGAAGCACTGAAGCACATCTACACTTCAGACAAAAACATGACAAAAGGAGGTCCGCGCGCGTACGTATCAGATACATGCGGTACTGTACGCTGTACAAGTCGCCACAGAAACCGAGAGGATCACATACTACCCAGAAAAAATAGACAGGATGAAAATAACAACTCGACGTCGAAATAGCGAAATAAAAAATCGAAAAAAATCACACATCCAAGAGGGAAGAGAGAGAAAAGAAGTTCAAGTCAGGCAAGGAAGCAATGTAAAGCAAGAAATCAAGAAAAGACACACACAAGAGAATGCGCAATTTTTCGCAGATTTCAGGCTCGCACGCATCGCGAGGGGTGTAAAAACAGAGACAAAAAACAAAAAAAAACAAGCATACGCACTCCACCACTGCGGACACCAGGGAAGCAAAAAGAGACTATTAATAGCAGACGAAAAACTAAAATAGAAGATGAAGCGAATCAGAAAAACAAAAGCAGATACATATGTGTGGCAGTGCTCTCATGTTATCGTTCCAGTACAACAACGGTTATTGCAGTTAGCACAGCGGTGTAGTGGTGTACTGCTGCTGTCCGTCTGGCGGTATAATATGTCTGCAGCAGTAGTCTAACTGCTGTACTCCTGTATGTATTAATATTAATAGTAATAATACAAGTAACAGTCCGTTTATATAGGCCCACGCACGTAAGGAGTCTACAGCAATAGTAATAAAAAGGGCAAACGCCAACATAAGGGACACCTGATCCGTTTGAGCCGAAATCAGGTATATGCTAAAACCGAGTAAAAAACGCGCGCCGCGAGCGGTGTTATGTCCATGAAATCTGGTTTAAAAAAGTGTGCCACATGGCCTCCAAAATCTGAATTGCTTTGTTTTCTATAGGTTGTAGGTACTACGAGCTCCACTTGGATCTGCACTTCGTTTGTTTCGCGTCGGCGGGAGGGCGAAGAGTAGTTGCTCTGGCGCCCCCCCCCCGTTGACAGCTTTAAGTCTTCTAGACCGTCCTCGCGGAACAGCCTGCTCGGCGCGAAGTTATCTTCCCGTACCAAAACCTGAGACCACGTCGACGCGAGGTGGTGCAGACGAAATGCCGTGTGACCATGGTGCTGTATAGACTGTTGTGACCAAAGGAACAACAAAGTACACATCACAACTAACTGAAGCACATCGTACGTGGACCCCAAAGAAGAAAGGGGAGACCAACGTACGCATGTACCAGGTATGGTGAATACAGAAGAATCTCAACCGAGGAAGGGCAGACGCATAGATAGGCGCATACGGAGAGAAAAAAAAGCGTACGTGCGGCCTCTCTGATTGGTTCGAAGCTGGCCAAAATCAGTGGAAAGCCAGACAGAGTAGAAAAAATCCGGTATACCTTGGCCTTTTCGAGCCAAAATCAGTTACGATGTCAGCCTGGCCAATAGCAGAGCTCCTGGAGTGCGTTAACCCTTTTAGGACTGTAGTCCCGTTTTGGGGACAAACCACTCAAATCCCAAGTAATTTACCCCCAAAACGGGACTGCCGTTCTAAAAGGGTTGAGGTTTTCGTCCGTTGGGCTAAAGGTAAATGGTTAACCAATCGCCTATTTACCCATCTGAACCTCATAATACGTGTGCTTTGTACTTGTTTTTAGCATGTGACTGATTTTGGCCGAAAAATGGCCAGGTATATACCAGATTTTGGCAAAAACCCTATTAACCCATTTAGACCCGCAGTCCCGTTTTTGGGAACAAACTACTTGAAGTTTGAGTGTTTGTCCCCAAAACGGGGCTGCGGTTCTAAAAGGGTTAACAATAGAAACATAAGGCTCGTTTTTTTAGGGACGTTGCGCAAGCAAATTGGATTAATGAACCCTTTTAGGACTGCTGTCCTGTTTTAGGGACAAACCACTCCAATTCTAAGCAGGCTGGCCCCAAAACGGGACTGCGGCCCTAAAAGGGTTGAGAAAACATGCTTTCCAACGACCGCTACACTGAATCCTATATAATATTGTAAGCTTGAGTGATGCCCAAGGAGGGTGTGACAAGAAGATTCTTAGGCTCGCTCAGACTACGTCGTACGTATCATACGTACGCGCGTACGTAGCTGTTTCTTGTTGGCAGGCCCATACTGAGTAGGTTTAGCAGTCTGGGAGAAGGGATCTTTAGGGATGTTTTTTACTTGAAAAATGTGCAGCGTGGTCTGCACTTCGGAATCGTCGTCCGCATCTGAGAAATTTCCTGGTTCGATGCAAACTCGGCGTAGCCGCGTTTATGGCGAGTTTTGGCCCGTTTTGGCTGCGGTTTGAGGTCGGGGTTAGGGTTAGGGTTAGGGTTAGGGTTATAGTCAGGGGTTGGGTTGGGTCTTCGCCCGTACCTTGATCCCAACAGGAACCAAAACATCCGAACAGCCTACCAACCTAAAGATCCCTTCTCCCAGATTGGTAAAGGTCCTCCCCATACTGCTGTATCCTACCTTAGTATATACTGCCTGTATTGTGTACATATAACTGCTGCTTTTGCAGAAGGACAGCAGTCCCATTTTGGGGACACACCACTCAGATTCTAAGTAGTTTGTGCCAAAAACGGGACTGACTGCAGTTGCCCTATAAGGGCTGAGCAGAAACCGTACTTACCAGGTACCAGGTATGAATAGTGTAGTCTACTGCTGTCCCTACCCTGGTACGTATGCATATAGCAGCAGTACCTTCAATAGTGTAGTCTACTGCTGGTCGCACGTACAGACAGGGTCAGAGTGGGCTTATTTCCTGCTTTCCCCCGATCCCCGATATTTTTCATCAGGGCTTTAGTGAGAATGGGTTATTTCGAGGGCTATTCGCGGGTAAGGAAGTGTTTAAAATCTCACGGGTCGGGTCGGGTCGGGTCGGGTCGGGTCAGGTCGGGTCAAGACTTTTGCGAACCTCGCGGGTCACGTCGAATTGGGGTAAGATTTTTTCGAATCTCACGGGTCGGATTGGGTCGGGTCGGGTCAAGAAGAGATCAAAGCTCACGGGTCTGGTCAGGTCATGACCCGCGAGAAACGGGTCACTCGCGGGTCGGACCAATATGACCCGCGAGTTGTTTTCTGCTGACCCGCGGATCCTGCCTGCGGATCCTACACTTGAAAAAAATACCCGCTTTCTGCCCAAAGGCCCCTCTTGCACCAACATTGATGTAACACTCCTTTGGTATCATGATCAAAAGTTGAAACACCGCCAAACGAATATTCGCATGTCCGCATCCATCCATACCCACTACCGCCAGGCCACATATCACTATGGGTTACAAAAAAAAGACATATACCAGGTATATATACCAGGTATATGGTATATATATTGAAGTATGGACCCAATGGTCGGATCCACGGGTCAACGGGTCGAGACTATTACGGGGGACCGTAGTTAATAGGACCTATGGTATACATGAAAACCTATATATTTAACCATTTTTACTAACAATATTTGGTCCTATTAACTATGGTCCCCCGTAATAATAGTCTCGCGGGTTGAGGTGACCCGACCCGCGACAGACCCGTATCTCACCGGTCAAGGGTAGGCACAATTCGATGCGAGTCGACGAGGGAAGAAAAGGCTGAAATCTTCTCGCGATAAAAATGAAGGCACGTACCGTAGCGGGAAGGGGGGAGAAGAGCCTGCTATGTGACCCCGGATCTGAGTTACGAGTTGGAAGGAGAGAGAGGAGAAGATGTGCGAAGATAATGAATGGGATGATAAAAAAAAAAAAAAAAAAAAAACTCACAGGTCAATCGGAATTTGGCGGGTCGGGTCGGGTAGGGTCAGGAGGTGTTCAGTAAATCACGGGTCAGCTCGGATCGGATCAGGAGGTTTTCAAATCTCATTGGTCGGGTCGGGTCGGGTCGCGTCGGATCGGATCGGGTCGGGTCGGGTCGCGTCGGATCGGGTCGGGTCGGGTCGGGTCAGGAGGCTTCCAAATCTCGCGGGTCGGATCGGGTCAGCTGACCCGATCCGACCCGACCTGACCGGTGAGGTTTAAACTGACCCGCGAACAGTCCTGGATATTACTTGGCTTTGGCAAGAAGAGAGAGTTCTATTTTTTTTTTGGGTTTCCTGTACACATGACGTGCTGCAACCAAGTGGCTATATCGCTATACACGCCTGCGGCCCACCAGCAGAGCAGGAAGCAAAATCACGCGTGTGCGGCAGTTTGTCCGCGCTGTATTGGTTTGGCTTCCTAAATAATACCTGGTATTACTTTTTTTTTAATCGGACCCTGCGATCTGTAGAGCTGGGGGTTTCTGCTGTTGTGTGATACATGCATGTTGCCATAGGTACAACGCTGCTGCTGCTGCTGCTGCAGTGCGCTTTTTGTGGACAACCGAGTGTGGTCGAGAGTTCCAGCCCCCTCTGCGCTGCGTTCTTTTCTATTTCTGTAAATATGTTCCCACCTCTGTGCTGCTGTGTTCCGTGTGTTTCGCGTGGCGTGTGTGCGGTGCGTGACGTGTGTCACGCGTGGAGTGCTCTCATTTTTTTTT
Source organism: Nereocystis luetkeana (assembly GCA_031213475.1). Taxonomy (NCBI): domain Eukaryota; class Phaeophyceae; order Laminariales; family Laminariaceae; genus Nereocystis; species Nereocystis luetkeana. The sequence continues at coordinate 8,976,630 of JARUPZ010000005.1, forward strand.
TTTTTTTCTGCCGGCAGTCCTCGGTTTTTGTGCGGGAGAAGCAGTTTTCGCCATGAGCGCCACAACAAAGAGAGACATGCAGTGACATACGGACAAAAAGATGTTACAATGATGTTGAGCGGAATCATCGAGAACATCTGTGAAAGCGATTCAGTCCATAGAGACAGCAGTAGTACCACACTCTTTTCCGTGTATATTTTTGTCCCCCCCAAAAGCAGGTGCAGTCCTGTCAATAGAAGGGTCTTCTGCTGTACATGTCTAAAATGTGCAGCAGTAATACGCAGATTTTTCATAACGTCGACACATTGTAGCGTTTGCGCACGATGCAATATAGCATTCTGTATCGTTTTCAGTTCGTTCTTACGCCGCTCCCCGACGCACGCCCCGGAGGAGGGGGGGACCCTGTACTACATATATAGTAGTTACGGCAGTGCCAACTATCCGATTTTTAGGGTTTCCTTGTTTATGGAAGGTTTCTTCGCTATGGGGTGCGGATTTTCTCTTCAAACCGCTCGCGCAGAGAGAGAGAGGGCGAACTGAGAGGTCTACTGCAAGCCATTGTGCATCAAAATCCATCGCCATCGACGGTGGCGGTGCCCCGGTAACAGCCCCGAACGCCGCTGGCGTTTATTTATCATACCAGGTATATTATTGTGTGTATAAATGAAGTTAAACAGCGCCAGCCGACTGAGCTGCCGTGGCAGGGAAGTCCAGCCAAAGCCACAGGTAGCTCTGTAAAATACTTGAGGGATATCCCCCCCATAAGCACCAGTGCCTGGTGCTGGTGTCGGCTATGGATAGTGAAGTACGCTTAAGAGAGCTTTGACTCGAAGTCGGCGCTTGGCGAGAGCGAAAACGGAGAAGCGGAGAAGCGGAGAAACACATAACACAAGCCTGCTTCAGCACGACTTCCCGCCAATGTAAACACCGACCGACCAAAATCGGGGAGATAAATCCCGAGCACCGCCATTTTATTTTTGTGGTGCGAGCGAAGAATGAATTCTGTCGTACGCACGCTCAACGCAATCGTCCGTCATCGGCAAGAAGCAGAAATGACCGAATCGCTGTGTTGGTTCCCGGGTGCTTTGGAATTTTCTCTTTGGCTTTAGGAGACGGATTTCAATACCTACAGCGAAGTAAAACTGTTACTTGTGGCGATACCATGTCCACTTAAACTGCTCAACCCCTTTAGAACCGCAGTCCCGTTTTGGGGACAAACTGCTTGAAACTTGACTGGTTTGTCCCCAGAACGGGACTGCGGTTCCAAAGGGGTCAAGTACCTGTCGGAGTCATGGTAACTGAAACAACGATACAGCCCAACAATTACGAGACAGCAGCGCGAGTGCAGCCCTCCTTCTAAGGGTCATTCTTATCGGAGAGCTTTTTTTTCCAAATTTTCGACATTTTTTTCGCGCAATTTTTCAATCTTCCATATTTTCCTGTTTTTTTTCTCCAAATATTGGAATGTTACCGAACTTGATATTTTTGCTTTTGGAGAATTTCACGAATAGTGACAGAACGCCTCCGTATATTGATACATATCTCCAATTATTTCCAAACTTTGGAAATTATGGAAAAAATGCTCTCCGATAAGAATGAGCCTAAGAAAAAAAGGAGTGGTGGCCCAGGCCGGATGTCTTGTTGAGGATGGATGCGTTCTACTCTAATTTCTGCATGGCGGCTTCCCGGATTTCTCGTTTTCCTGACAACCTCGGTATGAGTTTTTTTTTTTAGTGCTCGTTTTCTTATTAATAGTAGATAACGGTATGTGCATACTGTAGGTTTACCTGGTATAGTATAGGTGTGCTGTACTACTATACCGGTAGTTCTTCTTCTCGTACGTACGTAGCAAATCTAAAATGACGTTTCGTAATACATTATCCGAGGCCAACCCCTGGCCACTCCAACAGCGAAGAAATTGCAAGGTTCTTAGATTTTCATGTATTACTTGCACCACCTGGGAACTGTTCTCATTTTATTTTATTTTAGGTTTGCATGTATTACTTACACCACCGGGGACCCTGTTTCTCATTTTTTGTTATTTTTACCCCGCAGTCGGCCCATCCCATTGGGCACCCGCCTGCTGCCACGTAGGGGTGCAGAATTACAATCAGCCCTCCACAGGAGCCGCCCGAGTCCCACCTGGCACTCTGATCTCATTTGGCACCATGTAGGCCACTCGTATCTACAAACAACTCGTGCTATTCTTACAACCGTATTGGGTTTGCGTGCAAATCTGAAGGACCTTGCACGAACGTACGCGCAATTTTTCCGTCTCTCTCACCACGCGCGATCGGCAACCCTCTTAAGGCCCGGGAACCAAGTAGGTTTCTCATTAGCTCACCAGTACCTGCCAGTATACCGGCACTAGGGACGAAGAGGCATTGCTGATAATCGAACCCGCGCACATACTTTCGTTGTTTTACCTGTCGGGAGCAAATATGTCAGGAGACAGCACTCCACCCCTTCACAGACAGCAGCTTTGCCTAGACATGTTTTGACAGACACGAGACTACCAGGTTTTAGTGTGGAACGCTCGGTCCTACACCCTCGACAGCGCACATTTATCGCGGCTTGACATGTCTCCTGGCGTTTTTGGTTGGGACGGACAGCCTGTCGGATAGATTGGTTCGTCAGCAGGTCCATGCTAAAAATGCCGAAACTATTTGATCGAAACCCGACGTAAACATTCTTGTCCGGTTATAACCCTTTTAGGACTTCAGTCCTGTTTCGGGAGAAACTACTTATCACACAGGCCCATAGTAAACACACCCAAAGTAGACCCGAAGCACCCACTTCGGGTTTTTTATCTCGAAAACTGCTGCGCGAATCGAACATGTCGTCTGTGCAAAATACAAAATACGCGGTTGATGATAGGCTTTCCATCGATGCTGCATTTGCATTCTTCAGGAATACACTGGGAAGCCTCTGTGCCTCCATTTTTGGACGTACATATTGGGGGTCACCGTGATGGAGTTCGAGTGGCTTGCCCCACCGTAACGGGACGGCAGCCCTAAAGGGCCAAGAAGGAACGGCAGTATGTACATGTTGCGCTGCTTCGGTCGCGAACAGGTAGCCAGTTCTGACGAAACGAAAGGAACAGATCACGGGGTTAGTTAAGCTCGGGCTCACACCGGACACACGTTGAGTTATAATTTCGATGCCACGTGACCTTGCCGCTCCTGACGCGGCCCCAAGATTTCTCAAGACACGTCTGTCTGCTATTAATAGTCGATGCGCCTCCTGTTTTGTTCCACCGTACGCGTGTGGGGCTTCTGTCACCTAACGCATCTCCTCTTGGAAACCCCCGTGACTCGATTATCACGTTTGAATCGGAGGGAACGCCAACATTAACAACATTTTCCACACCTCTAACAGATCAGATATATCAGATAGATCAGATAGATCAGATGAATCCTTACCCGCCGTTGTGAGAGATTGTGCAGGATCTGCCTACTATTATGGGGGGCCATAGTAAATAGGACCAAATATTGTGAGTAAAAATAGCTAAATATATATCCTGGTAGGTTTTTGTGTGTACCACAGGTCCATTTACTATGGTCCCCCGTGATAATACAGCAGTTCAAATTCAACCCAGGAACACATGCGCTAGGTGGATCATGCAGATTGCACGGGTCCCCCCCCGGCTACATGAGCAACTGTAGATCCTACAGATCGTACAGATCATACAATATCGGATTGTACGGGTCCCAACCCGGCTGCATGATCTGAACATAGTACAAGGTCGGGAATAGATCTGCCTTGAAAGGTCTAGATCGTGAAGTGGGAATCAACTTTCTGTCGAGGGTGCGCAACGATTCCCTGCTCCGCCCCGCTGCCTAAAAGCTGGGGTCTCCTTGTCCGAAACTTACAGGCTTGTCCTACTGTCCGTAGAACAGAAGAAAACGGATACTTGGGGTGTTTCATATCCATCGAACAGAGAATGGCAACTCGGGGTGTTTCGCGCCAGTTGGAAGTATGTGGGAAATACGCGACAGAAGGCGCATTATCTGGGCAGGATTCTTCGGCCAAGGCAAGGCGTACGTACCGTCTGTTGGCGCGAGATGAAGGTATACCGAGCTTTTTTAAGGCAAATGATCGTATCCGACCGTTTGTCCGAAACAAAACAGTGCTTCAATCTACTAGTAGTGAAAGACGTACACACTCATAAACCGCTCTCACCGTCATTCGTACTCTCAAACAACGAACGCGTCAGAACACACACACACATACATACATACATACATACATACATACATACAAAAATACACACAGAGCAGAACCAACCACGAGGTAACACAGCCACTCGCCACCAGAACAAACAACGGCAGCCAGCAGAACAGTAGCACCCACAAGTACGCCCAGCAAATACCACCACCGCACACCCGACAATAACGCCATCAATACCCCCACCGCACACCCAATACACATCACGGAACGGGAGGGTCGGTCGCTGCTTGACTTAAGCCTGCGGCTTTTGTTGTTGTTGTTGTTGTTGTTGTTGTTGTTGTTGTTGTTGTTGTTGTTGTTGTTGTCGTTGTTGTCGCTGTGCTGGCTGCATGTGGTGAGTCGGTGCATGGAGTCGGCGCCTCTTGCCAGTGCTCCTGACAGACGCTGCGGCTGCCGTGCAAGGGGATCTATTTCCACACCTCTACAGATAGATCATCAAGTTCCTCCCCTGCCGTCGTGAGAGGTTTTGAAAAATCTGCCTTGTAGGGCAGATCCAACCCAGGAAACTTGTGTGCTACAGAGTAGATCATGCAGGTTATGCGGGTCCCATCTTGCAGCATGGGCTAGATCATGCAAGAATGGGAGTATATATACACCAGGTATATGCCTTGAAAGACCTAGATCATGAAGTGGGAATGATCTGTAGACGATCTATCTGTTTTGGTTATCTCACACAAGCACCAAGCAAGCGGTGTGCTGAGCTTTTTTTGCAAGCAACGAAACACGTAAAATATACCAGGGGTGTACGAGTACATGCGTACTTCCCGTGCTGTATCATACCGCAGTAGCCCGCCCAGAAAAAAAACGCAGGGCACGAGAGAAATGCTGTACGCTTGCAGCGTCGTTGTGCTCGTGGCATTCGAGGGTCGGTTCCTGGAGTCGGCGTGCGTTTCGAAGCTGTTGTTTTTGCTCTCGCGTCAACTCTATAATCAAGGAGTCCGTGGTCACGCGAAGGTGCTGGAGCCCTGTAATGGGAAGATGCGAAAAACCTGTGAAAAAATAAAAACTCTGTTGGGAAGCACGACGCTACCCGCCTAAACAATACACGAGATGAAGAAGGCGTACACATAAAACGCACAATCCATGTGCAATCTAAACTGACGTGGCCTCGGGTATCCACTCAACTACCGCATGTATTTACCCCCGTTCCCACAGCTAACCAACTCGTGGCTGCTGGCTACATCATGCGGCTGCTGTCTGGAGTGCTGTCTGCACCGTACGAAACGCACGGTAGTCGTTGACATGGAGATGGGCACGTCTGCTGTCTGGGACGCTGTCGGGATGGCGACTGTTGGGCACGCAGTGCCACGTGCTCGTATAGACCCTCCTCATACATGCGTATTTTTGTAGAAGTACTTCGGCTTTCTGTTGTGTCTGTGACCACAAAAACGAGAGATGCATAATCTGGACAGAGGCTGCTGCCGGTCGAGTTGTGCCGTTGGGTAGAAAGCACGTTTCAATGTGTAGACGAAAACACAGACACAACATGTCATAGATATTTCGCTCACACATCATATCACGAATATTTTTGTTTTTGCTCGTTTACGGCCGTCCTGCGTTAACGGTGGACTGATACATAAGGCAACAGAAGGCCAGCGAGCGACATCCATTGGCGCTGCTCTGCGGCACTGTGCTAAATTTGCAGTAAAATCATATCTGGCGGTCTTGAGGCAGAAACAGTAGCTATCATACCGTACGCAGAGATAGATATGCTAATCGTCCCGAGATGTGTTTCATCTGTGGGAACGGGCAACAGCGAGCTGCAGCAGCACTACTGCACAACAGTTTCTGGTTTGCTCCCGTCGCGGTTTGATTTCATTTCTGGTTTCGAACGCCAAATGTACCGAGTGCACGTCGGGTGTGACAGGGCATGCATTGCGTGTGTGTGTTTTTTCTCAATCTATGGCGGATTGACGCAAACGAGGTTGATTCGACCTTTCTGGACCGCGGTCCCGTTTTGGCTACAACATGACTGGTTCGTCCCCGAAACGGAACCTCAGTGCCGAAAGAGGCTAAGCTCACCACACTTCCACGCGTGAAGCACGTGTCGTGGGTCAATTTAACCCGTCCCTCCCGTTGCAAGGGTAGCCCCGGCTGTATCCCGTGTGCGTCTCATCGCGAAATCCGTCGTGGACCCGAAGCCGCCCCTTGCAAGCTTTGCCCCGTCGACCCTGGCACTACCCAGGGGGTGTCGCCCTGACGCCGGTATGTATGCCCTCCACACGTAGAACTCGTCGATATAGCGCGGCAGCACCAGCAGCATCTACTGAGTTAGGTGCGGAGTGGACGCCCCGAGCAGGTTCTCTCTTGTGTGGTATTACGGGGGACCATAGTTCATAGGACCTATGGTGTACATAAAAACCTATATGTTTAACCATTTTCACTAACAATATTTGGTCCTAATAACAATGCCCCCCTCGCAATAATGGTCGGCGCCCTCGGGACCAACGTTGGAACTACTGCGGTCCGATAGGCTACCGTAACACAGTAGTCCACTGTGGAGAGTCCAATAGGCCTATTGGCAATAGGGGTTGCTTCTTGTGTCGGAGTTTCCCTCGGTTTTCTGCTTCTGTCGGGGAATGTTTCATCGGTGGCCAACGTTGAGGATACCGTAGCCCGATAGGCTACTGTAGTACACGAGTCTACTGGATGGAGTCCGATAGGTTTTGCTTCTTGTTTTTTTGTTTCCCTTGGTTTCCTATTTTCGGGGAGTGTCCATCAGTGACCCGAGCAGGAGCAGGTTCCCTCTCGTGTGGCTGTGGTCGACACCTTCGGGTCTACAGTACACGGAATGGAGTGGGAGACCTTTCGGTGCGACCTTGAAATCGCGAATTTCTGAGGCGGTCCTGTTTGCTGCAGGGGGAAGGGAGCCGACTGTAGTATCCTCATCACCTCCCTCTTTTTTTTTTAGACGTGTGACCGAACACCGAAGTACGTTCACACAGGTAGGTACTGCCGCATACCTACTGTACCATTTAATTATTTATTTTAATACCAGGTCGTACAGTCAAGTGCCCATTTTAAGACCATCCCGTGGGCGAGCCAATACACTTGGCGTTATCTCTACAGCGGCATGGTCTTATCTTCTACCAGGAATAGGTACTACCGACCATGCTACTCGTAATGCCAACTTTTTTCGGTTGTATTTGCTCGTCCTCTCGTGACACAAGCCGATTTTACGTGGAAAACCTAGTTTTGAAACATGGATGGTCTTTTAGAATGGGTGGGTTCCCCGCTGCGAGCCTAAATCGTATCGATGGTTGTATTTTCCCTTCGACCAAAACAAGAAAAAAAAGTCCGCCGACTCTTGTATGTGTGAGAGGCCTTACCGCTTGCCGGACAGTTTCGTTGAGGGTCACCGCTGTTGTGTACGGCACGAAGAATAGTGCCGCGGTGGTCCCCTCTCGACTGCCGGTCGAGTACTGCCTGCTTATTTTTTTATTATTATTTTTTTTCGCATCCCATTCATTATCTCCGCACATCTTCTTCTCTCTCTCCTTCCAACTCGTACGTAACTGAGATCCGGGGTCACAAAGCAGGCCCTTCTTCTCCCCCCTTCCCGCTACGGTACGTGCCTTCATTTTTTTTTTTTTAATCGCTATGCGCTGTAGTGACTGTGCAGTACGCCTGGCGCCGATGGGATTAGCTGGCGTGGTAGCGTGGGGAGCGGCGCCGGCTGCCGCTGTACTCCCGGTGTGGAATCGCTCGGCGCTGGTGGGATTAAACCTGTTTTGGCGGTGTGGGAAGGGGTTGCGGTTGCCGCTGTAGTGATGTTTTTTTTTTTTTTTCGGCTGGCGCATATATTCCGGCACTACGGCGCATGCCAACACTAAAGAGGAGCCACTCCTGCTGTAAAAACCCTGTAGCCATAACTCGATCAACCATGTGAGACACGAGTATTGGGTTAGGGTAAGCCCTTTTCGTCTCGTACACAGTCAGTGTGCGCCAACCACAGTAGTAGCGTCGAACAACTGGTAAGCTCCACTGGCTTTAATCTCGATCATTTACAGCCAACAGGGATAGGAACTTCTGTCAATAGAAAAATACTGACTGTTCTGCGGTGGGGGCTTTGCGCGCTAAGCGCTATTATATATCAGGTACCAGGTACCAGGTATAAATATATGACGCGGACGATGTTTCACCGGAAACATGCCAACATATTTTTTTTTCTGTCAACCTCCGCTTGTGCGCCCCCCCCGCCCCCCCCCCACCCCCTCGTCCTATTACGTCATTGGCAACCCGCCCATACGTACATACGCGTTTCATATATTTTTTTTTTTTCGGACCGAAAGGCCGCCCGAAGAAAAAGCCTTCATACAAAAGAAACCCTTTGGAAGAACGAACGGACAATCAAAATCTACACCATCAGCAACACGACCACCACCACTAACCCCATCAAACCCTCCTCCGCCCCCCCCCCCCCCCCCTCCCTCACTGCTATCGCCAACCCCATCACCTCCACCACCAACACCACCACCAACTTCCCTCCTCGACCACCACCAGCTGCAAAAAGAGGCGGTATGGGCAAGGGGAAGAAAGGAAGCACGGGCCGCAGCGGCGGCGGAGGCGGCACGGGGTCGGGCGGATTTTCAACCGTAGACGTCGACCCCCGGCGCGTCAGGTACGCCCACAGCAAGATAAGGCCCGTTTTCTCCGGGTGCGGCCGAACCATCGAGCAAACGTTGGGCGAGATCCGAGACGGCAAGATTCGGGCGTCGGATCTTCCTGCCATAACGGTTCTCTTCGGACCGACGGACCCGACCGACGGACAGCCGTGGTTCTTCTCGCTCAACAACCGCCGCCTTTATGTCTTGAAGGTGGGACACGGGTGAACGGGGGGGGGAGGGGGTCGCGCTCATGTCATGCAATGCCGTAGTCGTATCATATGACCATAGACCCTTGCGTCCCTACAATGCCGGGACGGAGCATGTCGGGTTTTCACCGACCAGGCAGATATTTCTTGGGGCGGGGTTGGCGCGGGGGGGAGGGGGGGGGTCATATCATGCGTAGCCGTAGTCGTGTGACCTACAATGCCGGGACGGAGCACGTCGGGTTTTCACCGACCAAGGAGGCATTGCTTGCACCAAGCGCGAAGCGCCGTGAGGTGTTATTAATAGTTGATTCGCATAAACGGTCCTACTGAGAACTGCTTGTGATCCAGGCGGACTTGAAATGGATGACAGCTTCGGATGAACTGATTTACTTTCTGGTGTGGCCACTTCCAGAGACAGCATGGAGTACATTACGTATCTGCCTCGCGGGTGCCTCACCATACACGCACTACGTGATGCGACAATTCCCCTTGTACGTGCGGAGTTAAGGTTCTCCACCCCCTCATTAATAATCTAAAGTCGACCGCCAGCCGTGGTGACCTCAAAAAAAAACACGCGGGGGGAGGGGGGGGGGGTATAAACCTTGGTTGTCTAGCTCACGCAGTGGGAGGCGTGCTTTACAGCATCGTCGCCAACCGACGCCCACCCTACCTACATATGATGTTATCCAGATATACACATACTTAAAAGTTACCCTTTTCCTAAAATCACTTGATTATAAGCACCTAACCTGCCTCACGCTCAGCGAGTCTCCCACGATTTTTTTGTCGCTTCTACGATCTTTGCTTTCTTCGCGTTCTTTGCTTTCTTTGCGTGCTTGCTTCTCGTGTCACCCTTTTTTTCCCGGAACAATAAAAAAAAAATCTCGGAAAAAGAAAAAGTCGATTTTGTTTTTTCACCGGTTTGGGAGGCTCTCTTTATTTGCTTTTTTTCACCGGCTGGTTGAAGTATTGATATAACAGTGATAACAGGTATGAAATATAAATCCTGGGAGGAGGGGGGGAAATTCCTCGCTCGTGACAAAGCTACGTGCAGCCTCCCGATTCCCGATAATGTTGTTTTTATTTTATTTCCCAAATAAATATAGACACACCCACTCCTGGAATTCTCTTTGCTTCTATTCAGATTTTTGTTTTTCCTCATGTACGGACTGCATATTCTGCATGAGGCCGTATAAAAATATGAAATTCGACGAAATTCTCGATCTCACAGCTGTTATTAATAGTATTTTGATTTTATAAATATAAAGTATTTTAAGTTTATAAATATATACCAGGTAGTATTTTAATTTTATAAATATGTTAGTATTTTAATTTTCTAAATATATATAGGGGGAGAGGTAGAGGTATCAAGTATTGTAGGGGTACTAAGGGTCATTCTTATCGGATAGTTTGTTCCCATAATTTCGATATTTTTTTCGCGAAATTTTTCATTATTCCATATTTTCCTGATCATATCGGAGAGTTTCTCCCCCACAATTTCGACATTTTTTTCGCGCAATTTTTCAATCTTCCCTATTTTCCCGATCTTTTCCCCCCAAATGTGTGAAAGTTAACGAATTTGATAATTTCACGAATATTATAGTGACAGAACGCCTCCGTATATATTGATACATATCTCCAAATATTTTCAAACTTTTGAATTTTTTTGAAAAAAACGCTCTCCGATGAGAATGAATGAGCCTAAGGAGCACCTTCATTTTCTGAAACTCCCCTCCCCTTCACTGAAGAGGCTCGAGGCTTCACCTGACAACCGGCTCCGGTGCGCAATCATCGCATCATCGCACGGTCTACGTACGTATCATATACAAGTAGGAAGTCTTGTCCATCAGCCTTGAGCTAATTTTGTGCGTGTGTGTGTGAAGCTTCGTTTGATTTTTCTCGTACTGTTTGTGGTACTTTTTTGTGTACTTTGTGTGTGCGTTCGTGTGCGTGTGCGTGTCTTTTTTTTTTTTTTTTTTTTTTTCTGTGGTTCGTTGTGCGATTTTTCTTCTCTTTCGCGTCAGATCTGGATGTAGTGGTGGGCTTTCAGCTCCCCGGATGAATCGATCGGTCGGTCAAATGATGAAATGTTTTGAGGGCAAAAGTGCATCCCTTATTTGTAGCAGCCCCGACCGCCGCACGCCTCCTTCCGTGGAAGAAGGTGCCTGTGATGGCGGCGGTGATGGAGAAGGGAGAAGGGAAGGGGAAGAGCGGGGGGGGGGGGGGGGGGGGCGTAGTCATGTATTGTTTACTTTAGTCGCTTGATTGACCATCGACCCCGCATTCTTCCCGAGACGGGGCAGGGCGGGGAGGGGGGGGGGGGGGGGGGGGGCGGGGCTCTTGGAGGAAGGTGTGGGTGATGGTGGTGGTGACACAGGAGGGGAAGAGGGAGGTGGAGGGTTACGTGTTTGTGTGAAAAATGAGGTTTCGAGCGATCGAACGAAATAAAAGTCGCTACCTGGCATTCATTACCTGGTACCAGGCACCAGTCTGACTGTAACAATAATCGCCGTTTTCGGTTGATGTCATCAGAGTCCAAACGGGGATTATATTTCCGACCGGAGCGATACCTGCTAGCAGCCGGTACCGGTTTCCGCATGCACTGACGCGCTGTTGTTTATGCCCCTCGTAGTATCATGCGAGGGAGCATAACGTGGTAATCACAACCAAAAATGGTGTGTAAAACACGGAGAGATGTATACACAGCAGTATATTTTTGGGTCCGTCGCAGGGGGGAGAAATAACACCAGCCGCCATCGACATCCAGCCAGCTACTAACCCGTTCGGAGCCGCACCCAGGTTTTGGGGACAGGACCCACAGTTGATGGGAATCGAGGCATCTTGTTTCCACAGTATATGTGTAACAATCGCCAAGTTTTTTTTTTCTAAGGTCGCTCGCGAAAAAGCACGAACAAAAAAGAGCCGCCAGATTCGAAAACACTCGGCGTACAATATATATATATATAATATAGTAATAAAAATATATTTATAGTACAAACCTACTGTCATCTCCGCGCACATTATTCCAGCACCCGTTTTAGTAGTGCACTGCAGTACGTAATAACACATACTGGTAAGAGTTTCACTCTAAATTCCAAGTATTTTGTCCCCCAAGACGGGAATGCGGTCCTATATGGAATTTCCTCGTTGTCAGAATTTTCTGTGGGCCCAGGAGAAAAACACACGCACACACGGGGAACAGTCGGATCAGGAGAAACCGCTTCTGACCATGTTGGTCACGACTTGCAGCTCACTGACTCAGTGTTCTTGCGTAGATCTCTCTGCCCGTTCAGGCAAAAACCTCCTCAGATGTGCCCGTACAGCGAATTTGGAGCCTTTTCCATGTAAAACCACCAGCTGGCACACCAACCAAGAAGGCCTCTCGTCAGGGTTATAGAGGGTTGAGAGCTCCGGGTCGGGGGGGGTGGCCGCCGTCAGCCGAAGCCGGAAACAAGCTCACCGTACGAGGGGGAAAAATGCCTTACACGGTTTCGTGACGAAAACCTACCTCATTAGAACAGCATCATGTTATTCGGGCACGCCCAGGAACTTTGCCTGGACGGGCAGGTTTACGCCGGCTCCACCGACTAGTACCCCCCTGTCGCATAATACAAGGACCGGCCCAAACGGTCCGTACATTTCGGGGCATATTGGTGTTGCATTGGGTCAGTGTTGTCGTTGTCGTTGTCGTTGTTGTTGATGTTGTTGTTGTTGTTGTTGTTCTTGTTGTTGTTTTTGTTTTTTTTCTTGTGGGTTTTTGCGGACTTTTGGCTTTCACATTTGTCTCACAATTGCCCCCTACATACGGGAGCTGGCGCCTAGTTGCAACCCGCAGGTTTCGAAACTTACTTGCAACCCATACGCAACCAATAAAAAGGGCCGAGAGACGCGCCCTGTAAAACCCTATCCCTACACGTACCCCACACGCAGTTCCACGCCTATCCACTGCTGTCCCCCAATCATGGCCTCAGATAGCCGCAGATGTAAAGCCTAGCTGCAGACGCACCCCCCTTCAGCATGGTCTCTCAAAATTCGAGACCGCTTTATACAGCGCAAGCAGCAACTTAAGCACATGTATTATGGGATGCCCTGCACAGCTTTCGAGGGTATGGGTGGGGGGCAGTTATGGTTGTCAGAGGTGGTGTGTCTGAACAATCTGCGTGCTGTCTCTACGCCGATTTTTTATTCAGAGCTTTTTGCAACCTGGGCTCCCATTCCCTACCAGGTACAGCGCTAGTGAGGGCTGAACCCCATCTAGAACTGCAGCCACGTTTTTTTGTGGGAGAAAATGTGCTGTAATTTGTGTGGGATGGTTTGTCTTACGGTATTTTGTGTTACCCGTAGCCCCTTTACTACTGAAAAACACGGAGCCCAACTAAATCCAAGTAAGTTTTGCCTCCAAAATATGGATGCAATCTGCAAAAAACTGAAATTGTGAAGCCTCAGGGTCTCTTTTTCGGGAACATATTTTCTGTCCGTCTGTCCGCAAAAACTGTACTTTAATCGAATGGTTTCACCCGTTGAACATATGATATACATATTTATTTCCTGGGCTGTTCGCGGGTCATGACTCGACTCGCCGGGAAGTGTTCAAAATCTCCCGGGTTGGGTCGGGTCGGGTCGGGTCGGCGAAAAGCAATAAAAAGGTACGAGTACGAAGGAAAATTTGCTGTCAAAACTGACGTAAACGATTCGACTCTTGCAGCGTGAAGAACGTCACCGATGGTATATTTCTGCTTGATATTATTTTACGTTTCACAAGGACAAAGCGGCAAAGCGATTTGACTTAAGAGAGCCCACAACTGGCTCCGACAAACACTATTTTTCGGGCGACTATCGTAAATAGGGCCTATGGTACACAACAAAACCTTAGATTTTTAGGTATTTTTACTGAAAATAGTTTGGTCCTACTTGCTGTGGTCCTCCGTAATAATCATGTGAAGGCAAGTATGACAAATACAGAACACACAGTCGTTTGACCTTGTCGAGTGCGAACGAGACCCAGAGATAACAGTGTTGTCGATCACAGTCTTCTCAGGCAACGTTGTTCGTCGTCTCCAGGATGCCCCGGGGTCGAGCCACGGAAGCAACAATAGGTGGGGAGCTCCAGACAGACTAGAGTATCCCCAGCAACGCCTGGGGAACGTTAAAAATCCTTGTCTCCGAGATGTCTCGGGGTCGAGCACAAAGTGAACAGAAGGGGGGGAGCTCAGGACAGACTTGAGTATCCCCTCTTCCCGACGTAATAACGCCTTGGCAACATGGATAGCCTCATCATTCAGGATACCACGGGTTGTTGGATTACAGAAGAAATAAGACGTGAGTAGGTCCTAGACAGCCTTAGACATTCTCCATTCCCGGCGAGCATTACGCCTAGGGAATATCACACTCCTCAACAACCTTTCAAGACGTTTGATAACGGCTTCTCCGTCAACGAACAACTGGACTACAATAATGACGGGAGCAGTAGTCGCACCCCCCCCATTCACCCCCACCCTCCATCTCCACTTCCACCCTCCATGTCCACCCCCACCTTCACTCACACCGACCCGTCCACCGACCCACCACCTACCCCTACCGCAATCCTCAACCCCATCCCAGCTCCCTACCCCCCACCTCAAGCCCCACCCACCTCTCACCCCCACCCCCACCCCCACCCCCACCTCGCCCTAATTTTGGCCCAGGCTTGTCGAGAAGAGGGCCTGCTGGGGCGTGACGGGGTCGTGCGCGTGCGCGGGCGGGCCATGAAAGCTCACGAGCAGGAGCGCTACACGCTGGACCGGTGCTCCCTGCAGGCTAAGTTTCTCTTCGAACCGAAAATGAAACCGAACCCGACGCTGGGAACGAAACGGAATACGACAAAACCGTCGGCGGAGACGGGAAAACTTGGGAAAGCAGGAGCGGGAGCGAACGAAGAAACAGAAGTACACGCGGAAGAAGTGAAACCGTCGGGAGTTGTGGAAGCGCACGGGTGGAGGCAGAGGCAGAGACTTGACGAAGAGGAGGGGGGGGGGGGAGGAGGAGGAGGAGGAGGAGGAGGAGGAGGAGGAGGAAGGAAACGCGTCTGAAAAGGGCGAAGGAGGAGGCGGGGTGAAAGGAGGGGACGGTGGTAGCGGTGACGACGGCAGCAGCAGCGGTGGTAGTGATTGCCGTGGTCGTAGTGGTGGTGGGGGTGGTGGCGGCGGCGGCGGCGGTAGTGGACATAGGGTTTTCACGACCAGTAGCGATCACGTGAGAAGTAGAAGAAAAGAGCGGAGAGGGGCGAGAGTTGCACCACCAGAAGAAGGCGTGATCGAGCACCGGGGTGAGGGTTTAGAGGGGAAGGGGAAGCAGGAACGTCCCAGAAAGGGACGCCGGCGGAAAGCGGGGGCGGATCGATTGGAGGTGGGACGCCCGGAAGCGTAGCGTGACACCGTCTGGTCTGGATCCCGACTTTGTGTGATGCTATCGCGTGCCATAGAATGCACGGCGTACCTACAGATAGGGGACTATGGGTTTATAGTTTTCCGACATGCGGTACATAGGATGTGTCGAGATATGGGAAACGCTCAGAGATGTGCGTGGCCCCGGTTCTTCTCTAGATCGAGACTCGGCCGGGGACTCGATGGAGTGTTGACGTTTTGGCCTTTTATTATTGTAGTACATGCCGAGACCTTACAAGCGGCAATTAGGGAGCGCATGCAGCAGCCCAAAATATGTATCATCACGCTGCGCCGTGTGTCGTACACCTCCTTCCGTTGCACCCCGGACGCCGGACACATACCCTACATTCCCCAGCCGCCCGGACTGCTTGATGTGGGCGATGCATGTAACCGCCATTTTATTTGCGACACTCTCTCACACCTCAGATACAACATATTCGACCTTTCCTGCTTCATTATTTAGATATTGGGAAGGGCAGATTCCTGACCTCTGTATAATCTACAGAGTAGCGTAGCTCATTGCCGGATGGGACCCGTGTACCCTGCATGATCTACTGTGAGACATGTTTCTTGGGTTGGATTTGTACTATGCAGATCCTGCACAATGTACGATAACGGTCCGGTTAGGATCTACAGTAGTATAGAGGATCTAGATGATCTACAGATAGATCGTGATGTATCTGTCCGACGTGTGCACTCTCTTCAACTCAACCCTTTTAGCACTGCAGTTCCATTTTGGAGACGAGACCACAGTAAATAGAACCAAGTATTGTTACGTAGTAAAAATAGGGAAACATATACCAGGTAGGTTTTTGTTTTTACCGTAGGTCCTATTTACTATGGCTCCCCGTAATGCTTAGAAATCGAGTGGCTTCCCCCCTAAACTGGACTGCAGTCCTAGCTAAAAGGGTTATTGAACAACGTTGCCCAATGAGAGAGAGAAAACCAGCACCGGCATATATATCCCTGCGCCCCGCTCCCACCGGAGCACCTTGGCGGTGAGGCATGCCGCCTTACGCGTGAATGCACCACCCCCTACAGCCCAACTACTCCGCCAATCACGTCCATCTGCCGATCCGCCGCCGCACCAGTATGCGTAGCCCTTTCAGAGGTGCACCCGCGCTTTTTTCGTCAAGAATATACTTGGAGGTTGTGGAGGATCATGTTTACAGCGCGGTCCAATGCCCGTGCTCTATGTATACGGTAGGGTTTTCACTTGATTAAGGTACGTAGATGCCTCATTTTTCACCGGCCACATTTTTCACTGACGGAGTTCCTGAACCAATGCAACTCTCGAACTACCCAATATCGTTGGTTCCCAACTCTCAAACTACTCAATATATTTGGATCCCAACTCTCAAACTACCCAATATCGTTGGATCCGACTGTTCAACTACCCCATGTCGTTGAATCCAACTATCAAACTACCCAATATCTTCGGATCCAACTCTCAAACCACCCAATATCGTTGGGTCCCCACTCTCAAACTACCCAATATATTTGGATCCCAACCCTCAAACTACCCATTATCGTTGGCTCCACCTCTCAAACTACCCAATATCTTCGGATCCAACTCTCAAACTCCCCAATGTCGTTGGATCCCAACTCTCGAACTAACTAATACCGTTGGATCCCAACTCTCAAACTACCCAATATCGTTGGATCTAACTCTCAAACTACCCAAAATCGTTGGATCCGAACTCTCAAACTACCCAATATTCGTTGAATTCCAACTCTCAAACTACCCAATATTCGTTGAATTCCAACTCTCAAACTACCCAATAACGTTGGATCCCAACTCTCAAACCACCCAATATCGTTGGATCCCAACTCTCAACTACCCTATAGCATTAGATCCAATTTTCTAAACTGCCCTATATCATTGGATCCCAACCCTCTAAACTACCCAAAGATATCATTGGATCCATCGATGTGAGTGTACCGTAAAGAGAGCGTTGAGGTCACACAGGGGTGCGATCGGTTTTCAGCGCTCGATTGTTCCAGAACGGGAAAGGTTGCTAGTACCAAAACAAGGTTGTTTCCGGCATTATCTATCTGGTCAAGAATAACCTTCCGAAAATATGCCGTGTGATGTGTGTGTTGTCTTCACACTAAATCGTTCTTTCTACCCAGCTAACCAGTGGTGGGTCAGTGCCCACCCCGATTCCTTAACCTAGAGATATGCTATTTCGGGGGGCCATAGTTAACAAGACCTAGGGTATACATAAAACCTATATGTTTAACAATTTTTACTAACAATATTTGGTACTGTCAACTATGGCCCCCCGTAATAATTACGAGGTCACAGACTGAGACAGAGAAATACTAAAACGAAAAGAATCGTGAACGAAACGGGTACAACAGCGAGTGGAAGGCCAACGTACCGGGCACGAGAACACAGCAACACGAGTCAGATCGGAAAAAAAGAACAAAACACAACAAAAAATAAACAAAACTGTTTGATTTTTTTAGAACTCTTATTATTATATTGCCGTCGTCGAGAAAACGTGCGCTGGAAAACGATCGCGCTCCTGTGGGAACTAAATGCTCTTTTCGGTAGATACCTAACCCATGGGAGTGAGTACCATCGAGCTTAGCTTAGACGTTTCCTAAAATCCGTAGTTGGAGCTCCTCAAAAGTGAAGAGCCCCCCAAAAAGGGATAATCCAATTTTAGCACGGGTCACAAGACTTGCGAGTAACCCCTTTAGAACTACGAGCACCTACGGTTTTTGGGGGAAAACTTCTCAGAACTTGTGTGGGTTATGTCGACAGTAGTATACCAACCGCACTACTAGACGAAAATGCGAGGACCCGTTGGCCTTCATGGCCATAGCCCAACGACCCTTACACCTCCATTCAGATTGGTAAGGATTAAGGCTGGGTTCTTTCTTACGCCCGCCGAGAAATACCCCCCTCGCTCTTCCGTTACAATAGAAGAAACGCGGGGCATGAGCATACTACGCTGCGGTGCGACAGAGAAGCAACCGTCGTTTGTTTTCTTCGCGGATACGGACGGATTGAGGCCAGAGAGTTGATAAACGCGAAGCCAGACACTCCAAATAAATGGAAGAATCATAATAACCCACCCTCTTTTACCTGGGGAGTACGTCGTCAGGCTAACAGCACAGCAGACACTATAGAGGAAACGCGGGGCATGAGCATACTACGCTGCGGTGCGATTGAGAAGCAACCGCCGTTTGTTTTCTTCGCGGATACGGACGGATTGAGGCCAGAGAGTTGATAAACGCGAAGCCAGACACTCCAAATGGAAGAATCATAATAACCCACCCTCTTTTTTTACCTGGGGAATACGTCGTCAGGCTAACAGCACAACAGACACTATAGAGGAAACGCGGGGCATGAGCATACTACGCTGCGGTGCGATACAGAAGCAACCGTCGTTTGTTTTCTTCGCGGATACGGACGGATTGAGGCCAGAGAGTTGATAGACGCGAAGCCAGACACTCCAAATGGAAGAATCATAATAACCCACCCTCTTTTACCTGGGGAGTACGTCGTCAGGCTAACAGCACAACAGACACTATAGAGGAAACGCGGGGCATGAGCATACTACGCTGCGGTGCGACAGAGAAGCAACCGTCGTTTGTTTTCTTCGCGGATACGGACGGATTGAGGCCAGAGAGTTGATAAACGCGAAGCCAGACACTCCAAACAGAAAAATCATAATAACCCACCCTCTTTTTTTACCTGGGGAGTACGTCGTCAGGCTAACAGCACAACAGACACTATAGAGGAAACGCGGGGCATGAGCATACTACGCTGCGGTGCGATAGAGAAGCAACCGTCGTTTGTTTTCTTCGCGGATACGGATGGATTGAGGCCAGAGAGTTGATAGACGCGAAGCCAGACACTCCAAATGGAAGAATCATGATAACCCACCCTCTTTTTTTACCTGGGGAGTATGTCGTCAGGCTAACAGCACAACAGACACTATAGAGGAAACGCGGGGCATGAGCATACTACGCTGCGGTGCGATTGAGAAGCAACCGTCGTTTGTTTTCTTCGCGGATACGGACGGATTGAGGCCAGAGAGTTGATAGACGCGAAGCCAGACACTCCAAATGGAAGAATCATAATAACCCACCCTCTTTTACCTGGGGAGTACGTCGTCAGGCTAACAGCACAACAGACACTATAGAGGAAACGCGGGGCATGAGCATACTACGCTGCGGTGCGATTGAGAAGCAACCGTTGTTTGTTTTCTTCGCGGATACGGACGGATTGAGGCCAGAGAGTTGATAAACGCAAAGCCAGACACTCCAAATGGAAGAATCATAATAACCCATCCTCTTTTACCTGGGGAGTACGTCGTCAGGCTAACAGCACAACAGACACTATAGAGGAAACGCGGGGCATGAGCATACTACGCTGCGGTGCGATAGAGAAGCAACCGCCGTTTGTTTTCTTCGCGGATACGGACGGATTGAGGCCAGAGAGTTGATAGACGCGAAGCCAGACACTCCAAATGGAAGAACCATAATAACCCACCCTCTTTTACCTGGGGAGTACGTCGTCAGGCTAACAGCACAACAGACACTATATATAGAGGAAACGCGGGGCATGAGCATACTACGCTGCGGTGCGATAGAGAAGCAACCGCCGTTTGTTTTCTTCGCGGATACGGACGGATTGAGGCCAGAGAGTTGATAAACGCGAAGCCAGACACTCCAAACAGAAGAATCATGATAACCCACCCTCTTTTACCTGGGGAGTACGTCGTCAGGCTAACAGCACAACAGACACTATAGAGGAAACGCGGGGCATGAGCATACTACGCTGCGGTGCGATAGAGAAGCAACCGTCGTTTGTTTTCTTCGCGGATACGGACGGATTGAGGCCAGAGAGTTGATAAACGCGAAGCCAGACACTCCAAACAGAAAAATCATAATAACCCACCCTCTTTTTTTACCTGGGGAGTATGTCGTCAGGCTAACAGCACACCATGACGAGTTTTTTCCCGACAGGTATGTCACCAAATGTTCGAAATCGGGACATTTCTTACACTGATGACAGGTATGTTTTTCCACGCCTGTTCACTTGAGAGTGAAGAGAACGTTCAATCACTTCAGTAGCGAGAACTCTCTTCCAGCTTTGTTCTGGCTGTTAGGACCCAAGAGTAAACTTGAAGGAACACGCGCGCCTCCTCGCGTCGCGTCTAAACAGCAGAAAAAAACATCGCAGCAGTCCCTCCGTTCGCTCTCTCTGTGGAAAAACGCAAGACTACAATTATTGGACGGGCTGATAGTGGAGCACGATTCATTGCGCACACCCCCCAACGGCCACAGCGCATATCAGTTTTGTTGGAGAGCAAGGTCACATATCAGACCTTGCAACGATCGGAACAGGCCAACGGCCAGCGAGCAGTGGCCAAGCTTTTTCTTCGATGAGGCATGTATTTTTGTTACGGCGGCGGGGTGATTGGATACTGTTGCAACGCCCTTCAAACGCCGGGCCAACGCATATGTGGTTGTTCGATAACGATACAACTCGGTATTTGATACGTCGGGAATAGAAAACCGCGGTAATTCGACGGCAAACAAACGTGTTCCGTAACAAGACACGTCGGGAAAGGTCCGAACGGAAAGGATTAGTTTTTGGTATTTTTGAGACACCAGCGGAATGGTCGGGGCGGGAATTAAAAATCGTGGTAATTCGACGGCAACCTTATTCGGGAACGAAACACCTCGGAAATGGTCGGGACGGTAACTATTAATAGTAAAGGCGGCAACAACGCGAATTGTACGTTAAACGCAGGAATACGACGTCAATCACGGAAATGTGACGGTAATCGCGGTAATAATGAGATGGTGTTCGCGGTAATATGACAACGAACATTCCGGGAGACGACGGTAAACGCGACAATTTTTCGAATGAATCGCGGCAACGTGGCAGTAGTCGTGGTACTGTCATGGTTATCGCGGGAATACAACGTGGCAGTAGTCGTGGTAATGTCATGGTTAGTTGTATATCCTTCGAATTGCCATGTTATTATTATTCTCTGCGACGTTCGGGGGGGGGGATCCACTGGCGTGGTACGAGAGCCGCGACACCGGCCGCTGACTCTCGTTGCCTATCGTACTTCCAGTACCCGGGAGTTCCCCCCCCCAGCCGACTGGTCGGGGCTCTAACAAACGCAGTCTCGGACGACCGAGGCCCCCAATGGTAGAAAACCATTGACATACCCCACTCTCCTAGTGAGAGCCCCGAATCGCAACCAGTCAAATCACAAACATGAACGAAATATATAATACGGTGTGGCCAGCACCATGTGGCCGCTCCGTTGCACCCACCTTCGACAGAAAAAAGGGCGGATGGGCGGGAAAAACCACAACGGTAGGCCTAGCCTCTAGGCCTATCAATCGGCAGCGAGCAGTGCCGTGCTCTCCTCGTGCACCTATTACGAGAAGCTAGAAGGGGGCACGAAACGAATGTGGCCGTCCTTCTCTTTTCTCTGCCTCTGGACAAATTAAGCCATTTAATTTCCGTCGGTAGAGACCATGACTACAAAAAATTAATTCCGTTGGTTGTGAACGAAACAGGCATCTCACGTGAACTTAGAGATACTACGCTTTGTTGTATATCCTTCGAATTGTCATGTTATTATTATTCTCTGCGACGTTCGGGGGGGGGATCCACTGGCGTGGTACGAGAGCCGCGATACCGGCCGCTGACTCTCGTTGCCTATCGTACTGCCAGTACCCGGGAGTTCCCCCCCCCAGCCGACTGGCCGGGGCTCAAACAAACGCAGTCTCGGACGACCGAGACCCCCAATGGTAGAAAACCATTGACATACCCCAAATCCGAGGTCGCGTCTATACTACGGTGTTCGGCCCCAAACAGTACCCTGGCCTGGCTGCCTCTGCCCTATCTTTCCCGTCTCTGCTAGTTTACGAGATACCATACCCGCGTCCTCTGGGTTATTGCGGGTGTACGTCTTGGAGAACTCTGAAGACTTCCATCTACCTTCTCTCTGGATCGCTCTCTGCGGCACTTCCCCCCCCAGCCGCCAGCGTAGTGGTTGCGGCGATACGCAACGAGTGGAGGCCAACTTCTCTGGAATCCTCGCTTCCGCTACCAATTCGCGAAGTGCCCCGAGGGCCTGCGTGTACCCCTGCACTCTGATCTCCTTACCGTACCGATACGACGACAGGGGGGCGCTTTCTGGCAACGTCGGATATCCCGACAACAACTCCACCATGAGAGCGACGGCACCACCGACTGCTCCTACCCCTGAACGCGCCCCGAAGGCGTCGACGCGTGTGCGCACGATAACCGACCCTTGCTGAGCCTGGTCGCCTTTATGGCCTCGAAAGGGGACCTCGGTGCCGGTAGCCTGATGCCCCTGCAACGAGGTCAACCCCCGCTCCCCCGGGACTAACGCTACGTCACCCCTCGTCAAGCCATGTCGCGTGTGCGCACGATAACCGATCCTTGCTGAGCCTGGTCGCCTTTATGGCCTCGAAAGAGGACCTCGGTGCCGGTAGCCTGATGCCCCTGCAACGAGGTCAACCCCCGCTCCCCCGCGAATAACGCTACGTCACCTCGACAGGCAATGCACGAGGTGTACAATTCCGGACGAACAGGCGAATATTTCGTCAGACCTCGCAATGAGACCTGTAGCCCCATACCAACGACAGCCAAAGGACTCGGCCACCCGGGCCCCACGACAAGGCCAGGCCCTGTTCTCGCAACAACGTGTCCCACCAAATAGGGCGACGATATACTTATGGGGTACCGGCGGCATTGTGCGACCGTGCCCCCCTTTTAATCCACGTTCAACGAGCGGCGACGACGTGGGCAACTCTATTGCAAGTTTACGCGGTGGAAGTGTGACACGGCTGATAGTTTACTAGTAATAGTGCCAGCTTGGTTGCCCTCCGACGCACACCAAGCTACGAACTCAAGCAACGCCTGGATCTTATCCGTATTGAATGGAGGCGCGTGTCAAAACACGGAGCCCTCAGTAGCCCCCGAAAACAAAAAACACAAGGTCCAAGACCGGGAACCCTACGTATGAGCTTGGTGAGCCGACGGCGCAACCGACTGGCGGACGAGCTTGCTGCCAGCACTTCTGAGTCTAGTGCGATGCCCGCTTGCCCCGGACCTGGGCTCCCAACGGACGCTGACCCCGACGTGCAAGCTGTGCCTTTCGCGCTGCTGCTTCCGTACGCCCTACGATCGGTCTCGCCTCCGCCGAGGGACGAGGTGTTATGATACTGCTTTGTATGAGCTTGAAAGCCCGGTAATTACCTGGGTTCTGGCACTGGGAACGTATTTGTAGTACTTGGAAGGCGTATCTTAGGTGGGAAACCAGGGGTTTTCCAGAGAGGCACGAGCGTGGTCCCAGTCTCCGTCGTGCACGAAAGGAATGAAGTGGCTCTTCTATCTCTAAGCGAACATTAACGTGAGTACCAATGAGTACCGGCTTAATAGGCAGACCTGCCCAGGGATACAAAGTGTCCCGCTGTCCATGACCTTAACAAGCGGCGTCTTCGGCTTAGGACTTTTTGCCTTTTTGCCGGTACAATTTTTTTTCACTCTGTTTTTGCTTTCGTTTAGCTTTTTTTTAGAGTCAGTTTGCTCCACTGCACGATGGAGACTCACGAGGAGGGAGGGCCTGCTTCCCCTCGTGGTGGACGAGACACTGAGGCCCAGAGCCGCCCAGTGCCCCACCGCCCAAGGCTCGTCGATGGAGACCGAGCGCCTTGTACAACAGACCACCAAGCGGAGCGTGTGTCTCGGCAGGAGCCCCGTGATGACGTGGATCGCGCGCCTTGTCCAACTCGCCCGTCCGAAGACCCAGGGCTGGGGCCCCTTGGAGAATCTCGAGCAGCTTCCGGCAGACGGACCTCGTTCAAGACCTTTTCCGAGCCTTCTCGCTCGCCGGGACGAGCTGTCATCCAAGCCACCTGGCTCCGCTGAGAGCGTTGAGCCAGCTTCTTCCGCTCTGGGCCGGAGAGCGTCGGACTCTTCGGAGCGTGTGGCGCGCGTAACCAGCCAGGCCTTGGGTTTTGCAGTTTTGACTCCCCACTCGTGCCTACTGCCGTCCAAGCCACCTGGCTCCGCTGAGAGCGTGGAGCCAGCTGCTTCTGCTCTGGGCCGGAGAGAGCCGGACAAACCTCGACGTAGCTTTTTACTGCCGTCCAAGCCACCTGGCTCCGCTGAGAGCGTTGAGCCAGCTGCTTCTGCTCTGGGCCGGAGAGCGCCGGTCAAACCTGGACGTAGCGTTTTACTGCCGTCCAAGCCACCTGGCTCCGCTGAGAGCGTTGAGCCAGCTGCTTCTGCACTGGGCCGGAGAGCGCCGGGCAAGCATGGACGTAGCGTTTTCCACGCCACCCAGCTGCGTCCTTCGCCGTCGGATCTACCTGCTCCTGGGCCAGATGAGAGAGTGATTGAGACTGTTTTTCCGCCTCGCACGATTCCACTGCTGCCCGACCTCGCTCGTACGCGTAGGATAGCCGCGAGCGATGCTGCCTCTCGTGAATTTTTTCCCGCAACGCGAGCGCACGATGCGATTTTTTCCGTGCCTGAACCACACGATGACCCACTGGATTTCAATATTGAGCCCGCTTCCCTCGCTGCTGTAGCTGCAAAGAAAGGACGATTCCGCGGGGAAATTCCGTGCTGCTGCGCGTTTTAATACTGCTGTTAGAGGGGGAGATGCGGCCGCTCGTGAGATTTTTCCCGCGTCTCGCCCACAAGACGGCGCACAGGATTCCAGTATTGAGCCTACTTCCCACGCTGCTGTAGCAACAAACAGAGATCCTGGCAACTCCAGTACTGGTTCGAGTTGTGCTGCTGTTAGAAGGAGCGATACGGGCGCCCGTGAATTTTTTCCATGCCTCGCTCACATGACGGCACACTGGATTTCGGTATCGCGCCTGCGTTGCCCGCTGCTGTGCCCGCCCACGCCGTTTCTGCTGAACAATCCAGTACGGCTGCGAGTTTTGATGCTGCTGTTAGAGGTCGCTCGTGTTTTTTTCCCACGCCTCGCCCACAAGACGGCACACTGGCTTTCGGTATTGCGCGTGCGTTGCACCCGCGCCGTTTCTGCTGGAAATTCCAGTACGGCTGCGAGTTTTGATGCTGCTGTTGGAGGGAGCGATATGGTCGCTCGTGATTTTTTTCCCACGCCTTGCCCACAAGACGGCACACTGGCTTTCGGTATTGCGCCTGCGTTGCCTGCTGCTGTGCCCACCCGCGCCTTTATGCTGGAAATTCCAGTACGGCTGCGAGTTTTGATGCTCTTAGAGGGAGCGATATGGTCGCTCGAGAAATTTTTCCCACGCCTCGCCCACAAAACGGCACACTGCATTTCAGTAGTGCACCTGCCTTTTCCTCTGCCGTAGCCATCCACGCCGATTCTGCTGGTAACTACAGTACTGCTGCGAGTTTTGAGACTGCTGCTAGAGGGAGCGAGACGGCCGCTCGAGAATTTTTTCCTGCGCCCCGCCCACAAGACGGCATCGTGGAATTCTGTATAGCGCCTACCATACCCGCTGCTGTAGCGACCCGCGACGATTCTGCTGGAAAATATGCTGAGAAAAAAAAATGATACTGCTGTTGGAAGGGACGATGCTTATTATAGCCCCCCCAGTACCGGCGACGTACCTGCACCAAACACACTGGATGTTAGCACACGTACACCCCGTGACGACCGCATATATATCGCGCCACCTTCTCGGATCGATGCTGGCTCCCCAAGCGCTCGTAGTGCTCGATGAATGGCTCGCCATGCCCTCATCACCGCTAGACAAGTTGCTGAAGCACGAGCCGTGGATACTGCCACCGCAGCTCCTTCGTTACACGATCCTGAGTTCCGCCGACTGCCGCCCCCTCCGGCCCCGGTGTCCCCCCCTGCCCCGGTGCCCTGCCCTGCCCCGATGTTTTTCGCCCGTCCCCGACTCAGCATGCCACGGACACCAAAGGCGAAGGAGAAGTCCCCCAGCCCCGCCAGGTCTGCCAGCGGCCTGAGGACTTACGGCTCCTCTCCCTCGTCGGGAGAGCGGACACCCCAGCGTCCGGGCCGGACGGATTTGGACGACGCTGTGGGCTACGAAGCCCGCAGTTCCGAGGACAAAGAGCGAACGACGATGCAAGGCGCCGCTAGGGAGACAGCGCTGGACGGGGATCAAGCCCCGCCCCCCCCAACTACCAGAGGCCTGGACCTCCCTCTCGGTCGAGGCCCAGGCGGCCCTCATCCGGCGCTGGTCAGACGTGCCGGACCTCGGCGGGGGGATCACGGCCTCTTGCAGCCGACGATCACCCCGATGTCGCGACGGCCGTACGGGCCTAGACTGCCGCCGAGACCCTCGGAGCGACCTCGGCGGAAACCACCCGCCGCCGGGCGCAGGCGCTCACGGTGGCCGAGACTGTGGCATCAGCGGCCGCTCGCACCGTCGCCGACGCTACCACTGCTTCGGAGGCCGCAAACAACTCTTCGAAGGAGGCCGCCGTGGCCTCGGAGGACGCCGCACGCTCCGCCTCCCGCGCCCAGGACTCCATATCCCGCGCCAGGGAAGCTCTGCGGGCGGCGCGGGCGGACAGCAGCACGGAGCCCCGTCGTGTTGCCGAGACAAGACACTCAGGGGAGCGCCTTCCCCTCGCCGAGACCGCGACAACCGCCACTCCAGCCCCCGGTTTTGACTCCTCCGCCACGCTCCCTCCTAGCGCCATCGCGGTCGACGCCTGGATCAAGCGTACCGGGGATCTGGATTTCTTCCAGGGAAGTGTCGCCTGCATGGCCGCCGCCCCAAATTCATGCTTCCCCTTGAAGGCGGCTTCGAAGGTTGTCTCTGCCGCTCGCGAGCTCTGACTGGACATGCCCGAGGACGACCTCTCCGTTCACGACGCTTGGCTTGTCATGGCGGGTGACAACTGGAAGGCCCAGCAACGCCGGGAGCACACCATGGCCCTCGTGAAAATCCTGCGGCAGGCGCATGATTTGTGCTCCGCCACCGTTTTTTGGCCGACCCCGATGGAGTATGGGCGCCATTGCAAGCGCCGGGCCGACCTCGGCGCCCAGGGACAACGGCTGCCGGACGTCGGACAGGGCTCGGGTCAGGCCCACGCCCCCTCCACCCCCCTCTCGGACGACAGGACTCACCGACCCCCGGGACACCAACATCGGAAGTCCCCGACGGCTCTGGGGCCCGTGACCACCCCTGCCGCCGCGATGAGGCCCGGGACCGCCGGCGTCCAAGCACGGGGGGAGCCTCGACAGGCCAAGACGGCAAGGCCCGCCGAGGACAGGGTTCAGACCATGGCAGGAGCACGTTTCGGCGAAACGGGGCTGGTCGGCGGCGGAACCGGGGCCAGGGGAAGGACAGCTCGAGCGACGGGCGAAATTGGAGCTACCGCCCGCGGGGAGATGCGTCTCAGGCCAACTCTTCGAGGCCCTCCACGGACGGCAGCGGCGAAAGCCCCGTTCCCGAAGTCACCACCGGCTCCAAGAGGCAAGTGATTCCCTCGTTGGTGGAAGTTGCTTCCTCCGCCGCGCTTCTTGGTCGCCTGACCATGTCCGAGGACCGGGCCATGCCCGTGTCGTCTAACCTTGCCCACGCTCGCTCGGCGGCGATCGACTCCGCCGCCGCCGCCGCCGCCGCCGCGAAAAGCACACCGCAGACGTCCAACGGGCGTACAAACACCTGGGACTGAAAGATATTCCACGCATTTCTGTTCTACCTTTTCCCTCCTCGATCAACCCTTCTGACGCCGCGCAGCAATTAACTCGTTCGGTTAAGGCCTCCACGTCTGATATTCTCATGATGTGCAACGCAGCCACGAAGGCCTCAGTTCTGCCGATTGGATCCCCGGTTGGGAGTACCCCCTCAAGAAATCCTTCGCGCGCGCCATCGCACCTGACAGGCCCACGACCGCCCCCCTCACTACCTTGGTGGGTGATTGTTTTTGGCAGGTGTCGCGCGCCCTCGCAGCTGGATCGACGGGACCGGAAGCGTTCACGCTCCTCCTGAGGCTGCTGAGCAACCACTTCGATCGCACCGACACGGGGGCCAGCTACACCAAGTTGCATAATTTTGGCGTACCTAACGGGACCCCCTCTTGCGATTTTAGCCGTGCTTTTCGTGGAGTGGTGTCGGCAGCGACGGGGACTGAGCGTGTTTTGGCTCCGGGGGTGGAGGTTGATTTGGAGGTTGTTCGGATGGCAGTGAACGAACAGTTCCCCAGCTTGATGCCCACGCTGTACCCGGGAGTTTTGGCTACCGTGTCGAGGCCGTTTGGTACTTTGGACGCCATGTGGCTGGCTTTTGAGACTCTCGCGAATAATAAGACACCTGCCATCAATGGCGAAAAATATTTTTCCATGCCTGCTTCTTGGACGAGTGTGCGGTCATCTGCCCCGTCGGGGCCCCGGCCCGCCGGTAATGGTCGCGGCCAGGGCCGGACGCTTCCTCGGTCGCCTGTTTGGCCGACGGGGTCGCGCAATAATCCGCATGTGATGAACGTCCACAAATCCATCCCTGCCTGCCTCGACCCGTGGTTTGACACCGCTTCCAACTGCTGCCCCCTAGAAGAACACCACTATGCTGAAGTTCACGCTGTTTGCATGTCCATCCAGACCGAGGACCCCCCTCTCTGGAGCGGTCTACTTTCATCGTCCGCCCGCGCGGCCGCCCTCAGCGAAAACCGAGGCCGCTGTTTGAACTGCCACGAAGACTCACACCCCCTCAGACAGTGTAGACATCCCTTTCAAAACCTCAGCGGTATTCTCAACCCCGACCTCGGAACTCTCGGCGACGACGGAGCGGCGTTCCGTCGTTGGCAAGAACGCATGACCCGACACCGCCGCGAAAATAACTCACGGCCGAACAAGAACAACCACAAGAAAAACAGGCGACGTTCAGGCCATTCGCGTGGGCAGCATCACGGCCAGGGCCACAGACAAGGTGACGGCTACACCACACACGCGAAACGAGGGCACCAACAGTCTAACTCCGGCTACCACGGTGGTGGTTCGACCACATCTGCCTTTTCCACCGCGGCTCCCGCGTCGGGGGTTCGCTACGGTGCCTCGCATAATTCGGACGGTAACCCCAACGGACGCCATCCGGGCACCTTCCGCGCCGGTAACTGACAGGTCGACGGCGGTTCGGCTCCTCCTGCCCGCCCGCCGCCAGCATTGCCGGGAGGAAATACATTGATTTCACAAGATACACGCGGCCCAGGCTCGCTCAGCACTCAGCGTCGCCCTGCGCCGCCCCCCTCCCGCGCGTTGCTCCGTACTTCGGACCGACGCAGCGACTCAGCTCCACCGGTTCTACCGAGGAGTCCCTGGGTGTCTATTCCGACGTCGGGAGCCCGCGCCTAAAACGCCTCTCCCCTCACCCTGGGCACGAGAGCAGGCGAGATAAACGCCCCTCTCCCGAACCGCGCGGCATCACGCGTGTCGCGCCGTTGCGTCGTTCTTTTCAGCGAGGGTGTGCCCCTCTTTCAACTCCCGGCCATGCGGTGGCGGTCGGTTTGAGGTGAAGGCAAACACCAAAACCCCGAGATCTCGGTTGAAACTCGACTCGGCGTTTCCTCGCCATAACGGTGGCCGTTATTTTCCTATTAAGGAAGAGTCGACAAGATTAGCTACCTCGTCCCCCTTCCCCACCAGGTCTACAGGACGGAAGCCCTCTCCGGTGGATCCTTTGTTGCCCCCCACCGGAGCACCGTTCTTGAAGTCGTCTACAGAGTCTGCAGGCCCTCTTTCGTTTTCGCGCACGCCAATACACGTGCGCCGCGCTCCTTCGGCTCCAGTGGAACAGGAAAAACCTGGTACTGCCCGTCGAGCCAGTGGTGACTCGACAGCCTCCGGTCAGATCAACCGGACTGCATACCCGTTAAATTCGGAAGAATCGCAGCTCTCGTCAAGCAGAACGGGCTCAGAGCCCCCTGCCCCCTTTGGTCCAGGACAGAGATCATCGGGCGCAGTAAGAGAACCTTCTGGCGATTTTTTGCCTACGGGCAATGGTGACACTGAACCAGTATACGTGGAACCGGACTCGCCTCGTGCACCAGGGGCTCAGTGTTCTCAGAGAAGAACACTCCCCCAAACACACACCGCAACGGCGGCCACCGACGACTCGACATCTTCGGTCTTTGACCCTACTCTCGAGTGTTCAACGGAGCGGGTGGTACTTTTCTGGCACCCCCCCTCCTAGTTTTCGCTGTGGTCCCCCTCGGTTTTTGTTATTGACGGAGTGACATATTCCTGCGCGGAGCAGTATATGATGGCTGAAAAGGCTCGCCTTTTTCTGGACCACGACACAGCAGAGCGGATTATGGCCTCGCCAGACCCTCGCGAGCAGAAACACCTAGGTCGAGGCGTGCATAACTTCGACTGCGCTACCTGGGACCGCGTTCGGGAAGACGCCGTCCTTGCTGGTTCCTTTGCCAAATTCACGCAGAACCCGGTCATGAAGCAGCACTTATTGAGGACTGGCAACAAAATTTTGGCTGAAGCCAGCTCTTTTGACCCCGTGTGGGGCATCGGTCTCCGGGAAGACGACCCCGAGGCTCAAGACCCCTCTCGGTGGCGTGGCAAAAATGTTCTCGGGAAAGCTTTTTCCGCCGTTCGCGACACCCTCCGCTCAAGTGAGGCCGGGTTGGCACCCCCCGCCTCCTCTCATCATTTTGCACTCCGACCAAGACTGACATAATTCATGAGAGTTCCCCAGCGCCGCCTCGCCCTTTGACCGTGACCCGTGTTTGCCTAGGTCCTCCCTTGGAGTTTTCGACCCAATTTTCTGACGCGCCGGCAGATTACAGCCCCGAGGTTTTGGCTGTCGCACCTGGTGTCGACCCCTCCTTCGCGCTGCCAGAGCACGGCCCCTGCCTCGTTGAGGCCACCATTACCCTCGATGACGTCTCTTTTACAATCAAAATCGCGATTCACAGCGGAGCTGGCGTTCTTGCACCTTTTGGCTGCGTGGCGCTTCTTGACACTGGCTCCCCACAGACCTTCATTCGGCGAGATGTTTTGGATCGCATGCTCGCAGTTGGTGCGGCATCCATCGTGTGCGAGCAGAAATGCGCCCCTCGTTCCTGGGGGGGTTTGGGCGAATCAACCCCTCTGAAGACATCGACGAGAGTGCTCCTGGAGCGTCCAATTTTTTTGAGAAAATAAGCCTACGTGCTCCCTCGCAGTTTGCGCCTGCCTGGTTCCTCCCTCGGTGATGCAGCATACAGTACTCCTGGGAAGTGCCAGCTGAATGCGTTTTAATAGCCGTTCCTACCGCTCTCTACCACCTCGCTGCTCCGCCAATTTTGGTCTTCCCGGACTGGGACGCTGTAGCCGACGGCTCCCGCCCCTTTCGCGTGTACTCTGACGCTGCGTCGACTGTTTTGGTGCCGTGCTTGAACAAGAACAACTGGACGGCTCGGTACGGCCCATTGCTTATATCAGCCGCGCTACTCTCGATTCCGAGAGGCACTGGACCCCGTTGGGCCTGAAAGCTGGCAGCAATGTCTGGGCTATCAAGCGACTCCGCGGCTACCTATGGGGGACAAAGTTTCGCATATTTTCGGACCACAAGGCACTTGAGAGCATCGGCAAAGTAGGGGATCATAACGCGCGAGTTCAGCGGTGGCTCGAGTTCCTCACAGCGTTCGACTACACCCTCGAGTACCGCCAGGGCAGCGCCAACGGCAATGCTGATTTTCTCTCTCGCTTGCCAGAGCCCGCCATAGAACACGACCGCAGTGGGTCTAGCAGCCTCACCCCGTCGAGGACGGGGGTATCTTCCTCATCCAGGCCCGCGGGCTTCGCACTCGCTCTTCCCCGACCCCCAGTGTCGGTTTGGGTGGGCTGGTGCCCCGCACCGAAAGTGCCGTCTTGGGTGGGCTGCCTTTCACCTCTTCGGATTTTCGCGATTTTTGCACACACGGGCCACGTATGAGGATTGACGACCTCTCTGCTCTTTCGGGGAGATTCGTCGCTCGTGTCTCTGCTTCCGTCGCCACCGTCGATCGCCGTCCTGGCTTGAGGGTTTTGTCACCCGCCGCCAACGCCGCTTTCGCTTCGGTTTTTGTAGTACCCCCCGGGGGCGACCAGGGCTCTGCAGAAGCCCCCGCTGCAGCGACGACAGTCGCCCAGCGCGCTCCTCCCCCGACGAGCATTTTACAGGGACAAGATTCCGCCGTGAGCACTGCTCCGGCCGCGTCCGCCCCTTCGGGCCAGGGCAATGCAGAAGCCGCCACTGTAGCGACGACAGTCGCCCAGCACGCTCCTCCCCCGACGAGCTTTTTACATTGACAAGATTCCGCCCTGAGCACTGCTCCGGCCGCGTCTGACCCTTCGGGCCAGGGCAATGCAGAAGCCCCCGCTGTAGCGACGATTGCCGCCCAGCACGCTCCTCCCCCGACGAGCATTTTACAGGGACAAGATTCCGCTGTGAGCACTGCTCCGGCCGCGTCTGCCCCTCCAGCCAGGGCAATGCAGAAGCCCCCGCTGTAGCGACGATTGTCGCCCAGCACGCTCCTCCCCCGACGAGCATTTTACAGGGACAAGATTCCGCCGTGAGCACTGCTCCGGCCGCGTCTGCCCCTCCAGCCAGGGCAATGCCGAAGCCCCGCTGCAGCGACGATTGTCGCCCAGCACGCTCCTCCCCCGACGAGCACTTAACAGGGAGAAGATTGCACTGTGATCACTGATCTGGCCGCGTCTACCCCATCGCCGCCTGGCACCCCGGCGCCTCCGACCGTTTTGCCGTCTTCCGGCCGCATCTCCACTCGGACGCGCCGACGAGCAACCGCCACCGCTGGCTCCGCACCGCCTGCTGTTGATAATGGCTTCGGGCCCGACGGGGCCCCTAGACCATCAGCCCGGCGCGCTATCACCCCACCGCGAGCCCCACGGCCGCAACCGTCCGCACCAGTCGTGTTGGCCCCGGCTCCTGCCGCTTCGTTGGTCCCGACGATACCCATCCCGTCCGAACGCGACCGCGCCGAACCCGTGGGAACCCCTCTTTTACGGCTTCCGCGGCTAACTGACGAACCGCCCGTCCCCACGAATGACTTGGACGCCCTCGGCGCAGCTGCCGAATTTCAGTTCGCCCTCGGCTGCCACGCCCCCCCCTCACGATTTTCGAGCGTGCTGGAGTCGCCGGCCACCAAAGCTTGGCCCGCGACCACCTCGCCTATTGCGACTTGGCGGCGGACCGCCAGCAGCGCGCGTACGATATCGTTCGCGAACACCACGCCCTCACTGTTGCCCGCGTGAACCGCCGCAACTCCGCCCTCGCCGACGCTCTGCGTCCGGTCCCCAGATTTGACGTTGGCGGCTGGGCGTGGGTGTACAATACGGCGGCCACCATCCGCCAGGGGGCAAAACCCGACACGGACGCCAAGGTCCTCAAGGCCAAACTCTCACTCAACTGGACAGGCCCCTACAAAGTTCTCGCAGTTGGCCCCTGCTCCGCAGCGGACACCCCGGACGGATCTCCTCTTGGGGCAAAGCTCCTGTATTTGGATCTCCCCTCCGATATGCCCGGCGCGGATGCTCGTCGGCGCGTTTCAGTTCAATGCTTCGAGCCCTGTGCCAACCCCCACGACCGTGGCGACATGCCGAAGTATTTGCCAGCGGGGTTGACGCTGTACGTGCTCAACAACTTCTCCAAGAAATCTCCCCCGTACCACGCCACCCAAGATGACGTCTCGACACCTCTTCACCGACTCGAAGTGGAAAATATTACCGGACACCAATCGGTTCGAGGTCGAGGTGGCGTCATCGCAGTGATGTACGAGACGCACTGGACTGGACTCTCCCGTCCATCCTGGGAACGGGAAATGGACCTTCAGCTTTCTCGCCAAGCAATTTTGCGCTACTGGGCCGGCACCCCGAACCAGCATCGTCAAACCAACCGCCTGTACCGCCGAATAAGAATCGGCGCGGCACAACGGGAGCTCTCTCGGAGTAAGAGCGAGCGGTTTCTGGCACCCGGCTATGGCTGTGTCTCGCACGTCGACTGGCTTCGCCGACACTGCAACACCGTGCTTCTCAACGCGGCCCATTTTTGGTACAAGGGCGACCACGGACTGTGGTGGCTCGGCAAAATCAGCGCGACTATGCCCACGGATGGAGTATATTTTGTTCGATTTTTGGACGACCCGGGACCGATCAAGCTTCCTCTTTCTCCGGCGCGCTACACGACTTCGACGAGAGCTGTACGAGGCTCTTGGTGTTTGCAACTTCACTTGGCTAGCGCGTTTGCACGGGGGGTCCAGCGTAGCGTAGACGAATCTCGAGGCGCCGCCGTGGATAGCTGATTTTCGCTTCTTGGCTGCCCTCGATTTTTTTTCTTGACGTTTTCCTGGGTTTGGGCGGTGATCTTTCTCGTTGTTGACGTTTTCCGACTTTTCGGGTCGATATTTTTTTTCTGGCAGGTGTGTTCCTGGGTTGTTTGTTTGAGTGTTTTTCTTGGGCTTGGTTAGGGATAATGTTCGCGTATTCTGTCCTGCCTACCCCCCCGCTCAGTGTTGGGGCTGGTTGGGTAATCGTACCACTCACTGTGGCACAGGACACGTTTCCCGAGTAGTAGGCTGGGTTTTCGATGTCTCTTGACATCTTCCGTGATACCAGGTATTATTCTTCTCGTCTTTTTTTTATGTTCCCTTTTCACTTTCCCTGCATCTTCCTCGCCCCCCCCCGTCGCGGGTGACATGGCGATGGTTTTTCGTTGACGATTTCTTCCTGCCCCTTGAGGCTACGCTTCCTTTCATTCTTTTTTACGTACTTTGCCGGCTTCGTCGCCTTGCCGTTCAGAGGTGTGGGAGTGGGTTTTGAGGAGCCGCATCTTCGACTCATGTTCTAGTTGTGGAATCGGGGTTTTCATGAATTTCCCTCAATTCTGCATATACGGCTCATCAGAGTGGGCTGGTGTTATGATACTGCTTTGTATGAGGTTGAAAGCCCGGTAATTACCTGGGTTCTGGCACTGGGAACGTATTTGTATAATAGTACTTGAAAGGCATATCTTGGGTGGGAAACCAGGGGTTTTCCAGAGAGGCACGAGCGTGGTCCCAGTCTCTGTCGTGCTCGAAAGGAATGAAGTGGCTCTTCTATCTCTAAGCGAACATCAACGTGAGTACCAATGAGTACCGGCTTAATAGGCAGACCTGCCCAGGGATACAAAGTGTCCCTCTGTCCATGATCTTAACAGAGGCCCGTCCCCCTGTTCGTCAGCCTCGGCCGCCGCCGAGCAAATGTGAAGGTAATCGCGGTAATGAGATGGTGTTCGCGGTAATATGACAACGAACATTCCGGGAGACGACGGTAAACGCGGCAATTTTTCGAATGAATCGCAGCAACGTGGCAGCAGACGTGGTAATGTCATGGTAATGTCATGGTTATCGCGGGAATACAACGGAAACCGCAGTAGTACTGAAATCACAGCAACAAGGGATATATGTGATACACGCGGAAAACTTGGAACTGGTCTAACCCAACCAAACACCATTCAACTGCAGAACCCATATTTCCGAATGCAATACTACTGTCGGTAGTCCCGCCTCTCGTCGGTTTCCACTGTCTGGTCTCAATTACTGACGACGAGTATGCTTCAAACGGCATTGGCGTTGCTTGATGGGCCGTTTTTATTATCGGTACTTACTATAACGTGGCTTGGCGACGTGGTTTTCGCTCGGTAGTAGATGTTTCGACGGTAACGACAAAACAATAGGCGCGCGGCAAACCCAAGCTTTGCCGTTACCGAAGATTTGGGGCGGGTATGTGATGTCCGTCATTCTACCGAGCATAGTCTGTGAAATAAAAGCTCACCCTCGTGCACCCTACTCGACTCGGCGCAAGCCAGAATCAGCACGTAGTATTCTACCACTTGAGCAGAAAAACATGGTTGGCACCACACGTCGCACAGCGAATCGGTGCTCATTCCACAATCTAGGTATTTCAGGGAAGGTGCATACATACCTGATCTGTGTGATCTGTATGATCTGTATGATCTAGCTCATGTTACCGGGTGAGAGCTGTACAAACTGCATGATCTAGCACAATAGCACATGTTACGTGGGTTAGATACGTACTATGCACAGCAACTCTTAACGGCAGCTTATGAGCTAGATGAACTACCGTAGATTAGGATATGTCCGATGTGTCGTTGGCACCCGAAAAACATCTTCGCAGAGGCAACTTAATTCCAGGAAAGTCCTCGGGTCCGTCGGGTGCCAACAACGACTGACAGGCCAAACGGAAGAATATTGAACACATTTTTCACAACTTCTGCGCCAGCACCCCGATTTCGGTCCTGATGACCCCATGACGGGTCGAGATTAGGGGTAGGGTTCGGGTCTGGATCGGGTTGGCCACAGCGAAAACCAAGAAAACGATATTGGGAGTTCCCTGTCCGTTTCCGCGACACCCATACTGGTGTGTGGTTTTCTACACAGTGATAAAACGCGTCCGATGTATCACGCAGCCGGCAAAGTTGAGTACCAACACTCAATCGGTCGAACTCGCAGCTGTTGTGACACTTCCGTAAAAAGTCACAATCGACACTCTCGAAAAGGTCCAACTCTTGAAAAAACTATTACGGGGTACCATGGTTAATAGGACCTACGGTACACACAAAAACCTTTATATTTCCCTATTTCTACCAACAACATTTGGTCCTATTCACTATGGTCCCCCGTAATAGAGCGCAAACACCGAACTAAATATATACGATACTACTAGGGAATAAAAGGCCCTCCCGCCCCCACGGTGGTCGGGCCATATTCCTGTAGATAATATAGGAGCTATAATAGGTGAGCCAATACTACATACCCTGGTACATAGAATGGACAATCATTGTGGCCCCGTGCTTTAAATTAATGAGAACCGCTTTGTAAGTCACTTCATGGGACCTCAATAAGCGCTAAAATGATGAAGTATGTGCAATATTTATTTGATATGCTTGCTCCCTCTCTGAAATCTCACACTGCAACTTTATTTGGTCGTTGGTTGCAGCAGTGTGATGCAATACAATCTGCGGGTAATACGATAAGCGCACAGCAGAGGGACCACACTCGGAGTATGGACTGTTTCCGTGTCGAGCAAATTTCGTACTCTGAATGCTGAGACTATTATTCATAGATAGGGTGCTTGCGACTTCAACATTGCGAGTGACTGGGAGTGTGAGCAGTACTCAACTTCAAACCTCTAAATACTGCCTAAATGTTGCGAGTAAGTGCGTGTGAGTAGTACTAAGGATCCAAATGCCACGAGTGCAAGGAATGCCCGCAGGGTCGGACGCCGAAATATCCGAATGAACGGTCGTTAATATTATCACTTTAATCGAGAGGATGAGGTGTGTCAAATCGAGATGTCAGAGCAGAGGTCAGACGAC
Organism: Nereocystis luetkeana; assembly: GCA_031213475.1. Lineage (NCBI taxonomy): Eukaryota > Phaeophyceae > Laminariales > Laminariaceae > Nereocystis > Nereocystis luetkeana. The sequence goes on from JARUPZ010000005.1 coordinate 9,014,463, forward strand.
CGTGCTGGTAGGATAATGAAATGAAAACGATGTCGAACTTACTTCATCACAAACACGAGGATGATGGAGACGGCAGCAGCAGTGGTAACGCAAAATGTAAATGCCGTACGAGACGTATCTGCACGAAGAACGGCTGTAATTATGGTGGTCACCGACAGAAGAGCGTGCCGGATTGGGTCTTCTTGAGCAAAGGCCAGACGATGCTCGTAAGTTATCAATATGGGAAGGTGCAGATACTACGCAGATGCTCCGAGTACCTTGGAGTAAAGTAACGAGTATCGGAGATAGATTACTGCAGGTACTTCGTGTACTCGGAGTATTTCAGGGCTCGATACTCCGAGATACTGCTCGTACTCGGAGTATTTCGGGTATGATCACTCTCAATACTGCTTGTACTCGGAGTATTTTGGGTTTCGATACTCTGAAATACTGATGTACTCCGAGTATTTTGGGGTTTATTACTCTGGAATACTCGTTGTGCTTGAAATATTTGGGGATTTTGTACTGCTCCTACTTTGAGTACTCGGAGTACTTGGGCATTTCGTACTGCGAAAACTTCAGTACTCGGAGTATTTCAGGGTTTCATATTCCGAGGTACGAGTAATACTCGGAGTATTCCAGGGTTATATACTCCCAATATACTCCGGGTTAGAATATTACTCGGAGTATTTAACTCGGATGAAGAATTCCTGGGTTCAATACTCGCAATACTCGGAGTACTCCGAGTAATTTAGATGTTTGTACTCTGGGTACTCCTTGTACTCGACTTTAAGTGCTGCTCATACTCCCAGTACTCGGGAGTATTTGGGTCTTCAGCACTGCTCATACTCCAAGTACTCCGAGTATTTAGGCCACCAGTACTCTAATACTCGGAGTACTCGGAGTACGAAAAAATTACTCGGAGTGGCTGTAAAATAGAGAAAAATGGGTACATAACTAACTGTGTGAAGAACACGGGTGAACTCGTCTCTCGCGTCCGGGTTGATAGTTGCGAGGCAGACAGACAGACGCGGCCAACCCATTGGCCGACTTCGCGCCCTGTCGGAGGTGAGTCGGTGTCGTATGCCTTCGGCCTACTTTTCATACCTGTGACGCATCCGGCCAAATCGTTCGTGAGTCTCCGCGTTGCGGTGATAGGCGGTTTGTGTTGTCTCACCACAGGTGCTGCAGGCAGGCTTCTTCCTTCCGCTGCTGTATGACATAATGTGACATGCCGTGGACACTGCCGCGGAATGTCGCGGGATGCCGTGGGCAGTGCCGCGGCATGCCACGACATCCCGCGACATTTTGCCACGATATGCCCGGAACGACTGCCGCGGAAAGGCCCACGACAAGCGCAACGGCAACCCTCGCGGCCCGTCACGGGCATGGCTCGTGGTAGCCACGGCACGCCACGCCGTGACCCACGGCAATACTCACGCAAATCCTGCGGCAAGTTCCGCGGCCGTGCCCGCGGCAACACGTACGGCAAGCACTGCGGCAAGTTCCGCGGCAAGGCCCCGCGCGGACAGTCCCGCGCAATCGACAAGGCCCGCGGAAAAACCTCTGACGCGTTCCACGGCAAGGTCCCACGGCAAGCCCCGCGGCAAGGTCCCACGTCAACACCCATGGCCGGTCCCGCGGCAACACCCGCGGGAAGTACCGCGGTAACACCCGCGGATAGTCCCGCCGCTGGGAACAGGGTGCCAGGTGGACCCCCGGCGGCAGCTGCCACGGGCTTAATACGTTTCTGCACCTTGTGGGTAGGGGCACGGTGCCAAGCGAGATGGGCCCACTGTAGGGTCAAGCCACCAAATAGGATCAGGGTGCCAGGTGGGGTCTCGCCGCGGTTCTTGCCGCGGGTGTTGTCGTGGGTCTTGCGGCGGAATTGCCGCGTGACTTGCCCCGAGTCTTGTCGTGGATCTTGCCACGGGACCTGCCGACGTATTTACCGCGGGCGTTGTTCCGGGACTTTTTCGCGGATCTTGCCATCTAGGAATGTCGCCCCGGGACTTGCCACGATGTTGTCACGGATCTCACCACGGGTCTTTCCGCGGGTCTAGCCGTGGATCTTGTCGTGGGTCTTGCCGCGGGTTCTGTCGTGGGTCTTGCAGGGTCCTACACTTTTTTACTTCTTCGTGGCATGCCGTGGCATTGCCATGGTACCACCCATGGCATACCATGGCATCCCATGGCGTGGCATAGGATTCCATGGGGGTGCCGTGGCACCACCGTGGCAACCCCCGCGAAACCGCCACAACGTCCCATGGCAACCCCACAACATCCCATGGCAACCCCCACGGCATCCCAACGTCCACGGCACCTAAGGTTAGGGTTAGATTAGGGTTCCATCGTATGACGTGGAGGTCCGTGGAAGGTTCCGTGGTATGCCGTGGAAGGTTTTGCAGGTGGTGCCACGGCAATGCCACGGCACGTCGCGAAAAAGGACAATAATGTACATCCCTTGGTTTTGTCACAATGCTTGCTGTGTTGCTGTTGCTGCTGTGAATACAGTACGGCATCCTACCGACTCCCCACGGTATTCCACGGTATCCTACAGACTTACCACTTCTATTAGGCTCCTGTTCTACTAATAATGATGTTATGGAATGTTATTAATAGCACATGACAGGTACGTACCTCCTGACTCTCGCAGAGCCTCGGAAATATTAAGGCGCATGCACCTTTGTCGTGGCAGGCATCTATTAACTCGCCCAAACAAACAAACAAACAAACGAACAAACAAAACCGAAGGCGGCAGAGGGGCAACTCCTGATGTTCACGATGTTCCGTCGCTTGAGTACAGCAGTAGAGGAAAACTGGCAGCAACAACATCCAAGACAAAAAGTGTTAATACTCGTGAATCCCCCCCGTGTCCCACCTAGTAGGCAGGGAAGCAGGGGCCAACGAGAAAGAAAGAAGAGAAAAACAGAGCGACACTCGCCAACCATTTTCAGAAATAAATGAAAATGGGCTTTTGAACGTACAGGTATATATACGTAGCGGGTTGGAGTTTGTTGTCAGAAAATAAATATAACCTGCTGTGTGTGTTAATGGGGATTTGTTTTATGATTTTTTTTTAGTATACCTCCCGGTGCCCGGGACTCAAAAAACACATTTATGGGGTGTCCGTATATTTTTGTGTACCCACTCGTGTGTCCTAAGGCCGATTCTTATGACGTCAGATTTGCAGTCAGTTAAAAAGGTCTCTTTCAGCACGTTCGCATGGGTTTTTGCCCCGGAAATGTTGAAAATTGGTATTTCTCGCCTCATACGAAATGTGTCGGGGTTCTCTCCAAGATCTATCAGGGGGCTGTTCCCGGTTGCAAGAAATCACCGTCGGCACGTTTTCGGTCCAAATAAGGTGAATATGATTGCAATCGGGATCGGATCGAAGAATACTTTTTTTTTTCGTTTGGATCGTATTTGACCCCGTTGAGGGCCGATTTTTTTCCTGTATATGGGTGAGAAGCGGGAAACACCCCCCGATATATCTTGGCGAGGGAGACCAATTTCGGACATTTCCAGGGCAAAAGCTCGTGCGAACGTGCTGAAAGTTGTTTTTCGACTGACGGCAAAATCCGACGGCATGAGAATTAGCCTGCTAAGCATGCATGCAAATAATATTAGCGGTAGTCATGTAGAACGCTATTAATAGTGTCATCCCAACAGCAAAAAGGTATGCCTTGTGCGGTAGCTCCTCGGGGCCCTTTGAAGTCCAATCGGTCAGAAACATTGCCTCACAAGGCAAAAACTAAATAAAAGAACAACAGGGATCGGGAACCGATGTTATTGTAATCTACAAGTTTGTTGTTGTCACGTAGAGAGATTTCGGGGATTTAATATGGTTCATATTATTCGGCTGAGTGCGTTTTAATAGCACGTGGCTCACGTTAACAGAGGGCACTGTTTGGTTGATCGCGCTTGTGGGGCTACCAAGCAAGTGGATACCGCACGGAACGGTGCTGGCAGGCAGACTGGTGGAACACGAGAACAGACGGGGTAGTTGCTTGCAGCTGGACAGCGGTCGCTCGCCGGGCCAGGTATTTCGTGATTTACGATTCATCGCTACGCGCGCGGAGAGTCGAGGAAGTGGCGAGAGCCAAAGCAAAATCGGAGGTGGAGCGCTTCATACGTGGCACAGTCAGCGAGCGCGGAAGAGTCGACATCGCGCTGCGTCGCATCGGCCGGTACCAGGTATGTTTTTTTTTTTTTACGTGCTGATGCGGATTGTTTATTAGTCTCTTTGGCTCACGACACGCTTGTGGACGGAGGGCGTGTGCGTTCCGGGAGTGGCTCGAGCGAGGTGTGTTGCTGATGCCGAGAACAAAACGCGGGAGAATAGCAACAGTTCGACCTCATGACCCAAGCGCATGTAAATCACAAATCGCGGCAACGCGATATCATCGGACGCTCTCCCCCCTCGACCGAAGGCAGCGATACCATGATACTCTTGATCGAGAGAGTGACAGCAACTACGCCTCTATTGTGGCAAGGTCATTTTGATAAGGATAAGCAAAGAAATGCGCGTGTAACTGATGAGGAAGGTCTGCCGCTGTACATTCCCAACCCAACAACTGACTTCTGAGCAAAGGAAAGAAGAAGAAAACACGCTCAACTCGATGAGCAGGTCAGTCTCATGGATGGAGGGCCTAGACGTATAGCGAAGGATGAAGACAATAAGACCCAACTCAGAGCGGGGGGTGGTGGGGGGGGCTCGAAACCGTGGGTCAGTGCAAGGATCAACGGGATTACCGAGAATGGGCGAGCAAGTTTCGTATGTCGATGGGTCTCCATTCGCAGGAACTTCTGAAGATCCTCGACGGAGAAAAGTGCCCTGAAGGCGAGGGAACCGACGCTGCCACTGCAGCATCCAACTGGAAAAGTTGTAACAACCAGTTGCACTCCCTTATCTACTTCTCCACCGTCGAATCTGCCAACATCACCACGAAGCCCTTCCAAGGCAAGTCTGGGGGCGAAATGGGCAACGGAGCTGCGGCCTGGGCGGCCCTCAAGGAGCGTTTCGCCGGCAACACCAAATAATCCCGGCGAGTCTTCAGGGAGCAGCTCCACGCCGCCGAGCTCCGACATGGTCAGAACGTCATCGACTTCCTGGCGACCATGGACGACCTCAAGCTTCGGCTTGAAGATATGGGAGAGTCCACACCGAAGGAGACGTTCGAGGACCTGGTGCTAAATACTCTCGTCCACTCGTCGGAGTACAGTTTCCTGCGGGACATGCACTACAGGCAACCGTTCCCAGACGTCGCAGAAATCTAGCGAACAGCTGTAAACTATTTTATCGACGCACAGTCAAGGAAGTCGTCGGGGCCCGCGGTCTCAGGCCGTGGTGCGGCAATGGCCGCGACCAACAAAGACCGATGCCACCACTGCAACGAGTACTAGGCCACTTTCAGCGCGACTGCCCTAACCCGGGCAAGAAGAGCCGGTCGAAGTCGGGAAAGTCGCGGTGGAAGAACAAGGGGAGGCAAGGCGGTGGAGACCCCTCTCCAAAGTGGTGCAGCTACCGCAAGACGACTACCTGGTATGTTCGTTTGAATCGTTCCAGCAGCGACGGTTACAAGTTGTAGAGGGTTGCGTAGATATTCGCAGGCGTTATTGTGAATTTTGCCGTGTGCTCATCATGAGGAGAGTTCGAGCACTTCGTTCTCCGTTCCGAGCTGCGAGCTAGGCTCCGCTCTCTCTCTCCTCCTCTGTCCTCTACTACAACGACTATAAATAATCTCATCAGACCACGTGGTGGCCAAGGCATCCAGGTTTGGACTCTACGAACACACTAGTGATTGAACGTTTGAGGTCTGGTACCAGAAGCCAAGATGCCTTCGGAGAGGTCGGCTCACGTGGAGCACGATTCTTCGAGTGAAATTCAACAGCTGCGACGCGAGGTCAAGCTGGCTTTGGAGCAAAGCGAGGCATCGATGATGTATGCCATGAGGAGCATGATGACCTAGTTCATGAGGAACAACAGTCGATCGGAGCCAGGCGGCGCTGAAGGCAGCGTTGCTGGAAGAGAGAGCCCAGCAGAGGTAGGAACCACTGCTGTAGGGGAAAGCCCACGAGGGGCAGTACCCACTGCTGAAGTACGAGAGACTACTGCTGCTGTTGAAGCAGGCATTGGTCGATCGGAGTCCGGCAGCGCTGAGGGTAGCGCTGCTGTAGGGGAGAGCCCACAAGGGGCAGTACCCACTGCTGTACGAGACACTACAGAAGGAGATGACACGATTTTGCGTGAAAGTGCTTAGCGTAATTTCGTAGCGACAGGACGCGGCGAAACTGCGATCGTCTGTCGAGGTTGGCCCACGAAGGGTTCAGCCAGACCAGCCTGGGAGAGCGGGAGAGAGAGGTTCATACCTCAGCCGTGCGTCTGGTGGTGACTCGACCGCGACTGCCGGTGGCAATGGCAACAGTGCCAAAACCGCCGAAGGTAGTACCTTCGCAGGGAGGTGCTTCAGATGTGGCAAGAAGGGCCACAGGGTTGCAAACTGCACGGTGAAGCTGTGCAATGGATGCAACGGACGGGGGCACACTGCTGATGTCTGCCCCACGTCGAAAGAAGAAGCTGTCATGGCAGTGGCAAGCGAGGTTGGAGCAAGGGGCAACGACCAAGAAAAAGGTACGGCCCAGGCCTCAGCTTTCAAGGCCGAGGAGACAGGTGGTCAGAACGATGATGGTTCGGGGGAAGGGGAGCCTCCTTGGCAGGTAGGAGACGAGGCATAGATATGTGATAGTGGTGCGTCTACTCACATGACGCCCTCAGCGGATTGCATGATCAACTATAGAGAATGCAACATCAAACTGCGGATCGCCGATGGATCCACTCGATCGATCGAAAGTTACGGTGACATACGCGTTGCCTTTTGATCCGAAAACAGTCTCGTGCAAGTGCTGCTTACGAATGTTGCGCACGTGCCGGATCTCCGCTACCACCTATTTTCCCTGCCCACTCTCGTCAAAAACGGCCACACTTTCGCAGGGCGCCCCACGGGGGTTGTAGTCAGGCTCAAGTCAGAGCGTTCGATCGTGTTTCCGCTGGGTGGGACCCTCTGCAGCCTGTACGGCTACCGGGTTGACCGCAGTTGTGGGGAACCTGCCTGTGCTGTACTCACCCCGGGGCAACCGCCTCACAAGTCTGCGATTAACATCAATGACTTCCACTCCGCTGCTGGACACTCCCACGAGGTACTACTCCGCAAGACCGCGGAGCAGCAAGGGATTGTCCTCGAGGGAGAGCTGCTGGAGTGCCGAGGGTGCTCCATGGCGAAGGGTCTCCGCAACGGCATCAAGCAGTCCACACACACACGAACAGATAAGAAGCTTGGGAGGGTTTTTGTGGATTTGAGTGGACCTAAGGTGGTAGAGTCTCTCGGAAGGAAGCGGTTTACTCTCGTAGTGCGCGACGATTTTTCACGGTATACGTGGGTGTACTTTATGCGCCACAAGTCGGACGCCACGGAATTGTTCGAGCGGTTTCTTGCGGATTGTCGTGCAGACGGTGTCCCTTCTACGGTGGTAATCGCCCGATCTGATGGAGGTAGCGAATTCCGCGGGGGCAAGTTTGGCGACCTGTGCAGATCACGAGGGATCAAGCAGGAATTCACGACGGCCGGCAGCCCCCAATTCAACGGAGTAGCAGAGCGCGCGCTGGGTTTGATCGAGACGGCCGCAATGGCGGGCCGAATCCAGGCTAAAGAGCTTTTTCCCGGCGCGCAACTCCCGGCCACTGCGTCTTTGTGGGCGGAAGCGTCCCACTGGGCGTGTGACGCCTTGAACCGCACAGCAACGACAGCTAACCCTGAGAGCAAGTCGTCGCATGAGATGTGGCACGGTAGCTCCCCCCCAGTAGTACTACTACCTTTCCTCAAGCCTGGCTACTGCAAGGTGAAGAGGGAAAACAAGTCACAGGCGAAAGCACAAGAGTACTTTTACCTTGGCCCTGCACCCAACTACCCCCGAGACTCAGTACAAGTATTGACGAGGCAACGCACTGTGCTAATCACGCGAAATGTCACCCGGCAACGCGTGTCGCCTGCACCACCTGTACCTACCCAGGCGAATGAATCTCTGTCGACGGAAAAGGGGGGGTCCGAGGCGGACGATGTGAGCACGTCGGATCGAGGTGGTGGGGGGATGGTGGATGAGCTGGACGATGGTCTGGCTCACTTGAACGACCTCGACGTGACGTGGGGTTTTGACCTGGACGCGTTTATGCGGGAGCACATACATCAGGTACCTGCCGCCGGCGAGGCCGGCGACGAAACACCCGAGACGATGGGTTCGTCTCAAGGGGGCGCCGTGGACCCCTCCTCGGCCCCGAGGGGGAGGGCCGAAAGCGACCCGGGTGCAGCATCAGCCTCCGACACCGCCCAAGGGGACGGTAGGGGTCCCCCTGCGATCCTGTCGGGTAGGCCAGCACACGAGCTCAGCAGCTGGGGACGGCTCCCTCCAAGGGTACGGGGCCGGACCCGGGGTCAGAGCCAACGCCTGGAGGGTGAACCTGCGGTGAACCAGCTAAGGATGGTTAAAGGAACCGCAGACGCGCTGCTTGCGGCAGCGTATAAGTGGTCGACGACGCCTGGGAGTATCCTGAATCGTACGTCATGGACGACGGAGGACGCAGTGGCATTGATGGCCAGAGGACCTGCTGTGGAGAATAAAGGGGAGTTGAGCGTGTGCATGCCGAGTGGTTTCCCGGAAGACGTAGAACCGCCCCCGCAGTCCGTAGCAGATGTAGAGCGTTCACGGAGTAAAGCGACGTGGCACGAGGCCATGCAAATTGAGTTGGACGGTCATAAAACGATCGGTACCTATGAAGCCGCGACACCGCCACGAGGGCGGAAACCTGTAAGCGCGAAGTGGGTGTTCACCTACAAGACAAGGAGGGCATGATGGTAAAGACAAAGGCCAGACTTGTGCTAAAGGTTTTAGCCAGGTGCAGGAAGTAGATTACTTCCAAACGTTTGCACCAACTTCTTCGCCAGCGTCAGTTAAAATTCTGGCGGCTGTTGCCAACGAATGTGGTCTGAAGAGTTTTCATCTAGACGTCGCACAAGCTTTTGTTCGCGCGAAACTCGACGCCGAGATATACGTGAAACTACCCGGTGGGTGTGGTGACATGTCAGGAATGATCATCCGCTTGAACAGATCACTGTATGGTCTATGGCAGAGCGGACGGCAGTGGGCCGGATTGTTGGTAGAGACCGTGGTAGAGTACGGTATGGAGCAGTGTAGGTCTGACCCGTGTGTTTTTCGCATGGTTGTGGACGGCAAGGTAGAACTGATCATGGCCGTCCATGTAGATGACATCGTAGTCGCAGGATCGGACGAGACATGCAGAGATTTCCATGCCGCGCTAGTTACGAAATTCCCCACAAATAACCTCGGCGAACTGACTTGGTATACTGGTTGTGCTTTCAAACGCGACTGGGAATTGGGAGCATTGGAGATTACGCAGAAGGCGTTTATTGAGAGCATGCTGAATCGTTTTGGTGTTAACTCATCCTCTGACATCCCCGCGACCCCCGGTGTGGAACTAGGTCCAAGAGAGGAGGGCGGAATTTGGAGGAGACTGGCCGTACAGGGAGGCTGTGGGCAGCTTGATGTGGCTGTCGACCATGACGAGGCCGGACATCTCGAACGCTGTGCGTGCTGTGGCGCGCCACTCCCGCAACCCAAGGGAGAGGCATTGGAAGGCAGTTTTGAAGATTATGGTTTACCTCCATGGGTCCATGTTTATGGGATTGACTTTTGTGCGGGGTTCGGGATTGGATTTGACTGCGTATAGTGATGCTGGCAAGTCGAACGATAGGCGCTCGGTATCGGGGACGGTAATTACCCTAGGGGGTGCGGCCGTCAGTTGGGCAAGTAGCACGCAGAGGTGTGTTACGTTGTCGACAGCAGAAGCAGAGTATGCTACCCTGGGTGAAGGGGTGAAGGAAGCTTTGTTTACGGGCGCGATGTTGTCGTGTATTTGTCCTGAGCTAAGCGGATCATGTGTTCGGGTTTTCGGAGGATAACCAGGGGGGCATAGCGTTGGCTGAGAACCCTCTTAGTTCTGCGCGGAGTAAGCATATTGACGTGCGGTTTCGTTTTGTCTGAGAGCTACTTCGTGCTAAGAAGATCGACATTCAGTTCGTAGCTTCGCAAGAGCAGCACGCGGATATTTTGACGAAGTCCCTTGCTGCGACCCCTTTTAAGGCTCATCGTAGGTTCTTATTGAATCTGCCTTTGGAGGGTGAATAAGGGGGTATGAGCATTGTTCGATGTGTACCATGTTTGAGTGATACGAGGAATAATTTGTCAGGTAGTCAACCCTGCGCTACTTTGAGGGGCATGGGGGAGTAGGGCACCGCTTGGCATTTTATTTTCCGGCCATGGTCATCGTTTGGAGTGCGGCCGTTGTTCAATTGCAATGGTTTGGAGTATATGTGTTATACAGGGGGGTTTGACCCGGTGGCCGGGTGTCCTCCTGCGGGACTGTCGTTGGCTGTTCTGAGATCCTAGCAAGTCTTGAATGTCTCTTCGGTCTCGTCACTGCTGTGAAGAGCCAGGGAGGGTGTTCGTTTGGATCGTTCCAGCAGCGACGGTTACAACTTGTAGAGGGTTGCGTATATCTTCGCAGGCGTTATTGTGAATTTTGCTGTGTGTTCATGAGGAGAGTTTGAGCACTCCGTTCTCCGCTCCGAGCTGCGAGCTAGGCTCCACTCTCTCTCTCCTCCTCTGTCCTATAATACAACGACTATAAAGAATCTCATCAGACCACGTGGTGGTCAGGGCATCCAGGTTTGGACTCTACGAACAGACTAGTCACGGCGACAATAAGTGCAGGGCTCAGCGAGAGATCCAGTCGCTGACTGCACGCCTGGCGATGCTGCAGCCTCCGGGGCAAGGCACTTTCGCTCACGTCGGGAGCGCACACCAGGCCGCTCTTCCTCAACCACCGTCAGGGGCTGCTGGTTTTGCTCACGTCGGGAGCGCGCCCGTGGCTCCGCCTCCTCCAAGACACAGAACAATTTTGGCTACTCGTTCACCGCGATGGGCGTGATCCTACCAGCAGCGGCCACGCCGTCTCGTGGGGCTCTCACCGCGGAGTCCGGTGCTGAACCGGCGGAACCTGCGTCTGCTCCAGCGGCATCACTGCCGAACTACCGTCTACCCGATGGGGTCTTACGAGCGCTCATGGCGAGCACTCCCGACATGTCAGGTGAAGGTGGGCTTCACACCGACGGCACGTACATGGAGCTGCTAGTGGGCGGCGGGGCATCATTCAATTTCGTCGACCCGGAGCTGATCCCGGGACTGCCAGCCTCAATGCGGGGCTATGAACCTCTACAGGTTCCTCACCAGATCGTCGCGGCTGGCAAGCACATCCTGTATGGGGTAGCTGCGGGCACCATCAACGGCACCATTACCGATGACGATGGGAACAAGCGGGACTTCTCCTTCCATGCAATCATCGTCCCTGGACGGGGGACTAACCTGTTCTCCGTCTCCCTGGTCATGGTAGAGGGGATGGCTGCACTGTGCTACCTGGACAAACCGCGGTTGGAGAAGGGCGACCTCGTTGTGGCGAAGAAAACCTTGGGTGTCGACGCAACGACCGGACAAAATATGTGCTCCATCGCTGTGGCGCTTGAAAACCGTTCTGGAATCTCCGTGAAGCCTAACGGTGCTACTTTAAAGGTGGTTTCTGCTGACCTGTGACATCGTCGCATGGGTCATGCCAACCGCAACAGCATGGAAGTTCTGCGGAAGACGCCGCACAGCGGTGTCGAATACAACGGTAACCTAACGCCGTGCGACGTCTGCCCATTCGGCAAGAGTGAGCAACAACCCCACCCGAAGCAAGCGTCGTATGGCGTCCAGCGGCCGTTTGAGCATGCCACTGTTGACGCCATGGGGCCGGTCGACCCTCCGGCACTGGGCGGCTACACCTACGCCACCAAGTTGTTGACCAGCTGACGAAGTGGGAGGAGATCTTCCTCACCAAGAGCAAGACGCACACTATCGACTCCCTCGTGCTGTTCAACAAGGCCGTCGTGATTCCGTCCGGAGAGCGTTTAGTCCGCCTGAGAGGGGATGAAGGTACGGAGTTTTTGAGTGAGGAGTTCCGCCGATACTGTCTAGACATCGGCGTCAAGTTGGAGTTTGCGTCTACGAACACCCCTCAGCAGATCGGCGCGAACGAGCGGGCAGGTCGAACGCTTGCTGGTATCGTGTGCTGTTTGCTTGCTGATTCGGGTCTCCCGAGTTTCCTCTGGGGGGAGTTGATGCTGACAGCTGTCTATCTGACCAAACGGGTCCCACATGCGGCGTTGAGCAATTCTACGCCCTACAAGGCACTCTACGGCAACGATGCTTACCTCGGGAACATTCGAGTGATCCGGGCTAGGTCGTTTGTACACGTAGAGACCCACACCAATAAATTGGAGCCGCCTGCTTGGGAAGGACGCCTGGTTGGATACTGCACGGACAGTAAGTCTTATGGGGGCTACAATCCAGCGATGAAACGTGTCAGAGAGAGTCGAAATGTTATCTTCATTGAGACCCCCTCTGCACTACCTCGCGTGGAGGTCGGTGGTATTGACGACGGAAAGTTCACGTACGACGAGAGCGACGACTTGGTGAGGGATGTGCGCGAATACATGTCTAACCAAGAAACCGGCTCGCCTTCTCCATACCTAGACGCTGCAGAGCCGTTAGTGACTGATCTTTTGGGGCAAATCCGTGATGTCACCGACCGCGACCTTGTCATCAGCCCTGTTGCTCCGACCCCGCCTGTGTCGCCTGGGGGAGTGAGCCCTTCCGATCAGAGTTCTCCGTCATCTTTCCCTCCGCCATCTGGTGCTGCGCCCGGTGGTTCTTCGCGTGGTGGTTCTTCGCGTGGTGGTTCTTCACGTGGTGGTTCTGCGTCGCGCGGAGGTCGCGCGATTACACCGGCCGTAACCAGATCTGCCGCGAGCCAGCCCAACGCCAGGACCCTCAGCGAACTGAGACGGCTCGGTTTTGCGTACTTCACGAAGGGACGTCGCTCACAAGGACGGTATGTCTCGATTCGTTGAGTACGCGTATGCCGTGCAGACTATGCAACCGGGAGCTCGTACGCCGAAGTCATGAAGCTTCCAGACGCAAAATTTTGGGGAGCTGCTGGAGACAAGGAAATGGCTAGTCTTCACGAGCTAGGAGTTTACAAGCTTGTTCCGCGATCTTCTGCTCCTCCGGGACAGAAAGTCATCAACTCCAGGTGGGTTCTGAAGCGTAAAGCTGACAACTCATACAAGGCGCGGGTGGTGGCTTAAGGCTGGAACCAGGTTCCGGGCCTGAACTGTGGGAACACGTTTGCTCCGGTTTGCCGTTTGCACAGCATCCGAATGGTGCTAGCCATTGCAGCGGAGCTGGACTTGGAGGTTGTTCAGCTGGACGTGAAAACTGCTTTTCTGTATGCTGATATTGAGGAGGAAGTGTTCGTAGCACAGCCGCTTGGTTACGAGACTAAGGACAAGGATGGAGGCCCTCTGGTCACGAGGCTGGAGAAAAGCCTCTGCGAGCTAGCTCAAAGCCCCGGGAATTGGTTCCACATCCTTGACCCCGTTCTAAAGGTCATAGGTTTCATCCCTCTGAAGTCCGGCACCTGCATCTACATATACCAGCATAAAAGTGGCACCGTCATCCTCACCTTGTACGTGGACGATCTACTCGTGATTGGTGGCAACATCGACGTGATCGAGAAGGTTGAGGCACAGCTATTGGACAGGTTCAAGATGACCGACATGGGCGATGTGTCGCGTGCATTTGGGCTGCAGGTCAACCGCAACCGTGCGGAGAAGACGCTCAAAATCGACAAGGAGGACTACACCAAGTCCGCCCTGGAGCGATTTGGGGTTGCCAACTGCAAGCCTACGCTAACCCCCGGTTACGGGCCTGAACTCTCCACCAAGCAGCCGGAGGGGACACTGCTGAACGCTGACGAGAAGCAGAGGTACCAAGCGATAGCAGGAGCGGTCATGTACCTGGCCTCTGTTCTCAGGTACCAGGTACGACATTATGTACAGCTCGAGTCAAATCTCTCGTGCTATGTCAAATCCGTCGAAAGTGCACATACATGATGGCGGCCAAGCACATTCTGCGGTACCTGGCAGGGTCCACTGACTTTAGCATAGTGTACAAGAAGGGAGGCTTTAAGCTCACGGCCTTCTCGGACTCTGACTGGGCTAACAACCCGGACAACGGCAAGTCGACGTCGTGCTACATCCTGATGTTGGCCAGGGCTCCCATCAGCTTCAAGTCTGGTCTTCAAAGCCTTACAGCCATGTCCACAACGGAAGCTGAGCTGGTCGCATCGGCACTCGCGATGAAAGAAGCCGTGTTCTGCATGAACATGCTGACGGAGCTAGGGTTTGGGGAGCAGTTCGTTCAAGTGCCGCTTCACTGCAACAACACTGCAACTCTACATGCTCTTGGAAGCCGTTCGTACAGTTCTCGAACCAAGCACATTGCACTCCGTCACTTCGACTCACTACATCTCCACCAAAGACAACGCCGCCGACATCGAGACCAAGCATTTTGCCAAGCCGCGTTTCCAGCAGCTACTTGACATCATCAGCAACGTCTGATGTTAACGTCGTCGTCAACATCTTGTGATACATGCTTGTGTCACCAACCTTGTGTTTGTGTTTTTGTGGTTGTTTTGTGCATCTGTTTTTTGTGCAAATCAGCTTGCTACTTCAATAGTCAACGTTCGGTCTCGCACCATTATTTCTGGTTGAACGAGCCATGTACGATTTAAGGCCATGGTCAGATTGGTTTGTGCAGGATACGATAGCAGTACTTTTACAAGCACATAAATGTATGCACGTAAGGTTTCTACTATTAAATAGTTAACGTATCGAATGAGCTTGCTTGCAGTAGTATGGAGTTATTTCTTGACTTCTTCTATTATCACAGACTTGATTTGTTTTTTATGACTTTATTTTTCTATCATTAAATTTCACATTGAGGGGGAGTGTTATGGAATGTTAGCACATGACCATGTATGAGTCAATGTTCAAGTAGCACTGCTCTTGTATCGTAGATTTTATAATATTGATGAAATACGTCAGCTGTGAGTTCGACTGATTACATAATTGATACTCAACTTTGCAAGAATATAGTCTATGCACCGTCTCGGCATGTAACGTATATTATGCGGAGGAATAGCAACCGTATCGTATCTTCTCGGACGATCGAGTATCTCACTCTCTGAAGTGATATCTAGCCGGATCTTGATAGCATCTCAGCTGGCTGTTCATCTCTGGAAGCTGCCGTCGTCTGGAATCCTGCATTCTCTGTGGAGTACATCTGTGTGTGTTGGCCATCTAAGCGCCAGTGTTTACGTGTTATCACATATTCTTCTCTCTACCGCACGGGAGTATCTTACTTCCAGGGCCACCGCTTGCCGGGTGTCATCTCTCGGCTAACACGGAGGACACAGCCTCTGTATACATTGTCAGGGTACAACGCAAATACCATAATAAATGATAGCACCTGGATAGGATAATACCCACAAGGTCTCATCGAGGCAGAGCTTTTTTTGGTAGCCTTTCTCGCAATCTATGCCGTTGTTGCTGCTGCTGTCAATCTACAAGACACCAACCATCTTTGGGTCTTCGGTAGGCTGTGTTGAGAGCTGATTGGTAGGATCTTTCTTTTCGATTGAAGTATTGGATAAAGCGAGACACACTTCGTTGGATCTTTAATTGATTGATTGCAGTATTGGATAAAGCGAGACAGACCGACACAGCGAGACAAAAATACACTTTCGGAGCTTTGGTTGTTGACCCGAAGCAAGCATTTTTTTTTTTTTTTTTGCGGATACGATACGATTAGCATGCCGCCCAACGGACATAAGAAGAATAGGGGGGTCGACGCCGGCGGAGAGAACACAACCATTCGGTGCGACCAAGCAGATAGTTTCAGTTTGCGATAAAAAACAAATGGAACCTCAAACCAACACTACTACTACTACTACTACTACTACTACTACACTATAGATCGAAGGCAGAGACGGAGGGAGGACGGAACGACGCAGCAAGCGGAGAGCAGGGGGACGGGAAGCATGGGCGATAGCGCATCTATATATCTGGGCGACGGACATACTACACAGTAGTAGTAGTTGAAAATATGGCTGTTGCAGTTACCATCATAATATCACTGAATGCGTGCTGCCAAGCCGAGAAAAAAGAGAGGGCCGACGCGGGCGCGGAGAAAGAGGCCTCGGCGTGCACAGCAGTGCAATTTTCCGATGAAAAAAAATGAAACCTCGAAAACCCCAACCAGAGGCAGCACCAGAGGGGGGGGGCGGAACGCTCCAATCGGGGAGAGGGGACGGCAAACACTGGGCAAGATAAGCTGTACCTGGTACCTGGTAACGGTTATATTGAATGAGCTTACGATAGCGTCCGGAAAAACGAAAAAAAGAGGGCCGACGCTGGCGGGGAGAAAAAACCCAGCATGCAGTGAAATTTCCGATGACAAAATGAAATCCCAAACCAAAAACCAGATCAAGGGCAGAGCCGGGTGGGAGGGCGAAAAGCCTCAAACAAGATTGAGACAGGGAAACCCCCATCGCTCTGACACACCTAAACCTTGCTTGAAGCCCACGAGCCGCGAGCCACGAGCAGCAGGACACAGGCGGTCGGCTATTGCCGCTGCTACGGAGTTTGTGCCGTTGCTGCTACTGCAAGCTGCTGCTGCCACAGGCTGGTGCTGCTGCCACAGGCTGCTGCTGCTCTGCTACTGCTCTGCCGACACTGCTATTAATAGTAGTGCTACATACTCAGCGTGAAAAAAAAACAAGACGAGGGATCCATGCAACTATGCATCCACCCACCCATCCACCAAAATCGTTCCTCGCCGCAGGAAAGAGCATTCTTCTTCCAACCACTCCCCCCCGCAAGCACTCGACGCGACCCCCCCCCCCACCCCTACCCCCCCCCCCCCCCCCTCAATAAACCCAACAAGCGAGCAGTGGAACTCCACCACCATGATGCGGCGTGGCTATTCGCAACCCAAACCGCTCAGGAAGGCCGCGGTGACTGATGAACCTGTGAGGCATCCAGTATATAGGCCACAAGCTCAGCCCTCGCGCGCCCCCCCGCCCCCCCACCGCCCTCCGCTTGAATCTGACACACGTACACAGTGATCACAAAATAGATTACAGGCAGGCGCGACGATTCCGGCGAGCTCAAGGCTCGCGGTGCGGTGGCCAAAAACAAAACAGAAAGCGGTCCTTCCTAGCAAAGCAAAAAACACTTTCTTATCTCTTTTTTTTTTTGTAATGGCCGCACATGTATCATCGCGCCATCTCGCGCGGGGCACAGCAAAAACCCAACCAACCCGAGGACAGCACAAAGGAAAAGAGGGCAGAAAAAAAAAAGGCAGAAAAAAATGCTTCTGCTGTCCGCCCCCCCCCCCCCCCCCCCCCCCAAAAAAAAAAAAAATACACACGCACGATGTCGCCGCGAGCCATCCATAGACGCCGGCTACCGAAGCGCACCATCAACAGCAACGAAAAATATATGAAATACCTAAAATAAAAGCCTAAAAAAAAAAAAAAGTTCCAACGAGAAACAAAACAAAGAAGAAAACAAAAAATACGAGGAAAAAAAAGAAGATAAAAACGGAGAGGAAACAAAAAAAAGGAATAAGCCGCGCCTCCTCCTTATCCTCTGTTTTTTCTTCTTCCTCCTTTTCCTCCACCACGCCTCTGCAGTCGCAGCGTACGAACGTAAAAAAATGGCCGGGAAATAGGAAGCCCTATTCCCAACTCCCTCCAGCAATGACGGCTACGTAGCGCCCTCGAGGCCAGTGCTACGGTGCGCATCCGGCGGCGGCGCCAGCAGAAAAAAAACAGCGCCGCGCGCAAGACGAAAGAGCCCTGCCCCTTACCCTAGGCGGGCACCTCGGTCACACAAAGAGATATAAGAGAGTGGGGTCCCTCCTCCCTCCCCCCTACGGCCTCCCCCCTCCCTTCCCTCATCCAATGACGGCTAGACGACAAAAAAGGTAGAAAAAACAGTAGACGGAACTTGGTTGTGTGGAAAATGTGACGCCATCAGCCCTCTCTCAGAGTAGCCCGAGAGAAAAACTCAGTCGTTGGAAGTTCAAAGATGTGTGGAATGGTGGAGCCAGCAGCAGCCTTCTCCCGCGGCTCGAAAGAAGACACTAGCTGAAGTTGAAGTTGATGTTGAAGTTGTGTGGATTTGTGACGCCGTCAGCCCTCTCCTACCCGGAAAAATCAGTAGTTGAAGTTGGAGTTGGAGTTGAAGCTGTGTGGATTTGTGACGCCATCAACCCTCTCCACGAAGTCAGAAAATGAAATAAACCAGTTGCATTCTGAGCTCAACAGCGGACTCGTGGCGCCATCAATCCGCTCCGTATAGACACCGCAGACAGGGCAGACGTAGTCGAACTTCAAGTTGAAGTTGTGTGGAGGCATGACGTCATCAAGCCCTCTCCGTGGCAGAAAAAAAAGGTAGTACTAGTGGAAGCAGAAGTTGAAATTAAACATTTGCAGATTGATGACGCCGTCAGCCGCCAGCCCCCCCCCTCCACAAGCCTATATAACCGCTTCAGGCCGTTCGTTCGCTCGACCACTCCTTCGTTCGTTCGTCCGCCCGGTTTTCAATCTTCGATCTGTCTCTCTCGCGCCCCCCTCCGAAGACTACAAGCGCCGTCGATCCAAAGGAGGCCATCATGAAGAACGTCATTTCTTCGCATCCGCCGCTTCCTTCGCCGCGGCTTCTTTTTCCGCCGCCTTACGAGCCTGTTTTTCCCTCATCGCTTGGGCGTCTCTGTGGTTTTCGAAGCATTTCATTTGAAAAATTTCAGCGGGGGGAAGGGGGGGGGGGGGGGGGATGAGTGGCGATGGGTAGAAAGGGGAGACGGATGGTAGAGGGCGTAGGGGGGGAGGACGTGCTGGGCGGGGAGGGGGTGTGTGGGGGGGGGGGGGGGGAGGGGGGTACTCATTGTCATGCATGCCCGTAGTCATATGACCATAAACCCTTGCATCCCTACAATATCATGCATGACCATAGTCGTATGACCAGAGACTCTCGCACACCTACACAATGCCGGGACGGAGCACGTCGGGTTTTCACCGACCAGGCAGACACTACTTGCACCCAAGCGCTAAGGGCCGTGAGGTGTTCGGCGAGTCGGGTGAGCTGCATCGCACAACCGCTTGTGAGGCGGGCTTTTGCACATGGACGACAGCTTCAATGAGTTGATTTATTTTCTGGTGCGGCCACTTCCAGAGACAGCAATGGGGGTATAACTCTTCTTGCGTAACTGCCTCGTGGGTGCCTTGCCAGAAACACCATGCGGTGCGACGATCATTACCGGGGAGGGGGCATACACATAAAGGTAGGGGGTAGATGGTGGTACAGGAAACAATACAGATTAACCCCTTTAGAACTCCAGTCCCGTTTTGGGGACAATCCACTCAAACTCCAAGTATTTCCCCCCCAATTGTCCCCAAAACGAGACTGCAGTCCTAAAAGGGTTAAGGGAAGTTAAAGGCAGAAAGAAAACGTAAACTTAAAAAGGAAGAAGTAAACGTAAACGTATTAGCCAAAGGTAAAAGAAGAGGGAACATGGAAGGAGAAAGGGAAGACCAAGGAAACAGAAAAGGTACACTGCGGTACAGGTATGCTTCGAAGTGAGACCCAAAAGGTACAGGGGAAGAGGTGACTGTACAGGTGAAAGGAAAAGGTACATGTGAAGGCACAGCTAAAAGGCATGAGGGTGAAAAGGCAAACGTGAAAAGTCCCTGCCCCGCGACCAGAAAAATACTCGCGTTGACGATGCAGATGTGGCTGTTTTCCCGAGACAAAGCGACAGGAGTTGGCAAGAGAGAGAGAGAGAGCCAGAAAGCGAGAGAGGCACAAGTTTCGGCCCGGAAGCCTAATTTAATAGACGGCATAAATCGTGCAGTCCCTGACAATAGTAGAAACAGACATACCAATAATATCCAACATAAATAGCAAGAAACTGAACCTGCAGCATTTTCGGGGACGACGTAATAAATAGTCGGGCACCACGTTAGAGTGGAATACTCTTTTCGAAGCATAAATACGTAAAACGAAGCGAGAAGGAGAATAGGCGACATCCCTTGCTCGTTATTATACCTGCACCCCTGGTATACCGCCGGTCACCACCGGTAGCACTCGCGACCGTACGAGCCGGCGGCTGGAAAATCGCCTTTTGCAGCTACACACTATAATACTGCGCTGTAGTTGCATGTTGCGTGGAACATTCCGCGGATGCACAATGTATACTGGCACCGGTCGTGATAAGACGCACCAGGGATTACTACTGCTGCGCATCAATACGCGGATATATACTCCCGACTTTTAAAAGGACGGGGAGAAAAAAACGGTTTGACGTGTAGCTCAACAACAACAACAACAAAAACAAACAACGAAACGATCGTAGCCCGCTTCCGAAGAATCAGAATCACGACCGGCCGTTCGTTTGCTTAAGGGGTTATACAGCCAAAAATAATTACCCTAGCGAGGAGGCGGAGCGCTGGCGACAAGATAGCCAGCAGCAGCAGCAGCAGCAGCAGCAGCAGCGGCGGCGGCGGCGGCGGCGGCGGCGGCGGCAGCAACAGCGGCGGCAGCAACAGCAGCAGCATCAGTGGCCTACAAACCACAACAAGCAGTACAGCGTACTGCGCAATTTAACCCGCCGTGATTCGATCCGCGAACCGAACGTACGTGGCGGCGAGAGCTGGCGAGAGCTGGCGAGAGGTTTCAGCGCTGCCTGCTGCCGCTGTGGTACAGCCACGGGTGTGCGTAGTAGCGCACCCCGAGTATACTACTATGAGTAAGTACATTACCGTGTACTTCGCATTTACTTCGAGGTACCCGGGCACCAAAACCTGTTATGCTGGTCAGATCATACCCGGGCAGGTAACCGGGGAGGTACCCGCGGGTAAGGTAATCGGGTAGGTACCCGGGTAGATACCTGGGCAAGTTGGAAAAGTACCCCCCGAACAAATACCCTACCGAACAACGATGGTTGAGCCGAGGGTGAGCACACCACAACTCGTGCGGTGGTACGACGAGGGACGAGGAGACGCACATACACGTACACAATTTGCCGACGGAACTAATGTTTCAGTCTTATTTTTGGCGTCTTCTCCACAGGAGATCTACGTATAATAGCGGTGTTTCTATATGTAGCGGGTGCTCGGCTGAATTTTTTTCTGGCAAATTCATTGATTTTTTACCTCCACGGCTGGCTGCCGTCGTATGCTCCATTCCAACATACGCTCTGGGGATACCCAGCATCAAAACCTGGATACGCTGGGTCATATCACACCCGGGGAGGTGGGCAGGTGCTCGGGGAGGTGCCCCCAGAGTAAATACCCCAACTACCTGGACACACCTCTGACCGGACAGACAACAGATCAAACTATGGTTGAGCAATAGGGGGTGAAATGCGACACCACAACTTTTGCATGATACCCGGGTGACACCTGGGGCTTTTGTGCATGTACCACTCTGTCGTCCCTTAACCCTTTTAGAACCGCAGTCCCGTTCTGGGGACGAACCAAGTAGTTTGTCCCCAAAACGGGACTGCGGTTTTAAAGGGGTTAAACGTAAACACCTTCTCGATTGATTGTTAAACCACAAACTGTCCTTTTCTTCAGGGAGAGAGTGTTAATACACAATATATATACTTGGTATATAAATTCAT
Source organism: Nereocystis luetkeana (assembly GCA_031213475.1). Classification (NCBI taxonomy): domain Eukaryota; class Phaeophyceae; order Laminariales; family Laminariaceae; genus Nereocystis; species Nereocystis luetkeana. The sequence continues at coordinate 9,036,201 of JARUPZ010000005.1, forward strand.
ATATATATATATATATCAGGTATATCCACGCGCTCCAGAGTGCACGGATCGCGCCGAGACCTCGACCGGCCGGGCTTCATGTGCCCGAGCATTTGGTGTTTTGCCCAAAAGTGCTTTGTACCAAGAGAAAAGTTGGCAAAAGTACGAAAATTTGACAAACATACGTATATATATATATCAGGTATATATATAATCCACAAAAACCACACAAGAGTTCGTTTCCATCGATATGAATTTCCACTTTCAAGATTCAAGATCATGTAGTCAAGATTCAGGAACGTGTGGCCGGCTTGACGACAAACTTTTGCTGAAAAAATACCTACCGTAATTACAGCAAAAAATAAAGACTGTCCGCCACGAAAAAAAAAATAAAGATCATCGCTGAGACCTGCAGGGACGCGGCAAAGGTGTCAGGAGACAGCACTTTGACCCCTTGACGGACAGCAACTCTGCCTTGACATGCCGTGACTGACACCAAACATATAGGTTTTAGTATGGAACACTCGGTCCCATACCCCACCACCTCGACAGCGCGCATTTTGGCTGGCTTGATATGTCTCCCGACATCTTTGGTACCTGGTACGAGGTATCAGTCTGGCCGGGAATATAATCACCATTCGGACTCGTATATTAATAGCGAGCCGATACTATATTCCCGGCCAGACTAAAGGCGGCCCGTTACAGGCAACTCTCGAGAACCAGCACCCGTGACACACCCCTCAAAGGCCGTCACTCTGAGTACACATGCAGACTCGAGTACATTACCTGGTGTTTTGCTTCATCCTGAAACTCGTAAAAAAGTATGTACGAGTATACTTTTGTTTTTTTTTTGTGACCGCAGAGCTTGTATCCTGCAAGGAAGGAGAATCGGCACAGACACCGCGTGTGCTGGGTGTGGAAGGGTGGAAAAAACGAAGAAACACGCGGGGCACACATCGTTTACGCACTTGAACGTTCTGAAATCTAATCCCGCAATCATCAACACGGGCGTCGTTGATGCGAGGATGAGTTGATGAGACATCGTCGACATTTTTCGGTTGCCACATTACGCTTTCTTCGTCTCGTGTATTTTTAGGCAGCCGAATTTCGTTTTTTTTTGTGGTTTTTCGGATCTTCCTAGGGCTCCAGCACCTTTGTGTGACCACGGACTCCTTCGTCAGAGAGTTAATGTGAGCACAACAACAACAACAAGAACACATACAACAACAACAACTATTAATATTAATACGGAGTGTTGGATATCGTATAAAAACAAAACGATATATATATGATATCAGAACATCGAGCTTTCGATATATCGTATAACATGCGATGTACCAGGTATACTACTACTACTACTACTACTACGTAGTGTTGGATATCGTACTAAAAAAACGGGATATGATATCAGAACATAGAGCTTGCGATAAATCGTGTAACATGCAATGTACCAGGTATACTACTACTGTCAATATTTAAGAGTAGTGTTAGATACCACGTACCTGGTATATCGTGTCGCTTTTTTCGCCCTTCATCCCACGGCATCCCCGTGCTTTTTCATGCAGATACTGAACGAAAGCTTCGATGCGTCAAATATCGGGATCGTATCGGGTACTTATATTTTGTTTATCGGTTTCGTGCCGAACTGGATTCCGAGATCGATATCCGATATCAACACTAGAATATATACACGGAGGTCTTCCCTCCCCCCTCCTCCTGACGCCCCTATAGGTGAGTAGAGAACACCTACTTTGTGCTGGTCAAGAAAACCCTTGTGCTCCTCGCTTCTTTTCTCTTTCCCGTGGGTTTGTACCAGGTATGTATATACCCCTGGTACACGTAGACACGGAGGTCGTAAGGAGGCGTGTACGTGCGTCCCCAGTCGTACGGTACGACGGTCAGGTCGGGTCGGCATGCTCATGTGGTATACTGCGGGTCACGTGCAACTTGCGCTGCCGTTGCACATCAGAAGCACCGTTGGGTACTACTGTACAACATCCGCTGTCGTACCTACCACAAAGCAGAGCTCGCTCTTTTAGTACCGCCGTCCCGTTTCGGGGACAAATTACTTGGGAGGCCCTATATCCCCTGCCAAGTCGATGGTAGCCCCCCCCCCCCCTGCGCACCCTGTGTCATTCTGCGTCGGCTGCGTCACCTTTTATTGTTATATTTGTGTCGCCCTTCGCTATGTTTTTTCACTTATTTTTCCCGTTTCTGTTGACAAGTTTCCTTCGTCCGTCTGTCCCTGTCCTCTTTGGGTCGGTTGTCTCGTCCTCGACCCACCAACTGGACATGGGGACAGCTCGTTTTTTGTTTGTCGTTAGCGTTGGCTCTTTGTCTCTACCCTCTTCTTGCCTTCTTGTCTTCTTGCCTTCCGTCTGGTCTGGTCTTCTAGTGGCGTCCTTATGTTGGTCCTTCAGCTGGACAGATCACACGCCTGAACGAACCAGCAAACAGCGACCTTGTCCTCGGGACTCGGCCTGCGCCTCGAGAGCATGTTCGCTTCGTTTTTCTTTCTGTCATCTATCTCTTCCTTTGAATTTTTTCCTTTCTTCTTCTCTCTTCGTGTTTCTCTAGCTCTTCTTTTCTCCTCTTCTTTTTTTCGAGCGCACATAGAATACCATGGATATGTTCCTGGTGTTATCCGGCCGTAAGTGATGCGGGATGGCATACCACATACCACAGCTCGCAATGGTCCCTCTACAATCGCCGGCGTGTACTTGTATGCGCCAGCCAACTGCCGGCACTGCTCCGCACGCTATCACACGGGCTAGTTAGCCCCATCCGCGCCAAGCGATTCCACAGGCAACCCTCCACAGCGGGGGCGACCGGCACTACTCAAACCACACTATTGCGGGGGACCATACTTAATACCAGGTAGGACCTATGGTACGTATACACAAAAACCCTGGTATATATTTACCTATTTTTACGAACAATATTAGGTTATATTTGCTATGGTCTCCCCCGTAATAGAGAGGGACCACTTCTGCCGTGTACCGCCATGCTGCTGCTGCTGCTGCGCGTGTGTCGTGCGTCCAGCTCTAACAACTCCTGGCGTTGCAGTTCGAACATACATACCCCCCACGGCCAGGCAGGCAGACAGGCCGGCAGGCAGGCAGGCAGGCAGGCAGGCAGGCAGGCAGGCGCCCGGGCTGCTTCGTGTGGCCGATGGTACCGTGACCGCCACCAAACCTTTCCAGGGCTGCAGCCCAGCAGTCCCGTTGATGTAGGGGAGAAGCAGCTCATAAATTGACCGGTTTGTCCCCGAAATGGGGCACTCCAATGCTGCAGTCCTAAAAGGACCCTTGTTTACGTGCAACTCCCTAGTTTTTCTTACTGTAGTCTACTCTAATCCCAAGTATTTTGTCCCCAAAAACGGGAGTATGCGGTGGGAACAAGGAGGCCCACCATTCAGTCCGACGACTCTTCTCTCTCATAAAAGGGGCGGCGAAGCCTTCATGTATATATTTTTTTGCTCAACACAACATACCCATCCGACCGAGCACTCGCATCAAAACAACACAAAAAATGAAAAGAAGGCATGGGGTTTGAATGAACGAATGAAGTAGCCCAACAGCTGTTATATATATACTACCTGGTATTTAATGCCTGGTACTGTAAACTACTCCGTGAGCGGAAACACACACGAGGAGCGTTCAAAACATCAACATGAATACCACACGGTCTTTACATTACCGTTAAGAGTCATACCGTGCAACACCCATGATAACCACACCCCTCCACGGGACGCCACGGTAATTCTCGACAAAGGCGAAGAAAAATGCAAACGCCGGGTGATGATGCCGTCAGGATCCTTTTCCACAGCCCCCATTTTGGTTGTGGGTGCGCCCCCCCCCCCTTAAGGCACGTTTCGGAGTGAACCAGCTCGAAAATCATCTCAGGGGGTGTGTTATCTTCATCGCCCTGGTGTGTTTCGGTAAGGCTGTCACCGGTCACCTCTACCCGGAACAGAGTCAGCTAGCCGTAGGTAACGGGGACATCTGCCGAAACGTCAAGTGTCCTCTATCCCCGGTATGCAATCGCCTCCGTACCCGGCAGTGGAAACCCCGGGGATGGGTGAAGTTCACCAATAATAATGGTATTCATTCCCTACGGGCTATTTTACTGATGTTATCCCCGGTTTCGCCGCAATACGCCTACGCCAGTCACTCCCAACGCTGAAATACAGGTATTCATATTACACACACGTAGCTTTTTATTTTTGCTCCAACATACCACTCTGTCCCGAAATATAAGGACCGTTTGTAGTCCCGAACTATAAGGGCCGTTTGTGGTCCCGCAATATAAGGAACGATAATTATCCCGAAATATAGAGGGACGTTAAAATTGTCCCGAAACAGAAGAAGGACCGTTTGTTCAACTGTAAGGACCGTTTTTTGTCCCGTAAACATAAGATTGACCGTTCGTTGTCCCCGAAATATAAAAGAAGGACCATCTGTTTGTCCCGAAAAACAAGGGACCATTTTTTTTTTGGTCACAAAATATAAAGAAGGACCGTTCGCTTGTCCCGAAATACAAGGAACGTGTCTTGTCCCGAAATACGAGGACCGTTTCTTGTCCCACACAAGGACTATTTTTTTTTTACCGAACTATGAGAAGGACCGTTTGTTGTTCCGAAATATCCGAAGGGCCGTTTCTTGTCCCGGTCTTACAAGGACCGGTTATGTTTACAGGTGTCGACCTTCTATCTGGGGACGGAGTGGTACATCCGTACCCACGAGAATAAGAATGGTTGGGATCAAACCCCTCGGTCGGTCGTCCCAGAAAAAAAAACACACACACACACACACTTCAAAAACAATATATATATATATATTTTTTAAAGCAACGCTTGTTTTTCATATCCTATCGCTGAAAGCGCGAGAGAGCGAGTTGCCAATGCCAACATTGAAATTTGATAGACGGAAATCGACGAGCGGCGGGAAGGCTGAATGAACCGAACCCTCTGCGAGATAAATATTGAGGCATGTACCGGGGGGGGGGGGGGGGGAGGAAGGCCCCCGTGACCACGGCTTGCTGCCCGAGAAGGCACAGCTGAGGGTAAAAACATGTTCCACGAGTTCAGCTTGGAAACTGGCCGTGATGGGAAATAGTCTCGATTAAACGCGCCGGTATGGTATGTTGCACCAGGTGCTTCTTACGCACGATACGTAGTGCCTGGTACGTGATGTCACGCCTGTGCGGAAAGGTAACAAGGACCGTCGCGTTGTGAACATGGAACACCCGAGCGTCCTCCATACCTTTCCATTCAGAGCGAGCGGTACACACAAGGGTAGAGGTCCCCTCTGTAGAGCCGGCAACGGTATGCGCCAGCCAACAACACCGGCACTATTGCAGCGGCAACCGACACTAATTACTCCGCACACTGCCACTCGTTAACCCTTTTAGAACTGCGGTCCCATTTTGGGGACAAACCACCCAAAACCCAAGAAGTTTGTCCCCAAAACGGGACTCCGGTCCTAAAAGGATTAACACCATCTGCGCCAAGCGATTGCACAGGCGTTATTATAGCCCCATAGAGGGACCACACCTGTACGGAGGCCTCTTAACCCCATTAGTCCTGCAGTCCCGAGTTGGGGACAGACCATACTAATTCCAAGTGCTATGTCCCCACATTATCCCCCACACGGGACTGCAACACTAAAAGGGTTAACAACGACTTTCACGATCGGTCTTTCAAAGCTTCTTCGGGCTGCTGAATGGTCACGAACGTCGGGCTAGGAAACACTTCTGACCGAACTACTGCTTGCCGTGGAACACAAACTTGCGAACTGCGGACCGAGATGTGTCTCCTCGTACCAATAGCTGAGTATATGAACTCCCGGACATTTACGAATCCACCGCTGAAGAACCCGTCATTCAGCAGTTTTCAGGTGTGCTGCTTGGTCTGCGTGTGTGCATGCCCCCAGTCACGCAGCCCGTAGCGTGAGGTTCGTTCAACCACGTAACTTGATCTGAAACTTTTTTGCTTGATCTTTCCTCTCCATGATAGGAAAAAGAGTCGGCACAGAACACGGGGCGAGCTCCTAACGCCCTCGGAGAAACTGAAACAGGTTCCCGCGAAGACATGAAGACAGCGACAACCCGACACAACGGGACAGCAACCATCTCGAGCAAACATCTCCATGTACGACGGTTCGTCAGCAAGAAACGAGCACGGGCGTACGGCTGACGTCATCCACGCTAACAGCCGACCAGTCCACACTGAAACATAGTGGTTGCGGTTACAGCAAGCGTCCCGTCACAGCATTTTGTTCCGAAAAAAAAAAAAAACTGACGACGTCGGTTACGCCCCCTCCAAAGTGTAGTTATCAAGCGAAACCAGTAAAAAGTACCGGTACACAACTTTGATCTCGAGAGCCCACCAGTTGCACTGGGGGGGGAAAAAACAAAACGCGTGCGAGCCGTACGACACGTAACCGAAAGCGTATCAACGTCAATGACACTTGCTACTGGTATTGGTTTGTCGGTCTCGTGTCTCCTCACATTAAATAGTAATACTTATTTCCACTCGCCGAGTTGTTTTTCCTTGCTGACTATCATACCAGGTGAGTAAAACCCTTATCGACAGATACACGAGCGTGCACGTACGTCGTAGCAGTATTTTTGTTTTTTGCGCTGAACGGAGAAAAAAAAGCGGACGTCCCACACCAGGAGGAACATCAGAACAACGGGGCGCCAGGACGGCGGAGGGCCATCAACATGGCACCATCGCATCAGGACACGAATTTTCACAGGGTGCCGGTGTGGCCCGGTGTCCCTAGTACGCAGCAAAAACGTGTTTCAGTATCTGTGTCCTTCAGTTTCCTGCTGCTACGTGGAAGTAAGCTCGGAGTCAAGAGGCGACGTACTCCGAGCACCTACTCGTTTTGCAGTAGATAGACAGACCACTGCTACGAACAGGCTCTAAAGTCACGAGGTCACGAGCACTCGTGTGCACCTGCCTGCAGGAACAGAGCAACCTAACTTGCATTTCAAAACCGAGAAGTGAAAAAAAAAAAAAAAAAAAAGGAAGGCGCCACTCGGCACTAAATCGTGGCGAGTGGAGAAAAAATTATCTCGTCGCTATCGTTCCACAGACGCACCGCTCGGCGTATTCAGCACGCCCTCCCCGGTGTAGATAAAATCAGGTTGGAAATCCGTCCCAAAGGGGTGGGAGTGTTATCTTAAGACCGACTATTATGGGAGATTATTTCTGGGTTCTTCAGGAATTGAGTTTTTCGGCCAAAATAATACCAGGTACGCGTGTTACTCGGCGGGACAGTGAAAAAACACCTGCAGCCTCCGCAGGATGCTCCCCCGAGTTTTCCGAGAGATTTCTTAAACAGTTTTCCGTTTCTACAGAGTCTTAGGATTTGTTTTTCGGCGCAGACAACCAGTATTTCACTAGAGGGTCAAAAACAAGATTGCCATTTGTCAGAACTAGACGCAGAAATAATGGAACTTCGAAGCTTTTTTTTTGGTGAAGTACCATAGCGTCCTCAGAACTTGCAATATGGCCGAACAGTCAAACTACGACTGCTGTAGAGAAACGGAATACTGCTCAAGAAAGCTCTCGGAATACTACAGGGGGGCATCCTGAGGAGTCTACCGGCATTTTTGAACGCCCCGCTGAGTAAAATCGCGGGTTTTCGGCAATAAAAAAACCAACTAAAACTCAACAACCCTTCCATTTTTTCCCATAATAATTGGTCTTGAGCGGGCGTGTGTGTGTTTTTCCCCTTTTTCATTCATCACTTTCGCCCTTCTTGTATCTCTCCTTCCTACTTGTGACTCAGATCTGGGGTCACACAATAATAATATTACGGGGGACCATAGTTAATAGGACCAAATATTGCTAGTAAAAATTGTCAAATATATAGGTTTTCATGTGTACCATAGGTCCTATTAACTACGGCCCCCCGTAACAGTAGGCTCTTCTTCCCCCCTCCCCACTACGAGGCGTGTTCGTCTCGAGTTCGTTCGTTACCGGGTTATTTCCTACGGGGAGGGCGGAGGGGGGGGGTGTGCTAATCTTGCCTGCACATAGTGCACGTCTCCGGGGAAATCTCTTGAGGCGGATCTCGTTTCTTGCCGGCTTCTTTTTTTCTTAGCGAACGAATGAACTCTGTGCGTTTGCTCTACAAACATAGCGGGAGGTTGCTGCACCGGCGAAGACGTCAGAGGGAACACTACCAGATACACATACATATAGACGCACCCACTCCTTGAACTCTCCTGCTTCATATGTTGTCCTCATATACGGACTGCTGTGCATATATATACCCCACATGAGGCCATGTAAAACCCGTAGCACCCGCGATCGAGGTATCACACAAAGCCACAGCGTGGAAAGATGAGTTTCGACCAAAAATCCTCGATCTCGAAGCGGTTGCTTTTTATTTCATTTTTTATACCAGTATATCAATATAAACATACGTACGGCCTGGGCTGAACATGGGGGTGCCCCTGCTGCAACACCTACAGAGCATACCGCGCCCACAGCAGTCGTCTGTATGGCATACCAGCACCTGGTGGGGTAGCGCTCCCGCTGCTTTCAAACATGTAGCAATTTGTAAGACAACTCTGAAAACCTGCACGCCTAGCAGGACGCGCGATCGAACTGTCGCACCAAGCTCGGCAAAGACGATTTCGAGAGTAATTTTTCGATCTCACAGCTTCCGTTGTCTTTCGAAAATATATATATAAATACGTATATATAACAAATACCAGGTATATCATCATTCGCGCGTTGCTGTAGAGATAGATCAACAGATGCACAACATTTTCATTTCTTAACTCTTGTCTCGCACTCTCCGTGCCTTTGTACCGCGTCCATCTCATGCGAAACAAATCCATGCGCATACGAAGTCTGCTGCTATTACAGGGGACCATAGTTAATAGGACCTATGGTATACATAAAACCTATGTATTTAACCATTTTTACTAACAATATTTGGTCCTATTAACTATGACCCCCCGTAATAGCACATACCGCAGTAGATAGGCACGATATCCCCGGTACCAGGTTGTAGGGTTACATAAAGACAACAGACACAGTAGTTGAGGTTATCGCATATTCGAGAAAACTGCTGGCCCACACTATTACGGGGGACCACAGTTAATAGAACCAAATATTGTTGGTAGAAATGGTCAAATATATAGGTTTTAGTGTATACCACAGGTCCTATTAACTATGGCCCCCCGTAATACGAGCACGAACTGCTGCTGTGTCGTATGTAGGAGACACGGGGCATCAACAATCGATAAGGCTAACCAATGGTTGATCCGGGGTGCAGTCCCAATTGGTGGACAAAACCACTCAATTTCTGAGCAGTTTGTCCCCGCAATGGGACTGCGTTTTTTTTTTTTTTTTTTTTTGCCCTGAAAGGCGTTGTAGCTCAACCCTTCTAAGAACTGCAGTCCCGTTTCGGGGAAAAGCCAGTCAAACTCCAAGTAATTTGTCCCCAATTGTCCCCACAACTCGGACTGCAGTGCTAAAGGGGTGAAGAGCCCCTCCGTAACTGCACCCACCGTTTGGGGGACAAAGCCCTTGGTTTTAGTTCTGAAAGGGTCGTCAGCGGAGAGGGTCGTCAGCGGAGAGGGTTAACGTACAACAACAGCAGTGGTGGCGGTCGGGCTATGGTGATAAAAATCGTCTCGTACACCACCCAGACAGCAGTGTTTCTGTCTTCCCCCGGCCCTACTCTCGAAGGAGTGGCAAGCTACGTACCCTCTACCCTTTTGCTGTGCAGAGATCGATCAACAGACGTGGCGGTCGGGCTATGGTGATAAAAATCGTCTCGTACACCACCCAGACAGCAGTGTTTCTGTCTTCCCCCGGCCCTACTCTCGAAGGAGTGGCAAGCTACGTACCCTCTACCCTTCTGCTGTGCAGAGATCGATCAACAGACGCAGAATAATTTCCTTTTTTTGTCTCTTGTCTCCCGTCCGTGGCGACAGAACTCGTAGGCATCTCTCATCTCGCCAGGTGAAGGCCGGGCCAGTGAGAGCGGTATAGGCGGCCTACGAACTAAAAAGAACTAGGTTTCGTACGAGTATGTTGGACTAACAACTTAACCCCTTGAGAACCGCAGTCCCGTTTTGGGGACAAACTACTTGAAATTTGAGTGGTTTGTCCGCAAAACGGGACTGCGGTTCTAAAAGGGTTAACGCTTGGGCTCACTTTTTAGGGAGTGGGGGGGGGGGGGGGGGGGCGCTACGTACGACAATTGGATCAAGAAATCGTGCATTAGCGGCGAGCTCTGCACTGCTGTCTGTACACACCCTACAACTCTGGCCCGCAATATAAGGACCTTTTTAGACATCAATATGAAGACCAAGCTGTCCTTCCTTTGACGCTCAGAGCGGAATCTCAGACTACCTTTCTCTTCGTTGGCGGGGGCCTATATAATATAACACACCGGGTGATATATAACAACACACTATTACGGGGGACCGCAGTAAATAGGACCAAATATTGCTAGAAAAAATAGGTAAATATATACCTGGTACCTGGTAGTTTTTTGTGGGTACCATATGTCCTACCAGGGTATTTACTATGGTCCCCCGTAATAGGGGGATAATTTAACACACGCCCTGTGTGCGCGTGGGCTGAATTTCTTGAGGCTATCTTCTCCAAAACCAGGACGTTGTTCGCACGCAACGAAAAAAGGGGCGGCCTCGGAGAGGTCTCGTCTCGAGAGATATTTCCACAAGATAAGACACATCGCTCGGCGTTTTTTTCTCTTTCTCCCCATTGTCGAGAAAAATTAGCTTGACCGGCTATATAAGACCCGTTTGTACTATAATTATAATACCAAACGTAGCTGATATTCCCGGTCAGAGTGGTACGGTAGTATGGTGGGAAAAATAAATACCGATGTGCCTACATATAGACACGAGGTCGTTCAGATGCTCTCGGGGACCTAAGAGGTAAAATATGTCGAAATAAATCGACGGCGGTGGCAGCATCGGCCATACACGATGCATGTTGGTCAGTGTTCAGAGCTCGGGCTATTCGGGGGTATATAGGGGGTGGGTGTGTTCGGAGTGCAACGCAACCCGTGTTGGATACCACATACCAGTAGGAAGCTTCAGAAATACAAAACTTTCGACACATACATACATCTCGAACGTGTTTTTTCGCTCCACATATCCCCTGTTATCCTGTCACCGCCGTGATTTCTATGCAGATATAGACCGAAAGCTTCGATCGATCTATCAAATATTGAACTACGGGTAGCTTCTTCTGCTCATCGGTATCGTATCATATCTTATCGTTTCGAACTCTTAACATCGTTCGATGTCCAACATTGCGAGTGAACGTAAGGTGCAGCTACAGCAGTAAGGCGGACCTGGTATGTATCACCATGCGCGCAGATTGGGTGCATATAATGGCACAATAGTCAGTTCCGCCGTCGGCTACTTGATACCCAGCCACTTTCGCAAGCTGCGTCGTGAATCGTCCGTCCGAGCAAGTCGAGACGAGATCTCTTCAAAAGCCTTAACGTTCAAACCCCTATTTTTTTTTCGGGTTAAAAACCGGCTCGGATTTTCAACCCTGGGTTTTTGTCATCTCAACTATCCTCGGTACCGCACCTGACACTACTGTTTGTTTGCACCCTGGTATTACGGGGGACCATAGTTAATACGACCTACGGTATACATAAAACCTATATATTTACCCATTTTTACTAGCAATATTTGGTCCTATTAACTATGGTCCCCCGTATATAATTAACCATTTTTACTAGCAATATTTGGTCCTATTAACTATGGTCCCCCGTAATACACCCTACTATAAGGTGTGGGTCGGAGGTTCTCCGCTAACTCCACCAAAAAAGTGGAGCAGATGGCGAGGTGCCGCTGTTCCCTCCTTACATAGACTACTACAATTAATAGTCTACCTCGTACAGCAGAAACCACGCCTGGTTCATCCATCCTTCCTGTATATGGTATATATTATACCAGGTATATATATATATACTTCGTATAATATATACCAGGTACCAGGTATATGTGTACCGGCATATCGGAGCGCCAAACAGCCACAACGAACCGCATCACCGAAAAGGAGATAGGGGAGCTTTCTAGAAATATAGGAATTTCGACAATGTTTGATGCTTGACGAAGGAGATGACAAGAAAATAATATAAGAGTGTTTGCGAACAAGTGTCTTCAGAAATTCAATCACCTTCCGCTTCCCTTCATGGATCTTGGTGTGTTTGCGGACGAGGTGAACCAAATCCTGAAGGCGACGCCTCCGACATTGAGGAGGCAAGCGAGGACGTGCGGCAACGCGGCAAACAAAAATAAAAAAGAACAAGCCAACAAACAGCGTGTGAGTAGCAACGGCAGCCCAGCAACGGTATCGGCGGCAGAGTTGACAGCAGTGCCGCCACCGCCATCCCACGACCGCAAGCAGCAGCACAGCAAGCGGCAGCTAGCTAGCGCTAGCCGCAGCTAGGGGCAGCATCAGCTTGAGGAACAAAAACAAACAGCATCAGCACTAGCACCAGCACCCGCTTCCATTTTTGCATTTTTCGACTGCTGCTGCTGCTGCTGCGCTCGGCCTACGTGCACCACAGCGCCGGCGCGCTCCGCTCCGCCGTCCCCGCCGCCTGCGCTGCTGCCGCTACCGCGAGTATGGTGGAATTGAAACGATACACAAGCTGCCATGCTGTCGCGCTCTACAGGCAAAGTGGTCCGAGCACGAGTACGAGTACGACTCCTTTCGGGACGACACATCCTCCACGACACCAAGCGAACGCGTACCGAAGCAGCGGGCCGACGGCGGTCCGCTGGCACAATCCAACGTCGATCGTCCGCCTTATACTCCAGCTACAGTACACCTGTCGAGCCTCAGTGCTCCCAGCGGTTGTCGTGTTGCGATAGCAAGCAGGATGGTGCGTGGAGGCATGGAAGGTGCTTGGTGCTGAGAAGCCAACGACATGGGGAAAAAAAACCGTACCGTACATTTCGTCAAATTCCTAACCTTCGCTACGTAAAAGTACTTTTTTGGCAATTTTTCGAGAATTGACCTCAAAATCCTACCTTCGGTATTCATTTCGAGGAAAGGAAGCAACAACAAAACACACACTTCCGCAAACACTGCAGCAAAATATTATAAAGGCATTATACATATATATGAACATCATGAATACTAAGCGACGAGTTGATATATACCGGTATATTATATATATTATATATATATATATATATATATGTATACCTGGTATACTGCACTATAAATACTGCTGCAATTCCCGGTACTCTGCAAGTATTTGCGTACTTCCCACCTACCAGGTATTATAATACCTACCACCAGGTACGTACTAAAATACCGGTCGAGCCAGGCATTTACAGTTTACACGAAAGTGCTTCGCGCTTCGCGTCCCTCGCCTGCGCGCCCGCGGTAGGGATGAAGCACACGTGGCGTCCCTTGTCCCCGTCATCTACAGATAGGTGTGGCTACGCGGAGCCTTCCCCGCTATGTTTTTTTTTGTAAATAATTTTCTCAATTTCCGCCGAAATAAAAAACCAAACACGGTTTTCGGCTCATTTTGGCTTTTTGAAAAAAAAACTGGAATAGGCTTGGGGGGAAAAAAAAACCCGGCAGACACCGAAAACACATTTTTTGCCCGGGTTGTTTTACCCCAAAATCGGCCTTTTCGGCCCTTTCGGCAAAAGCCGGCGGAGGCTCAGCCTAGGTGTGGCGCGGTAGCACGTATCGAAGGTTGTTTACGTTCTCATATACCATACGTATGACGTCAGGGTACGCCACGGCGAGACGACGCTATTATTAATAGTAATCGCTAATCGCTATGTTCGTCGCGCTGTGCGAGTCGGCACAATGTCGTCACGACTAACGGTATATAGGTGCCGCTAGCCAACTAACCTCAAGTTGGTCGGCAAGTCGCCTTGGCAGAGCCAACAGATAGCCAGGCGACTTGCCTGGTTACTTACTGTACGGTAGATCTCGGGGTCGCGCACCGCCGCCGATTATTGTTAACAGCAGTCCCTACCAGAAACAGCAGTATCGGTAAACCTCGAAACGATTTATTCACTTCGGCTTCGCGAGTTCTTGCCCCCCCCGCGAGGAGGGGCAAAAAATGCCTACGTATCATGGCGTGTGTGTGTGTGTGTTTTTTTTCTTTCTTTTAGTCGTCACTTTTACTTTCCAGCCTATAACTCGTAGGAGGTTATACCCTCAGAGATCTTACAAGCCGTGGTCACAGGCGTCGTCCCTTCTCCCCCCCGGTACGTACCTTTATTTTTAGTCGCGCTGAGGGTTCAGCATTCCCACTGCTCGTCGGTTTTCATCGAGTGTAGCCAACTCACGGTCTCGCGCTTTCCGCTAATAATCCATTTTTTCGTGCAAGAAAAAGTCCCTACGAGCATGCACACGGTGAGACTTCAACCCACGAAATTGATCTTAGGCACGCGGACCACCTATCAAGCCACCGGGGACGCCGGCTGCTAGTTGCAGTAGTATTAAAAGGCTAAATTAATAGCTCGTGTACGTTAGGGTTGTACCCCTTCCAGAAAACAACCTCGGGGGTACTCGCCAGTTTTGGGGACCGAGAATTGTATCGCATTCAGTACGTATGTAATACCAGAAAACATAAAACATATAAAATTATACGTCATGATAAAAAAGTAATGATACCAAAAGCCGTACGTACGATGTATCACGGGGGTCTTAACCCTATTAGCACTGCAGTCTCGTTTTGGGGACAATTGGGTACAAATTACTTGGAATTTGAGCGGTTTGTCCCCAAAACGGGACTGGAGTTCTCAAAGGGTTAAATTAAAAACCATTGGAACACTTCATTTATGTGGTGTTTAGTATACCGTAATAAAAACCATACAAAAAAAAGAGCGGAACATCGGCGTGTATCGTGTTTGCTCGCTCGGCCGCGCGAGCGAGTACTCGCAGGGGGTGCAGCTAGCTCTAAGGAGTGGTAGGTGAACGCACGCAGAATTCGACGCCAGTCGACGAGGGAGCGAAAGACGCGACAGCGGCAGCAGGAACAGCAAGACAGAGAAAAATAAATCGGTACCAGGGGCCACTCTCGCCGGAAGTATAGTTACCGTTTGGGCTCTGATACCTACCAGGTACCAGGTACCATGGTATAGATTAAGCGGAGCAACAAGGGCGACGAAATGTATTTTAACCCTTTTTAGAAACCGCAGCCCCGTCTTGGGGGACAAACTACTCAGGATTTTAGCGTTTTGTCCCCACGATGGGAGTGCCGCGCTAGAGGGGTTAAGATCCCCCAAGAAAACCACAAATCACAACTGCACATCGCATTCCGTACGTTTAAATTATCGTGTTTGCGATGTGCAGATTCTGTTTTTTTATTTTTCTTTTCTTTTCCTTTTTTTTTTTTCCTTCTTTCCTATTCCCCCGATTCCAAAAAATTATATCAACTTCCAAGAAACGCCATGAAAAATAGGACGGAAGCGCTCGTGTCTTCGATTTTTTTTCTCGAATTGGGTTTGTTTTGTGGGCTTGGTCGTATGGAAAAATAGTCCTGTTGGCTAGGAGATCCCGAGTTGCCCCGGGCGACTGACCATATCGCATGAACAAGAAACCCGACCACCTACTGTACGTCAATGTGAAGAACACACACACACGTCACGCGCACACAGCGAACAGCAGCAGCCAGAAGGAGGGCGGCACGGCACATGGGTCGCCTCACACCACCAAGCTATCTAACCAAGCGCACGGCCCACTTGGGGAAGCCGTGTCAACGCGAGGCCTCCGCAAACACCGGCAAAGTCATGCCTCCGAGGGCTGGCAGGGTGCAGTTGCAACATCGTTGACGGCGCCGCGTGTGCGTTGTGGACTGCTGCCGAAGCTGTTGCTGTGTGCTGCTTATTTTTGCTGCTGGCGCGAGGGGCCAACGAAGTAGCGATACTCCGGGTTCTGGGGCGTGTGACCGCACCGCACGCACACCTACAGCGCACCCACGCCAGGCACTGAACAACGTGCCCGATCGCATCGTTTGGCAACTCTTCGCATGAATGCCACAAGAGCACAGAGCACGCACACGCAATGAGAAGCGAGCAGCTCGCACGTAGTCGTTGATGCTCCATTTTCCGTACTGTCAATTCGTTATTTGTTGTCTGTTGCTGTATTCCAAATCCCTAGAATTTTATCTCCGCTTCAAAACTGAACTCACCCTGTCTGGCTCTCGCAAGCAGTTTCAAACCCGAATTCTGTTTCGAAAATCCGAAAAAGCCCTTGGATCCAACCCCAACCACGATTTGGTCTTCGCCAAACATCTACATGATCAATAGAAATTCGCACGAGTACCTCGTGCCTGCTGTGGTACAATTACTACCAGCGAACTTTGGAATTAGAGAGGTACCTGGTGCCATTTTTGAAGCCATTTTTACAACAAGGGTAAATAAACCATGCTAAAGGTGCGACGTACGTACGTACGTCTGGAATGTACGTGAAAAAAACGTCAAGTCTAATTCCAAGTAGTTTTTGAGATGCAACCCGTACACCAAGTACAGGACGCCTTACCAAACCGAGTGACAGAAGAGAGAAGAGAGCCGGCAGATTGAGATTTACAGGAAAATAAGAACATCGGGAGCGTCCACACTGAAGCTCGCGTAGAACGCACCCGCTCTCAAATAAGAAATCCACCTTGGACCAGCTTTCTTGATCATTGCCAGGCGTTCTGTGCTGCTCTGTACCGCACTGATATAGAGAAACGGACATCGTCCCCGATGGTTTGGTAGGTGGCCTGCGTGCCTATTAAGATCAATTTCGTGGGTTCGAGTCTCACCGAGCGCATGCTCGTAGGGGCTTTCTCTTGCACAAAAAACGAATCGCGGAAAGCACTAGACCGTGAGTTACTCTTACGGAGGCCCATACCTGGTACCTGGTAGTAAATAGGAACAAATATTGTTGGTAAAAATAGGTTATATATAGAATTTTGTGTGTGCCGTAGGTGTCCTATTTACTATGGACCCCACGTAATAAATAGCAAAACTCGATGAAAAACAACGAGCAGCGGAAATGGTGAGCCCAATGCGCGATAAAAATGAAGGCACGTGAACCCGGGGGTTGAAGGGAGGGCACGGCAGCTGTGATCACGGCTTGCCAGGTACGAGTTAATCCTGTTAGGACCGCAGTCCCGTTTTGGGGACAAATTACTTGGAATTTGACTGGTTTATCCCCAAAACGGAACTGCAGTTTGGCCTGAAAGGGTTAAGCTGGAAAGTAAAAGTGACAAATAAAAACAAATAATACAGGAATTAAAAAAGTGATTTATCCCCGAAACGGCCGGGCGGTCCCGGAGGGGTTAACAAAGCCTCTCAATTGACATATTTCGAGAGGATACGAGGTATTCATAGAGAGGGGACAGGAGGACGCCGCTGCGATCTGTGAGCTGCGAGCTGACGCCGTTTGGTCCGTCTCGAGGCCGTCAGAAACTATCTGCGAGCGGCGACTGCGTGCCTGGTACTCTGTACCAGGCAAGACTTTTCCTCGCCTTCGGCATTCGATCCTCGGGATATATATACCTATATGGTATATAACCAAGCACTACTATTAATATTAATACTGCTGCTGTGCCAGGTATCAGGTCAAGGGAATCGTAACCCTTTTAGGACTGCAGTCTCGTTTTGGGGACAATTTGGTACAAACTACTTGGAATTTGACTGGTGTGTCCCCAAAACGGGACTGGAGTTCTACAAGGATTAAAAGGAGACGAAAAACTGAAAGAGGCGCCTTTCTTTTTCCTCACAGACAGCAGTCCGTCTCATGTCAACTTCACAGATAAGAATACACCGCTCTAGACATAAATATAAGGCACGTTTAGGCTTTAATAAGAAGACCAAGCGGTCCTTCTATTTACGCCCAGAGAGGTACGTGTTATATTCAATCTCTCTGTCCGGAATCACGAGGAGTGCTTGGCTGGTACAACTGCTGTACGAGTACGAGTATATAGCATGAAGATCGAATCGGTCCTTACTTGCGCGGACCGAGTGGTATGTATCGGTATCTCTCCACCGGAATAAAGAGCGAAGCTGCACTGAATTGCCGAGACATACAGTAAGTAATGTACTGGCTGTCGGTTCGATGCTAATCACCTCGTACGACTTGCAATTAATAGGCTACGAAAGAAGCTCGTACTTTTGTAAATCAGGTACTCGCATTATCCCTGTGCAATGACTGCGATGTCCTACGAGTGTATACGTACTCGTACTATTAATACGTATGCTGTGTGTCGTGTGTTGTGAGCCAGCACTTCCGTCGAAAACATAGCTATTGGTGTATACCTGGTACCTGGTATGTACGTACTGCTGTAGACCTCCTGTTGCTGACCGGAAACAATGGCCGCGGCAGCAGCAAGCAGCAGGCGGCAGCCGCGTCACAACATGATACCAGGTACAACAGTACAACCCACAAACACCTGAAAAGCTCCTCCTCCTCCTCCTCCTCCTCCTCCTCCTCCTCCTCTCGTAGCTACGTACAGCAGCACGTACGAGCTACGTACTACGGGTACAAACAATACCAGGCACCGGTGGTCTCTACGGAGATGACACGCTCAGCGGACACAATCACAAACGCAAGACACACCATACACGGACGCACACAGACGGGTACAGACGAACAGGCAGACAAATGGGGGTAGGTAGACAAACGAGGGTACACGTGATAGGCACACAGACCCCCCCCCCCCCCTCGCCTCGATGACTCGGTGGCTCTCTGACCTATTGCTCGTACGTCGTACCTTGGGTACGTAACACCTCTCTCTGTCTGGGAAGCAAGCAATCAACCCTGAAAATCAAAATCAGAATCAACCTTTTGTGACGAGGTACGAGATGCCATGCTGACTTGACTCTCCACTCTCCACTCAACAGAGGAGTGCTCTAATCTTCTCAAATTGCACGCCGTGCGCGGCCGCTCTCAGCGTCGTCTACAGGATCCGCGCGACAGCACCAGAGGCCACTCGATCGATAGGGTACGTAGGGAGCGTGTGTAGCAAATCGGGGCACCTCTCTCTGCTTTCTGTTGTAGCTCTTATCTCTCTCACACACAAACTCACCGTTCTGCGCGCGCACGTGGGTCCCCTTCTTTGCTATTTTTTCCGTTCTTCTTCGCGTCTTTCGCCTGGGCCTTCAGCCGGTCCCGGTCTCTCTGGTTTCCACGTGCCATTGGCTCCGAGTAGGCCCGCACCTCACTCCGGTACGAGACGAGAGACGACGCGAGTCACTGCTTCGGTTCGGAAGAGATGGGGAGTGGAGTGGAGACGATGGGCTGTCCGCCCGCCGGATGGGGCCCAAAATCCCGAAATAACCTCCCTACAGAATCACGCCGTACAACAATATGGAAACCCTTGGATCCAAAATGTAACCTTGAAAATCAATGGGAATGACTTAAGTCATTCCCATTGTTGAAAACTGAGGCCAAAACTGAAACGATCAAAAGATCAAGATTGAAAGGACACAGCAGACAGCAGACACGCAACGTATACCGGCATAACCTGGTACTTGGTGCGTATACGTAACTGCTATATCTTTGTATCTTTTGGGCAGTTGGCGGTTGGCATTTGGTGTTGTGGATTATGGGCAGGGGTTGGCAAGTGGCAGGGGGCAGGATCTCCAATAATAAACCTTCGATTTACCCACCAGGTGTAAGTAGTATACGTAGCGCGCGCGTACGAGCAGGTCACGTACCATGTACTGGCACGAGTTCAGACTGAGGTGTTTATTTATTTATTTATTTCTACGCTTTACGCACTGCTGTGTTGTAGAGCAGCTATAACATACAGTACCCTGTATAGGTGTCGTCCCATACCCATACACACTACAGCAGTTATTAATAGTACAGCGTATCAGTAAATACATGCATACATTTATCTGGGGTCTGGGGCGCTGTGGCTAATAATGTCAGGTGTGGTGTGTGTTGTAAATCTCAACGGCGGGGAGCAAGCACCCCCCGCATATTATGCAGCAGCAGCGTAACATCATCAACAACAACAACAACAACAACGGCATGCTGCAGCAGCAAGCAGTACGCACCCGCGTGTGATGGAACAGATAGATAGGCGAGAGAGGTGGACAGGTGTGATGACGTTAATGGCTCGATCGGATGTGGGTGCCGTCTGTCCTGGGGTCTGTGTATTAATATTCTGTGTAGAGTGCCAGGTACCAGGTACGTGCAGTAGTACATACCTGATACCTGGTACCTGGTACCTGGTACCTGGTAGGTGTTTATTTCTGGTGCAGGTATTCGTTTTAAACCTCCCTGATACGTTGACCGTTCATAGCAATCAATGTGTGTGTATACCGGGAATCCAGACCCCCCCCTCCCCCCCCCCCCGGTTGCTGCTGTCGTTGCCACATGACCTCATCGCCGAAAATCTAGTCCATAGCCACAGAACAGGTTCCAATAACTCCGGGTTTGAAGAAGACCTCAAAGAAAAATAAAACAGTATAATAGTACAACCCGATAATATGCGTATGTACATAGATATACACATCACAACAGAATGGATGAAGCACACATCGTACACCCCAACCAAGAAACAAAACAGTGAAATCAACGTGCATTACGTAGAGGCACCGGCTACATACAGTAGATGCATCGCATACCTACGTTGTACAAGTCACGACTGAAACCGAGGGGATGATATAAAAAAAAGTTGGAAACTGTAATCAAACCAAATGAAAATTAGTGAAATCTAACCAAAATCACAATAAAATCCAATCGAATCAAATCGAAAGGAAAAAAGGAGAAAACGATAAAAAAAATACGAAGAAGAAATATGACCGTTTGTAAGCACCTGTTGCGTACGCTAGCCTAAAATAATATCTACTCACAAGAAAAAACTCAGGATAATACACAAGAGAAACGCAAGAGAATACGTAGACTTGGGTTCTCACAGGCAGGCAGAGGGGCGGGGGGGGAAAGAGGGGAAAAAACACAAGCAAAATACATCATAAAAATAGCTACAATAGCTACGAATACCCAGGCGCGTACCAGGTACCAGGTACAAAATACCATGGTAAGCGAAACATCGAAAGAGACCAACAGGGAAGATAGATAAAGAAAGAAATAAAGAGGGAGACAAATAGAGAAAGCAGGGGAAAGCGGAAGGGAGGCACCGAAGACATACCGAAAGGTGACGGAGTCCTGACGGCCCTACGGTAACTATTACGGGGGACCATAGTTAATAGGACCAAATATTGTTAGTAGAAATGGTTAAATATATAGTTTTTTTAATGTATACCACAGGTCCTATTAACTATGAACCCCCATAATACTTCTCGGGCACTGGGAAGACACACATGACGACGATGATGGTGGTCATGCCAAGTCGTCAGCCTTATATGCAGAAAACTTCCATCTCGAAAAGGATGTGTGATCAAGGGCCAAATTACTAAGGCAAGCTGAAGATGACTACGCCCTCCCCCCCGCCCCCGCACCCTCGTCGTCCCCCGTGTGAAAAGCCGGCGTGCTCCGTCCCGGCATTGTAGGGGTGCGAGGGCCTATGGTCATACGACTACGCCCATTCTTGACCTGCGTACACCCCCCCCCCCCCCCCTTCCCCCTTCGCCTCGGCGGGGAGGTGCCTGTAGTAACTTCGGTGTTTGAATTTGTATCAGCCCCTCCTATCCTCCTCCGTTTATCGGCTGGGGTGTACGGTAGGGAAACCGCTCATCCAGAGGTGCGCAGGACTGTGGATGCTCGTATTCTTCCCTTTCCGGCTGCCATCCCCCTCCCCCGCCCCCCTCTCCCGTCGGTATAGATGCGCCGGTAGTAGATTCGGTGTTTTGACATATTTCAGTCCTTCCGATCCCTTCATATCTGAGGGTGTGACTAGAGTAACCGCTCAGATAAAGGTACACAGGTTTTGTGGATTACGCTTTGATCTGTCCTTTTTCGAATTCGCTTTCACCCCGTGCCCCCGCCCCCGCCCCTTCCCCCCCCCCCACTTTCCCTCGCCTCCTCTCGCCAGGGATGTGGTGGTAGTAGCGCTGGTGAATGACGCTTTCCGAGTCCTCTGTGGGTAGGTCTCCGTTATATCTCACCTTTCGAGACATCCCTCAACCCCGTTGAAACCCCGAGATGGCGGACCAATACGACGATATCTTTGTCACCACCCACCGTCTACGAAAAGAGCGAGATTACCCAGCAGTGCGGGTAGGATTTTTTTTATCTTGCACCTCGTGCCGCACGAGTCTCCTAGCATCAACCATTGTAACTCGGGACACCAACCATTGTGTGATCCCCTCAATCAGCCCTGCAATGGCCACAATGGTTGCTGTAACCGTCATTTTTTTAATCGTCGTTTTTTTCCCCTCTGAAGCCCAAAGAGGGCTAAGGAGGAGGCTTAGTAGTCTCACCGGGGTCTGTCTTATTAGCGTTCGAGGGTGGTGTGGGGTTTTGTAGGAGCCGTGCGCGTATGTTCGACCCGTGTCCTACGTCGTGGAACCGGTGTTCCCCCGACTCGGTATATTCCGTGTTATTGCGAGTAGATGCACATCTCATCAGGGTGGGCTAGTGTTATGGTATCTCCCTGAAAGATCTGCAGAGACCCAGTGATGGGAACGCGGGAAAGGGTGGCGGTTCACGTAAAGGGGGGAGGGCCGGGGGGGGGGGGCAGGGATGGGGTTGTTGAACGAGATATCTGGAAATATCCCAGAGGAGCGGGGCGCCGTAAAGAGGGCGGTGGGGGGGGGGGGGGGAGGGGGGTGCGTGCATTTTCATGCATGGCCGTAGTCGTACTACCATAGATTCTCACACCCCTACACTGCTGGGACGGAGCACGTCGGGTTCTCGCCGACCAGGCAGACGTTGCTTGCACCAAACGCGAAGCGTCGTAAGGTGTTTCGCGGGTCGCATGGAGGGTGAGCTGCGTCCTACTAAGAACCGCTCGTGAGGCGGACGTGCAAATGGATGACAGTTTCAGGGGCGCACTCAGTTGTTGCTTGCCTCACTGTAGTCATTTTGACCATTGATCACGCATCCCTTTCGAGACGGAGCGCCGTTCGTACTCCGAACAGAGACACCCCCGACAGTTGGGGCGCTCATTCCATTGTTTCCATGTATTTTATAGGCTGCTTTCGCTGGTCTTATCCTCTTCCCGTACCGCCGCCTGTGGCCACCGTCTACCTGGTATCTCTTAGGATGGTGGTCGTTTTCTCGTTACTATAGGGTGTACCGAACCCCTCCATGTCCCACTCACCTATTTTCCTCATCTCCTGTTCTAGCACGTGCTCCCCCTATCCCCCACCCGTGACGCCTACCCCTACACCTCTAGGCTAGCCCCCATCCCGCGCTCCAACCCTCACCTTGAAGAAACGTTGTCCGGGAACATTGTAGCAGAAACAAAGAGCAAGGGCAGCCGAACAACTACAATAGATAGAGGTCAGTCCGAAGGTAGGTACATATATAGTGCTCTTTTCTTGTGATGAGGCGTTCTGCGATAGGGGTACACCCTAAATTTTCTGAGGCTCCCCATTCAAGGAGCTCCATACCTCACCCGAAAACTTACTTCTATCAAGTATCGAATTGAATCTCGAGGAACAATCCAATGTCCCAAGTCTACCAGTAAGTCATTTTTCGAAACAAGATTGCCATTTCCGACGAGTTTGGGCTAAGAAGCCCCGCCATTCAGAAAATAGTTTAGAGGAAATGTGCTATATACCTCTATCGTAGAAACTCGTCCTTTTGTTTATTCTTCGTAGAGCTTGTGAGCGTTCAACGTTGAAGTTCATGCCACGTACGCGTTGGCGGGATGGCAAGAATAACTACTATTAATAGTGTTAATAGAACCGAAAAATGTCAGTTGTTTTGGTCGCCGTACATCGTGTATATCGAAAGTTTCGAAAGTTTCGACGTATCGGAACTCTCGACATATTGTTGTTGCGTGCCTTTTGTCGTCCGCATCCCCAACACTTGGGCAGCACGAGCGTCAGCCTTGATCACTCAGAAACATTCCCCGAAAGAAGAATTTGATCGAACGCGTTTTTTCGCACTCCACCACCTGGCTTATCTCCGTGTTTCTTACGCTGACACTGAACGAAAGCTTCGGTGCACCAAATATCGAAGTCGTATCGAATACGACGTAAGTTTTTTTTCCCTTCGTCGGTATCGTATCGCACTCGACGCACTGTCGGCTGTATATCGAGATTATTAATTCTAAAATACGCGTTCAATTCAACTCGCAAACCTTCCTGCTGTGCTAGTACTGCTGCATAGGTTATGTTCGTTACTGGCAGAAAACCAACAAAAATTCTGGGGGCTACAGCAGTAGTAAGTTGACTGACCCGTTCTACGGTAGAGGTAGCACATTTCCGCTATTTTGTTTCTGAAAGAGACGGGGAGTTCCTTGACCCAAAATCGTCGGGATGTCAATCTTGATTTCGAAAAAAAAAAAAGTTTTGTAGGTAGACTCGGGCCATGGGATTACTCGCCGCGATGCATTTCAATTTTTTGCTGGAGTCAGTTTTCGGAGGAGGTATGGAGCTCCTTAAGTGAGGGGCCTCAGAAAAATTAGGGTGAACCCCTTAACGTAGAACGCCTTGACTGACCCGTTCTCTTACGGGACTTCAAGAGGGGGGGGGGGGGGGGGGGGGAGGAATACCGACGAACACAAAATTCAGGGCATGCCCTTACTCGCGCTACGTAGGACCAAACTCGAGGGTGCTTCCCCGCTTGTCGTCAATGGTTGCGCGTAGGTAGTGGAACGCATGAAGATCTAGAGATAGCACACCTTCCATGTTTCAAGTCTTTGGATTCTACGGAAGTTGCCCTTTTATGTTTGGATGATATGATCGGAACAAGCTCTGCGCGTTGTTGCCACATGACAAAATAGCTTCTAGTTTTCGTTTTCTTTTGGTTCAAACAATACCGGGTATATATACATATATATATATATATACCCTATATATAGGGACCACGGGGCGGGTCTCTTATGTCTCTAGGTTTTCTATAGGATCTGATGCATATTACGGTGCGACAGGGCATGCCTTTTTGCTGCACCGCATTTTTTGCCTTATGAGGCGTTTGCCTTGTGACGGACGCACGCAGGTGGAGATGCGCCATGTTTTTTCCGAGGCTTCTCACTCGGGGAGGTACGTGCTAACAGAAAGTAAAAACCGATTTGGGGGGGGGGGGGGGGGGGGGGGAGGGAATAAGAGAGTACCATTAATACCTGATGAACAATCTCATGGCCTTGACTATACAACGAAAAATTTCTGCGACGATTTCGGGGCGAAGAGCCCCGTCAACCATCGTAGCACGCGTCTTTCGTGTCTACAGCACTTTTTTTGCCTCATGAGGTAAACCATTTCTGACTGGCGGTTACCACACTCCTTAATGGAGGAACTACCCAGTGAGGCATATCTTACCTTTGGAATGACTGGCGGTTCGATAGGGGGGGGGGGGGGGGGTCACCTTTGAGGTACTTGCTTTTCTTTAGCCTCTCAGAGCCGTCCGGTCGAGAGAAATACTATTACGGGGGACCATAGTTAGTAAGACCTATGGTATAAACAAAAAAAAACTACCAGGTAAATATGTAACCATTTTTACTGACAATATTTGGTCCTATTAATTACGGTCCCCCGTACTACTGTTTGTTTTGCATCTTTTTGCCAGCTTTTAAGCCTTCTTGTTTTCGCGATGCAAACCGCCGCCCACATGGGATTTGCTTGTTTATTTTGTTTTTACTCCGCGCCAACCAAGACGTTTTAAAAGTTCCGATCGTGAGCGACGTTCTTCAGAGTCATTCGCCGGGGTTTATGCCTGGTACGTAGTGGTGTAAAGGTGATCTTTATAGAGCAGAGCACAGGGATGTCGATGTCGATGTTGGCGAAGGCACGCTTTTTCTTGGTTACTGCCAGGTATCTTCATATATACTTGTGCGATCCACGGAGGCGCTTCCGTCAGTGTAGCACGTCCGTCGATCTGCCTATCTCCTCATGCTGGTGTGGTCTACAGTTTTGTTGTTGTTGTTGTTCTCACGTTAACTCACAATATAATGCAGTCCGTGGTCGCAGGACAGGCTCCAATAACTCTGGAGTGGAAGAAATACCTCGGTAGTAAAACAGAGGCAAGAAAACAAAAAACAAGCATACGCACTCCACCACTAGGGACACCAGGGAAGCAAAAAAGAGACTAGCAGACGAAAAACTAAAAAAGAAGATGAAGCGAAGCAAAAAATAAATAAATCAGATAACAAAAAGCAAAAAAGCGAAACGGAAGATACAAACAGAGACACAGTGTGAAGTCGCGTGAATCCCATGCTGATACGTATTGCACCGCCTTTTTGCTACCATGTGATGCCATCACAGTGGTCTAAAAAAGAATGGGGGTAACCCCCTCCCCCCGCCCCCCCGCCCCCCGCCCCCCCCCCGCCTATCTACCGCCGTAGCACCAGTCAATATTGGCCGTTATCCGGTACTGGTTGCTATACAGTATTGGTCGTTGTTCAACCTAGGCCATGGGATAATCGTTCATCGGGATAACAAGCCTGCGGTTTTTCTCATATAGGGAGCTCCTCAAGCGTCACCACCTCCGGCTTCGTCCAACTAGAAAGGGCTCCCTCCCTTCCTCCCTTCCTCCCTCCCTCCCTCCTTCCCTCCCTCCCTCCCTCCCTCCCTCCCTCCCTCCCTCCCTCCCTCCCTCCCTCCCTCCCTCCCTCCCTCCCTCCCTCCCTCCCTCCCTCCCTCCCACCCACCCTCCCTCCCTCCCTCCCTCCCTCCCACCCACCCACCCTCCCTCCCTCCCTCCCTCCCTCCCTCCCCGCCTTCAAACAAACGCCTGCCACGAAAGGAGTGACCTACTGCTCCACCTACTGATAGTCGGCGCTGACCGAGTACTGCGCCTACCGCTCCACCTACTGATAGTCGGCGCTGACTGAGTACCGTACGCAGAGCAGTAGGCTACATCCCTTCAGCCCAATAAAATACACGGTTCGTGCAAGTTCGGCTCGGTCACTTGGCATCATCTCCGGGGCGAGCCCCCTCGCCACGCGCTGCTTGGTGGTCGGAGTAGAGGAATCCACCCTTCACAGTCTTTCCCCCTGGAAGAAAGTTGGTGATTGCCGACTATCGAATCACGCACATTTCATGAGTTAGAGCAGAGTGGATTATCCCTTTCGGGCCAATAAGAGGGTACGTACGAGTTAATCGATCGCCTCGTGTAATGGGTTGCCTCGGTTAGGAGGGGCAGTGGGTGAACACCCGGGAGTTTGCCATGAGGCCAGAGAGAAGATGTTGAACCAGGTGTATATTAGAAACCACCAAAGATGAAGTGAACGGATGGGGGGGCTATCCCTTCGTCCAAGGATCCCATAAAAAGGTATCCAGATGATATTTATACCAAAAAACCCTTTCGGGAAATCATAAATCCCGCCGCATTTTTCCAGTTACACAAATCACACGTATCCGCACGATTAGACACATCAGCCTGGCGGAATATCCACTTGTACAAATCACACGTATCCACGATCAGACACATCAGACATGTGTGCGACTTATGACGAACGCTTATGACCAACACGAATATCATAGTAATAGTACCTCCTATTGTAGTATTTATGAGCCTTCGTATACCTCAGACGCGTGTCTGCCTTCTAGGGGTAGCACCTAAAGCTTCTGAGGCTATTCACCTGATTATTGTGTAGGAGGTACATGTATACCTCACCCGAAAAACGCATTTTTCGGGAGAGAAAAAAAGTAAATTTTCCAACCCGATGAACCAATTTCATAGTCTAAACTACAATGAGTGACAGTGAATGGTATTACAAACAAGAAAAATCACGACATTCTTTCAGGAATGTTTCGAGTGATCAACGTTGAAGCTCATGCTGCGCATTGCCGGATGGCAAGCATAGCAATAACCGCATAAATATTGCAAAACTCGACGGGTACCAGTATTCCTACGATATTGCCCTAAGAAAGCCCGTCCCAGTCAGAAAGATTTCGACCAAAAAATGGTTCTACTGTAGCACGCGTCGTCACGATAATTCCATCTACTTTTGAGAGAACGCGTGACAAGGTATCAATCCCGACGAACCCACACATCCCATACAAAGAAAGGCTCACCGGGTATTGATGATGACGACGATGATGAAGTTCTCACAATACCTCACTCCCCTTAACTACTGCCCATGGTAAAAAAAAAACAGGCTGTAAGACCTATGCCAATGGTACAGCGAAGTTCAAAAGTTTTTTTTCCCAAATATATGGCTTTCAAAAAAACAGCCGGACATTTTCTCGTACCGCCGCTGTGGGAAAAAAAGAGAAAAAAGTTTGATTTTTTATTTATTTTCCCCCCAACGGCTGCAGGCGGCGCAATTTGTTCTTTCTGGTTGCAAATTGTCAACACGGTGATAGAAACCAGCTCGTGCGACGATCGACGCTCGATCTCGACAGAGACTCAGCCCACGGCCAACCCGCTCGGGATCTGGCAAGGCCAACGAACATAGATGACGGCCTCCAAGATATCAGGTGGACCCATGGTCTAGGGGGCGAGAGCTTGCCGGCGGCGTCCTACGGTATCCTCCCAAACCTGGAAAAAAGTCTATTTTTTGCCATTCGAGACGGATGGAGAAACTTTTGTCTTTTGTTTTGTGCAAACCAGCGGCCAAATGTTTTTTTATCATACGCCTGGTCAGCTCCCGCCACATGACACCGGCCATGGTGTGAAGACATTGACCCTAGGGTGGGTCGGAGCCCCTAACGAGCGCACTCCGTTTAGAATTCATGACGCCATCTTTGGTTTTGTTGATCGATGTCTGTCGAGGACTCGGAATCTCGCCGCTTCGAACCAAAGATCGGCCTGAGTTTTTCTCAAGCCGATGTTGGGCCAACATCGGCCCCAGATTTGCTTTTTTCGGGCTTTTCCAAAAGTTAGGAACTTTTTTTTTTTTACGTGGTCCATAGGAAGCGTGTTCTGACTTTTTTTGGCGGGTATCTTTGAAATTCAAACTTTTTATTGAAACTTCGCTGTACCATTGGCATAGGTCTATAACAGATAAACAAATGTATCTCAATGGGAGGAAGCAAACAAGCATGAAAACGAAATACCACGGGGGACCATAGTAAATAGAACCAAATGTTGTCAGCAAAAATAGGTGAATATATAGGTTTTTGTGTTTAGCCTAGGTCCTATTTACTATGGTCCGTAGGGGAACGGTACCAACGAGCCAATATTAATATAGTCGGTGCCAACAACAAAAAAAAGTTGGTTGCTTGTCGCGTGTCTTTCCGTCTGACAAACGTCCGCGGCATGTATGAACTTTCAAGGTGGATCCCCTCATAAAACTAGTACGGGGGACCATAGTTAATAGGACCAAATATTATCAGTAAAAATGGTTTTTATGCATACCATATATTGTTGTTGTTGTTGTTGTTGTTCTCACATTAACTCTCTGACGAAGGAGTCCGTGGTCACACAAAGGTGCTGGAGCCCTAGGAAGATCCGAAAAACAAAAAAAATCGAAAATTCGGCTGCCTCAAAATACACGAGACGGAAAAAGCGCACACAAGATAAAACCAATGTGCAAAACTGAACTAACATGGCCGCGGGTATATCCTCTCAACTATAATATAGAAGAGTACCCCCGTTCCCACCACTAACCAACTCGTGGCTGCTGACTACAGCGGATGCTGTCTGAAGTGCTGCCTGCACCGTACGAAACGCACGGTAGTCGTGAAAACGAAAGAGGAACACACCTGCCTGCTATCTGGAGTGCTGTCACAGAGTGAAGACTCGCGGATATGCAGTGAAAAAAGGAGCAATCGAACCTTACTGCCACACGAATATCAACGATCGCCATCTCTTCCTGGACTGTCTGACACAAAAAGGTGCAGCACAGCAGTTATGATACCACGTCCCTGATAATTGCGTAGGTTATTCCCCATGAAGGGTATACAACTCGTTAAACTACAAAAACCAGTGACGAGTACCGGTAGATACTATTCTGCCTCGTGAAAAACAAAACCAGGAAAAAACAAACTATGGCTGCTTCTCTCGTGATGATAGTGTGCGCGCAAATCATGGGTCTCCATGCACCGTCTTCCTGCCGCTCTTCATGGCCGCATCATCGCCTTGGCCCAATCCACCCGCTCCTTTGCGCGTGCACTCGTTGCCATTCCCTTCCAGTCGTTTCCCTTTCTCCGTCATCCTGAAAAACAAAATGCTCCTCGCACTTGCGGTTCTGATCTGGGAAATAAAAATTCTCGCGCAGGGGGAGGTCAATCCGTCTCTTCCCCGCACGTCGACGCTCAGTCTCCCTCCTCCCTCGTCGTCGAATCCAGCCTCCTACCGGCGCAATAGACTGCGCCGTAGTGTGGCCTGTGGTGGCGCCTGCCTCCGCGCATGGACACCCCGATTGAGCATTGCTGCTCTGCCGCAGCTGCCTAAAAAGACGCGCGAATCGTAGGTCTCCGTGCCTGACGCACCACGTACGACCCAACTCTACTGCCGCCTGAGCCTCGCGGCCACAGGCAGCAGCAAGAAGGTATCACTCCTTGAGGGTGAGTCCGGCCTTACACCCGCCAGAAAGACCTACCCCACTCGCTATAAGCCTGATAGGGCATGCCTCGCAGCATTCCTTGCCGAGGCAGCGAGGGGAACGGAACAGTATATATATCTTATTAACCATGGTCCCCCGTAACGAGGGTTAGACAAAGGGAGGAAGAAAGCGCAAGCGAAGGGAAAGGGGGGAAAAGGGTGGATTACGCATTGCTTCAGAGCGATAGAAGAGAGAGAGACTACAATGTACAGCGATGTTATAATTTGTTCGATCTCCAAGTCGGAGTGGAAAAAAGTACGATGCAATGACGGAGGGCGAAATGACGCGCGCGTCGGTGTAGGCGTACCGCTATTTGATCAACCTTTTTTCTGAATGGCGGGGCTCCTTGGCCTAAAATCGTCGGAAAATGCCGCACGAAGAATATGTATTTTTGGCAAAACGATATTTTGTACACCGAATACTATTAGTTTTAACAGTGTTGGCCACGGGATAGTTCGTCGGGTTACACTTACTTTCGTTTTTTTTCAATGCCAGTTAACAATAGAGCGCCTCGAGTGAGGATGGCTCATAAGATAATAATGTTGTGCACCTCTCTCCTCTCTACCTTATTAGCATGCGCCAAAAATTGTCTTTACGATTGTGGAAAACAAACGCTTGCAACAGTAAAGCGCATGCCCTATCGGGCAGTGTCTCATTGCGAAGAGCTCCGTCAGTTCGTATATATTTGCCTCGCGAGGCAAAAAAGATTACGGTAGGAGTACCCGGTCGATGCACACCTCTTCATTTCCGGCGGCCGTGTAAAGAGGCATATCTACGTATAGCATATATATATATATTCTAAAATTTCTGACCATGCGCCCAGATATCATTGGAAAAAACTTTTTTTTTTTTCCGCTCTGTGTGTTTCGGAGTAATTGTTCTCGGCTCACCTCCTCGGTCCAATATGGGATTTTTCATTTTTTTCTCAGCATCAGTTCACGGGCCGGGTCATATCTCACGGGTCAGGTCGGGTCGGGCCGAGCGTCAGTAGTCAGCGTTTGGGGTGTATCTCTAATACAAACGCAATCCGGGGTTCAAACACCTCCGACGTCCTATATATATGCCATTTTCCTTCCAAAATTCATGGAAACTGCGGAAGTATACATACACACACCCTGAGAGTCACCGTAACACACCTCTACTAGGCGAGGAGAAGCGACCTAATCGCTCCCGTTCGGGGCAGTGCTGACTGTTACCGGGAGGTCATAGTAAACAGGACCTACCTACGGTACACACGAAAACCTGTACATTTACCTAATTTTTTTACCAACAATATTTGGTCCTATTTACTATGGTCCCCCCCATAATAAAGGGATGGCAACCCTTGAGTAAATCCGAGGTCCCGACTTAGCAGCCAGTGGACCCCGGATTTCGCTTTTATTAGAGATAATAATGGTATTACCTATTGAGCTATATCATAGAGGTAAAACATCGATCGATTACCCAGCCCAAGGTAATCCTAATCCTTACAACCCCCCCCCCCCCCCCCGCTCTGAACGGCGGGATCATTGGGGCGTTGGTACCGTGTACGGCCGTAATACGCTGACCTATATCCCCGGTTCGTTTCAATACCTTGGGAACCAGGGAGATGCCGTTTTTGAGGGATGCACGCGCAAGCTTTTCCACAAAAGAAACGTTCGAAGTGAGATTCGAACCCGTGTTCTGCCGATTATGCCAAATGTGAAGGGGTTGCCTGCTGGGCTGTATAGGGGTAAAATATAAAATATCGATCGACCATCGAGCCCAGGGTAATCCATGTACAACAATACAATCCTAGCCACTGAGCTAAAAAGAAGGGCGATCCGACCCGGCGCGTGAGAGTTTGCAATTCCCCTGAAACCCGACCCGACCCGACCCGACCTGACCCGACCCGTCATATTTAAAAACGAAGTCCTGACCCGAGCGCCGCGGGCCGGGTCATGGCCCGCGAAGTAGGTGCAAGCCTACCGTGGCATGCGCCATAGATGAAGATATACATCAAATAAATGGAGTACCGTAGACAAAGCATTGATGGAAATAGACCTAAAAGGTACGTAGCTAGGCCTTGTGCATCGTAGTACATAGGTTTCTTTTGTTTTCGGGGATTTCTTCTTTCAGGGATGTTTTGAGTGATCAACGTTGAAGCTCATTCATGCCGCATGCACATTGATTGTCGGATGGCGAGCATAGTATTAGCAACACTTCGTATCACGATAGATACCACAATATTTATATCGCGACACGGCAAGCAGGGGCTGCACGAAGCAGCCGGGCTGCTGGGCTACCTTGCTACCGGGTGCCAGAAACAAAGTTTCCAAACAGCAAAACGAAAATGCAAAAAAAAAACGTGTATTACTGCTGTTGTACAGTAGTCGTAAGCCGAAGCAAATAAATGTAGCATACAGGGGAGGGGGGGGAGTGTTTGTGTGGATTTTTGGATCCAACGCGGGTTCTGAGATCTAATATATAAGGTATCATATATTCATTATACTCGTACATAAGTTGTATTATATCTGGTATATACTATCCATATGTGCCAGGTACCTGGTAGTACCAGGTATATACCAGGTATATATGGTATTACGGGGGGCCATAGTTAACAGGACCTATGGTACACATAAACACCTATACGTTTAACTATTTTTACAAACAATATTTGGTCCTGTTAACTATGGCCCCCCGTAAAATATACCTGGTATATATTATGTTATTTACCAGGTATACATTAATGTATGCAATATATGTTACATACACTAACACACGCTACATGTTATATATTATTATCAGGCTTGCCATCCGACAATGTGCAGCATGAGCTTCAACGTTGATCACTCAAAACACTCCTGAAAAAAAGAAATCCCCGGATACAAAGAAAGCCTACGGTACATCCTTGACAAGGAAATACATACCAGGTACCTGGTACTACAGAATACGCGCGAACGGCTTATCATGCAATTTGGATATTCAGTAAAAATAGACGAGACGTGTTACGCAGCTTGCAAAGTCGAGTATCAACTACGTAATCAGTCGAACTCACAGCTGACGTATTTCATACACTGGTAGTTTTATAAAAGGAAGCCTATACACTAGGTTTATCTACGTTCTAATAGTATGTATATACATACTATATTTTGTACATAGTTCACATATACGTTATATACCCCCCGCGATAGTTGTACTTTCTACGGCAATAAAAAAAAACTCAGCAACATACGAGTATATATATAGCGCTGTCACACATCGGAAACCGCTGACTATTACGTAAAACCGGAAGAAAAAAAAATCAAAAACAAAAGACGTGGTTGTTTGGGTCGCTATTATTGCTGTTGCTGCACGTTGTCCTTGAAAGGGTTTATTGTTTCGAGATCATCGTCACCAGAATGTGGGCGGGTTCAGAAAACAATCAGCCAGAGATAATAAAAAACGGACACGTATAACCACAAGATTTCCTTTTGTTTCCGAG
The DNA here is from genome assembly GCA_031213475.1 of Nereocystis luetkeana. NCBI lineage: Eukaryota > Phaeophyceae > Laminariales > Laminariaceae > Nereocystis > Nereocystis luetkeana. The sequence continues at coordinate 9,070,182 of JARUPZ010000005.1, forward strand.
GTTTTCTTCTTTCGGGAAAGTTTTGAGTGATCAATGTTGAATGAAGATCATGCTCTGGCACATTGTCGGATGGCAAGAGAAATATTGATAAGAGTACGCGTGTGTGCGTGCGCGCGTGCGTGCATGCGTGCGTCCCCTGTGTCCTGCATTTGGCCCCGAAGACGGTCGGCGCTGAAGCTCGCGCGGCGCATTGTCACAGGTGGGAAAATAACAGATTGCGAGCGTAGGGTTCCTTGCTGGATTTCTTCTTTGTTTCTAAGAACGTTTTACGATGAGTGATCGAAGTTGAAGGCTGCTGCGGTTCAATAGGCTAATACTACTACTACTGCTGTAATTCAATCTGCTACTGTAATCCGATACGCTACTGTAATCCAATACGAAGTAGATTCTTGTAATCCAGTATATATAATATATATATGTATATATATGTATATAGTCTACTGTAGTCAATAGGCTTCCTTTTTTGTATCTTCCTCTTTCTGGGGATGTTTGTGAGTGATCGAAGGTAAAAGCTGCTGTAGTCAGATAGGCTACGAGTGCAATCCAATAATCTACTGTGTAAGTCCAATAATAGGTCTCGTTCCCCTTGGTTCCCTTTTTTTTGACGACTGCTTATGAGTGACCAACGTTGCCCGAGGAAAACATACTATTACGGGGGGCCATAGTTAACAGGACCAAATATTGTTAGTAAAAATGGTTAAACATATAGGTTTGATGTATACCATAGGTCCTGTTAACTATGGTCCCCCGTAATATTACGGGGGACCATAGAAAATAGGACCTACGGTGCACACAAAAACCTACGGTATATATTTACCAATTTTTGCCCACAAGATTGGGTCCTCTTTACTATGCCCCCCCGTAAAAAGTATAGACGTTGTCGTTAGCCCTCGGGGCTGGCCTGGGTAATCGGGTCACTCCATTGTGGCACAGGACACGTTTCCGGGTTTTGGCCTGGGTTTAGATGTTTTTTGTTGCATCCCGTGTTATTTTCCTTCTCGTCTTGCCGACCGCCCCCCCGCGCTCGGGAGCTGGGGGGGGGTCTGGATAAAATTGACAACGCATACTGGGGCACGGTACCGCCTCGCTTTTGTGCCAGCCCTTCACTTTTCCGTGGACATTTTCTCGCCCTACCCTCTTGCGGGTGGCATAGCCATGGCTGTCGTCGACGATTTATTCCTGTCCCTCACGGCTAGGCCTTCCGTTCTTTCTTTCTCTTTTTTGGCGTACTTTGTCGGCCTCGTGATTTATTCCTGTCCCTCACGGCTAGGCCTTCCTTTCTTTCTTTTTTTTTCGGCGTACTTTACCGGCTTCGTGATTTATTCCTGTCCCTCACGGCTAGGCCTTCCTCTATTTCTTTCTTTTCGGCGTACTTTGTCGGCCTCGTGATTTATTCCTGTCCCTCACGGCTAGGCCTTCCTTTTTTTTGTTTTTTGTTTTTTCGGCGTAATTTACCGGCTTCGTGATTTATTCCTGTCCCTCATGGCCAGGCCTTCCTCTATTTCTTACTTTTCGGCGTACTTTGTCGGCCTCGTGATTTATTCCTGTCCCTCACGGCTAGGCCTTCCTCTATTCCTTTCTTTTTGGCGCACCTTGCCGGCTTCGTTGCCTTGCCGTTCAGAGGTGTGGGAGTGGGTTTCGAGGAGCCGCATCTTCGACCCATGTTCTAACTCGTGGAATCGGAGTTTCCATTAAATTCCCGTAATTCTGCATGTACGGCGGGTCATCACAGTGGGCTAGTGTTATGGTACTGTTTTTTGGAAGAGGCTAAAATGCCGGTAGTTACCTGGGTGCGGGTGTCGGGATTGTATTTATAGTACTTGGGAGGCGTGTCTTAGATGGAAAACCAAGGTTTTTCCCAGCGAGGCACGAGCCTCACCCTCGTTCTCCACGTGCATGGAAGGAATAAATCTGTTCTTCCTCTATCTCCAAACAAACACCACATACATGTGCATGTCGTAGAACCCGATTACCGCGGTCAGGGAATGGAATGCAGGTATTATCGGAGCTGGCTAGGAAGGCAGCTTCTCTCGTTCAGGAGACTTCTTGTGTTGTCGTATTATCAGTCCTCTTCACATGATGATAAGAGATGCAAGAGAGCTGTCGAGCGAGTGGTTCGATAGGGGCTTGATTCAAGTCACCAAGCTTACTCTGCTCTCCTTATATTAACCCGCTAGACGGGTAAAGACACTTTGTCCGGGCAACTTTCCTCGGGCGCTTGTCTACTCTTCTCCTATCGGTTATCATAACCTTTGTACTTCAAGGGAAACTTCAGAGCCCCGGGAATATTCTTAGGGTATTCAGGGCTTTGATGCTACGGGCTGTATCATACCCACTTACATAAATCGAAGTAGCCCGATACTACTGTATCACGTCACACACACGTGAGTCCCAACGAGTACCTGCTCAACAGGCGAACCTGTCAAGGGATCGAAAAATGTCCGGACCTTGATCTTAACCCTTTCAGAGCCGCGGTCCCGTTCTGGGGACAAACTACTTGAATTTGACTGGCTTGTCCTTGAAACGGGACTCCAGTAGTAGTACTTATTACGGGGGACCATAATTAATACCTAGGGCCTATGGTATACGTACACACCTATATTTAACCATTTTTACTAACAATATTTGGTCCTATTAACTATGGTCCCCCGCAATAGTGTGAAAACTATGACTATTAATATGGCGAGTTTGCCATCCTCAGCAATGTGCAGCATGAGCTTCAGCGGTGACACACATAATTAACCCCTTTAGAGCCGCAGTCCCGTTTTGGGGACAAACTACTTGAAATTTGAGTGGTTTGTCCCCACATATGGGACTGCGGTTCTAAAAGGGATAAGCTGTCCCTGAAAAAAAAACCCCGAGGGGAACAGCCAAACCAGGAAACCTACTGGCCTACCAGTAGTTCATTGGATTTCAGTAGCCACTGGAATACAGTAGTCTACTGGCATACAGTAGCCTATTGGCCCACGAACAGCCCCCGAAATAAAACGCCAAGGGGGAAACCGAAAAAAAGTAATTCCTGATCTGCATGAGCTAGCTCAGGTTGCCGGACGGGAGCCGTATCACCTGCTGCATGATCTGCGACACAGGTTTCCTGGGTCGGATCTGTGCTGTACAGATCCTGATGCACAACATATCTGAACGGCAGTTTAGGACCCGGCATGAGCTTCAGCGTTGATCACTCATAAACATTTCCAGAACAATGGCAAGAACAAGAACAAGAACACGAACGATAGCAAGAACGAGAACAAGAACAATAGCAAGAACAAGAACAAGAACAAGAACAAGAACAATAGCAAGAACAAGAACAAGAACGATAGCAAGAACAAGAACAAGAACAAGAACAAGAACAACAACAAGAACAAGAACAACAACAACAACAACAACAAGGAGAACAAGAGCAAGAACAAGAACAAGAAGGAGAACAAGAACAAGAACAAAAAGAACAACAACAACAACAACAACAAAAACAAGAACAAAAACAAGAACGAGAACGAGAACAAACAAGAACGAGAACAATAACAACAACAAGAACAAGATTAAGCACAAGAACACGAACAAGAAGCAGAAGGAGAAGCCCAACCAGCAGGGGGAAAAAGCATCCCCCCCAACAGAGGAGGTCGAAACAGGAAGCCAGATTTTCGGTAAAGTTACAGTAATTGTTTTTACGACGACGCCACCTCTTATTCGGGGTCTCGCCGCGCCTTAACCCATTTTTAGGACTGCAGTCTCGTTTCGACCCTTTTAGGGCTGCTGTTCCGTAGTGGGAGACAAACCATTCTAATTACAAGTGTTTTGTCCCCAGGACGGGACTGCGGTGCTAAAAGGGATACGTTGAAAAGTCTCTCTCTACTGATGACCGCGACACGGCCGGATAAATCTGATGGAGATTCTAAACCTGCCGCTATTATGGTGTGCTGAGCAGGATCTATGCGAAGTATATATGATGCTGTTGGTATGCTATACTCGTGCTTGTCGTCCCAGGAGACATGCGCCGTTCGTACTGTATGTAGATCATGCACAGATTATAACGAGGCGTTACGGTAGTAGAGGTTTCACCCTCTTACGGGGGGCCACATGTTAAATACCTGGTAGGACCAAATATCGTGAGTAAAAATAGGCAAATATACAGGTTTTTGTGTATGCCATAGGCCCTACCGGTATTAACTATGGTCCCCCGTGATAGTATGTTTCTGAGGCTCCTCACTCAAGGAGCTCCATACCCTAGCTCACCCGAACACTGATTTCAAGAAAAAAACAAATTGCATCCCGGTGAACAATCCCATGGCCCAAGTATACAGAAACGTCATTATTTATCGAAACAAGATGGGCATTCCGACGATTTTGGGTTATGGAGCCCCGTCATTCAGAAAATATTTCAACGGATATGTGCTACCTCTATCGTAGATCATGCAGGTTAAACCGCTTGAATTCCACACGGCAACGTTGTGACGAGCTACTCCGCATACGTAGGTCGCGCAGAATAATATGTAGAATATTTTCTTCCTCCCTGAAATGTCGAGATTTGTGAAGTAGGAACCGATATTTTACCTGTCCGAGCAAGGTGTGAAATGACGTGTACGTGAGGTAAGCTTAGTTGCCCGCTATGATGCGCCCGGGCATCAGGGAACACGTGTGTGTGCGCGTGCGTGCGTGCGTGCGTGCGTGCGTGCGTGCATACGTACGAACAAACGGCCGGGCGGTACAAAACACAAGAAAAGCACATAACAACAACAACAACAACAACAACAACAACAACAACAACAACAACAACAAGTTCTGGTGATTGACGTCCTCCGTCTCATCTCCAGTTCCGGTCTTTCTGTAACCAGGTCACGGGTCGGGTCGGGCCGGGTTAAGAAGCTTTCAAATCTCACGAGAAAGCGAAATAAAAAAAAGGACCTCCTGTGAAGTTCGGGAAGGGGGAAAAAAACAAGTACTCTATTTACAGTACAGTATGCGACACCACTTTTACTCTTTTCGGACCGCAGTCAGTCCCGCTTTGGGGGCAAACCAAAAACCCCCTTTTAGTCCCCAAAACGGGATTGACGCCCTGATAGGGTTAAGACACGCCTTGTTTTGAGCCAGGATCGAATTCGTATGTCAGACAGTGTGTTTTACTTTTGATTCCAGTATACTCGTATAAATTTCCACATTTCTTGAGGGCGTCCGAAAACTCGAGCCCTGAAACTCTTGCGTTCCGGGATATTTTTTGAGTGCTGCCGCGTCCTATAACTGATTCTGGGGGGGGGGGGGGGGGGATTGAAACGATTTTGTTCTCCTTCCCGGAGGTGACATGTAACATACACATTAACGCATACGAGTACATGATATTATTATCGCTGCTTTTTCCCTCCGACAATGTATCGTACATGTTCCATTCCGATTTGAATCGAGTACCTTGAAAAATCCCCGCAATATCCATGCTGCACATAGGAGTTACCGGATGGCCAACGAAACATGACACTTCGAAGAACAGCCTAATAATTACGCTCGGGGGGATGCTTTTTGTGAGTGGTGGTCAACGTTGAAGCTCATCATGTCTTCACACAGCAGTGTTGAGAGGGATGGCAAACACATGCAACATCATTTTTTCCGTCGGGTTGGTCGCATGAGCAGGCTGCAGCCGAGGGAGGGCCGAGCGTGACGTTCGTGCCGGAGTTGTTCTTGGGGAGAGGAGCAAATATGAACGAGGAGTGGAGAATGGTGCTGCGGCACACAACAATGTATGTATACTATGGGATCACTAAGACGTGCCCCACTAGAAAACAAAACAGTATATCATGATCCAAACCACTTGGCTCCTCGCCTGCCTTTGTGAGATGGGGTCGGGGGGGGGGGGGGAGGGGGAGGGGGGCCACCCTCTTTTTCACTGCCGCCGCGTTTCGTTACGCCACTCGGGCGAGAAGCTCTATACCTCACTCAAAACCGGACACCAAAAACGTATCGTTGGGGGTGGTAGAGTGAACAGACGATCACGTAGTGGTGCATATACATCGAAAACAAAAAAATTATCGAAAAAAAAACAGCTGAAGACCGCAGAGGAAAACTAGAAGTCATTCGGCAGACAGGGTATTTTTAAGGACCTAACCCCCCCCTCCCCCCTGCCGTAGGTCATTGTGTCGCCTTTGTGGCAAAGCAATAGAGAGCAGAACTCATAAAGGTAGGAGAGCGAACGTGAAATGGACAAGGAGGAACGGGGTGTGCTAGAGGAGGAGATGAGGATGATGATAGAAGAACGCGACGTGGAGAAGTTGGGTGTGCACTTGGTATCATAGTGGCGATAAAGCGATATCTATCCTAGGAGATAGATAGATGGCGGCCACAAAACAATCGACGGAACAGGATTCCAGAGCCGATCTCGTTCCGCCTGGTCCTCTACGTACTACGGTAACACCCCCACCCAGGCAGCAGGGGCATTCCAGTGCGAGAGAAGAGGAGAGACTGGTTGACCAGAAAAAAAACGCCAAAGTCGAACATTCACCTGATCCAACAACAACGTTCATACTTTTTTTTTTCAACTTTTCTTTTCCAACTTTTCTTTTTTCAACTTTTTTTTCTCCGTCCCATTTATCATCCCCGCCCTACTCTCCCGCCTCCCAGTAGTAACTCAAAATCCGGGGTCGCATAGCTGGCGCTCTCCCCCCCCCCCCCCCCCCCCTATTTTATATAGGTTGGGTTGATGTCGATTGGCAACGACACTGAAAAACATGCCGCTCATTACGTGAGCTAGACAACCAGGGTACCGTTTTTTTTTTTTTCGTTTTTGGCGGTCGCCCACAGCTGGTTGTCGAGTTAGATCATTTGTGCGAGGTGAAAAACCTTTACTCCGCACAAGTGGGAATGATCGTATCACGTAGCGTTCAAGGTAAGGCACCCAAGAAGCAGTTACATAGTACTCCCATTGCTGTCTCTGGAATTGCCTACACCGGCAATTAAATCAACCCACCGAAGCTGTCATCTATATGCAAGTCCGCCTCACAAGCGGTTCTTAGTAGGATGCAGCTCACCCTTCATGCGACTCGCCGGACACCTCACGGCGCTTCGCGCTAGGTGCAAGCAATGCCTGCCTGGCCGGTGAAAACCCGACATGCGCCGTCCCGGCATTGTAGGGATGCGAGGGTCTATGGTCATACGATTACGGCCATGCATGAGATCGAGTACATCTCTCCTATCGAGTACACCCCCCCCCCCCTGCCCACTGCGTAGTTTATACGCGCTACAAGTCAAGCATGATCGACCATCAATCGCTCGGCGTCCCGAGGGTCAGTCACTTCGGAGGGCTCAATCAAGCCTTCTCACTACACGGCGTATTTTGTATAGATGGGCGATACCTTGGGTGAAATCGTTTCGGTAGCCCTGCAACTACCACTCGCACGACCAAGGGAAGGTGGGGGGGGGGGGGTGTACTCGGTAGGAGATATGTACTCGATCTCATGCATGGCCGTAGTCGCATGACCATAGACCCTCGCATCCCTGCAATGCCGGGACGGAGCATGTCGGGTTTTCACCGAACCAGGCAGACATCGCCTGCACCAAGCGCGAAGCGCCGTGAGGTGTCCGGCGAGTCGCATGACGGGTGAGCTGCATCCTACTAAGAACCGCTTGTGAGGCGGACTTGCATGTGATGGATGACAGCTTCAATGGGTTGATTTAATTGCCGGTGTAGGCAATTCCAGAGAGCAAGAGGGAAGGGGGGCGGGGGGGGCGACAGAGCTACGGTATACCATAATAGCGTACGTGGTACGTGATAGTCGAATGCATACTGGTATTAATAGTATCAACATACATGCCTAGTGGCAGCGGTAGCCGACAGCTCTGCGCGTAGTCCACTTCCTGGTCATCTACTACGAGTACGTATTAATAGAAGTCTACGATGTAGGACAGTAGAATCTATTAATACCTGGTGTATTAGCGGACTTCCAGTAGTAGTAGCTTGGTTTTTGTTTTCCTGCTGCTGCTGCTGCTGCTGCTGCTGCTCACACTCCCGCCCGAAAAACACGACGGACTCAGTCATTATGTTCCCGGAGTCTCGAGCGCTTACTTGCTAACACGTGCCATAAGGTCATGGTAAACACAACCCGCGAGTGCGTCGTGCATAGCTTGCTACTACGGGGGACCATAGGTTACGGGACCTGCCTGGTACGGTACACACAAAAACCTATATGTTTGCCTATTTTTACTATTAATAACAAAATTTGGCCCTGTTTCCCATGGTAATCATAGATAAGGTTTCGCCGAAATCCTTGATCCCACAAGAAGGTGAGCACAGGCGAGCAAGTAAGAGGTGTCTTTTGCTTTTCGTTGTCGTACAGATTCACCTCGCAAAAAAATCGTCGGTGCACTGGTAGCTGGACCAGCCTACTAACTCTAGATATGTGGTATAAACTTTCGCTTAACTGGCGGCGTTTTCGGCAACCACCTTGGAAACATTATAACTCCACAGCCGGCACAGCTCTGTTGTTGACCCTTTTTTTCCTGTAGTGCACTGTACTGGCAGGCGTTCGAAGTTTCGGAAATTCAGAGTTGTTTCCGTCGAGTCAGCCCATCCATGCCGAAAACAGTCCCGTCGCGCAAGGAGATGGTCGACGCTACAGGCAGGCAGTCTATAGGACGAAGAGCGGACGAAAAACAGGTGCGAAGGTGTGACGGCTGCGGACGACCCTGAAACTCGGTGTGAACGCTCTTCCTTGTGGCAACCTGCTGTGTGTGAGGCTATACAAATAGTGAAGGAGGCCCTACCTTCGAATTTGTTGTATGCCTGGTATTTAGTAGACGCCAACTAACTACTGCCGTTTCTTTAAAGTCGTTCGTTTTCGTTGTTGCTGTGCAATGAGAAGGAAGGAGCAAGGGCGGACACAGCAAATAAATGGAGTAGACAAGCCGAAACTTGGCACAGAAAAAGGGAGGTAGACTTGGTGCATGCATGGGTTTCCTTTAGTTTCCGAGGTTTTCTTCTTTTCGGGAAAGTTATGAGTGATCCACGTTGAAGATCATGCTGCACATTGTCGGATGGCGAGGGAAATAATCATACCTGGTAATAGCGAAGCGATCGACATCTTCGAAATCGCCTACGAACTATTTACGGGAGACCACAACAATAGTAGTAAGTAGTAAATAGGGCCAAATATTGTTGGCAAAAACAGTGAAATATGTACCAGGTAGGTTTTTGTGAGTGTCGTAGGTCCTATTTACTACAGTATGGTCCCCCGCAATAGCAAAATAGTTTACTACCAGGAGGTGTCGCTCGCGCGCACAGGATCGCCGATACGAAAAAACGACACAAAATTCCGGTTTCGGGATCCAATTTTTCGATTTTCGGCTTGAACTTTGAACACCACGTAACGTGATTTGAGGCGCGGTTTTGGTTACGCAGGTACTCAATCAATCAAGTGAAGAATTTTTTGTTGTTGTTGTTTTTTCTTTTCGCGTACTTTTCGGCCAAAATGCCGGCTGTGTTTTCATCGGAACCCTTTTCGAGAGACGCAGTCCCGTTTTGGGGACAAACTAGCTCACAATTTGACTGGTTTATCCCCTACACGGAACGGAACTGCAGTCCTAAAAGGGTTAAACATCCGATCCAACCTTGTGTTTTCTTGTATGTATGCCTTCGCTTGAATATTAATGGTTGTGTTACACAATCAGGTGTTCCCACACAGAAAAGAGAACAACAGCTCGAAATTCGCAAAAAAAAAACTGAACTCCGAAAGCGCATTTAATTAGAGTTCCACGTTCGTCCCTATCTTGGCTGGACCAGCAGCTCGTATAGATAGGCAAGCGTTTTACGCTGTTAGATGAACGACGATTTTTATACGAATTCTAGTATTGAAAAGTTGGTGTTTTTTGTTTTCGCCGACATCTCGTCGAGATCGCGTCGAATTATAATCATGTCTTCTTTTTTACGTACTTTTGTTTTTGCACATACATGCAGTGTTGTGTCAGGGTTATTAGTGCCTCCAAATATCCAGTCTTATTTCGTAGTTGTTCACGAGATACGACGTACGTGCCGAGAATGTTTATCATTTTTTTGGCCAATCCACAGTCTGTGGCATCTCGAAGTTTTCGGAAGTTTCCACCGTATTTTACTAGCTTTTACCAGTGCAGGCATATACGTGCCCTCCAGGGTTGTGTCTACCAATGGCTGCATCGAGCGCGAGTTTTGTTTTTAAGCTGCTCCTGCGTACAATATTCGATGTTGATGTTCTCGCATTGATTTTGCTTTGACTCATCACAGGGTCCATGATGCTGAGTCCGTGGTCGATCGCAGGACAGGCTCCGAAAAACTGGAGCGGAAGAATACCTCACAGGGGGGGCGGAAAGTCAAGTCCGATGACACCAAATACATACCTGGTATATGATATATGCGTATATACTGTTTTGTACCAGGTATGTTATATATATAAACCAGCGTGATATTGAGCATGAAGATAAAAAATATCGTGTAATTTCGTTGGGAAGACTATTCTAATATTTCATGCTGTTTCATTGATATCTTTCATTTACCCTCCTACGAGGCCGCGGCCTCTTTTACTCCCTGTGGTGATATCCCGATCTTTCGAAAAGGTCATGCACTATCGTTCGGAGGGGCGTAAAATCTTAATATTCCGATCTCGTTTTTCAAACGTTTGCTCTGTTTCATTGATGCGTTTCGTTCATCAGCTTCCTCCCACACGTGCCCGACCTTTTTGTCCTTTCGTGAGATCCCGACTCCCGACCAATCTCACCCGAATCGGAACGGTTCGCTCCTCGACCCGGACTCTCGCGGCTGGCTGCGTCGCCCCTGGCTGATAAAGACCAACCTACATACATCAAGGCAGGTATATCAAAGTAATATTTAATATTACGGGGGGACTATAGTTAGTAGGACCAAATATTGCTGGTAAAAATAGGGAAATATATACCAGGTAGGTTTTTGTCTATATACCGTAGGCCCTATGAACTATGGTTCCCCGTACTACTAATAGTACAAAGATGTACTCGTAGGATGGTGAAACATTATATACTAATAAATAGTCTCCTGCTGTTCGTAGGTGACCGGTTCTACGATAGAGGAAGCACATTTCCGCTATTATTTTGTTTCTGAAGGACGGGGGTTCCTTGACTCCAAATCGTCGGAAAGCCAACCTTGATTTTCATTAAAAACGTTTTTTAGACTCGGGCCATGGGATTAATCGCCGCGATGCAACATGATTTTTGCTTCAAGGTCAGCTTTCGGGTGAGGTATGGAGCTCCTCAACTCTTTTAGGGCCGCAGTCCCGTTTCGGGGACAAATTACTTAGAATGTGACTGGTTTGTCCCATAAACAGGACTGCGGTTCTAAAGGGGTTAAGTGAGGAAGAGCCTCAGAATATTTAACCTCTATCGTGGAACGCCTCAGGTGCCTTGGTTTCTCTGGATACATGATACATGTTGAGCCTGAACTGCGTGTGACCATAAACAGTAGACACCCATCCACACCTACCTACGTCGTGCTGCACTCCCTCTGCAGTATTTCTCGCTAACAAACGCTGCGATATCTACGTATGTACGAATCGTTCGTGCATACCGCACGAACGTATGCACGTATTACATGTATGCACCCGTCTTAGGGGTCGAGCGTGAAAGAACAAATCCAGGAACGACCCGCGAACAAAAGCATTCTCCGAAGCCCCGCTACGTAGTATTACGGGGGGGCCATAGCAAATAGGGCCAAATATTGTTATTAAATAGTGAAGATAGGAAAACATATACCTGGTAGGTTTTTGGTCTGTATCGTATAGCCCTGTTTATTATTACGGTCCTCCGTAAGATATCTATACCTGCCAGTACCTGGTATGTACCAACTTTCGAGACCTCCAGACGGGGCGGCGGGAGAGGGGAGCGGGGGGGTGTACTCGATAGAAGAGATGTACTCGATAGAAGAGATGTACTCGATCTCATGCATGGCCGTAGTCGTATGACTATGGACCCTCGCATCCCTACAATGCCGGGACGGAGCATGTCGGGTTTTCACCGACCAGGCAGACATTGCCTGCCACCCAGGGGCAGAGGGGGGGGGGGGGATACTAACAACACCGAGTAAAAATAAGGCAAACAACGTTGGATTTTTTTTCTTGTACGAGATTCGTCCAGAATTCCACCCTAACCCAGCCGCTGGTTGTGGAGTGTTTTCGTCGCCCCCCCCTTGCAGCTGCTTGCTTCCTTCTGTATATAATCCTCGCCCAACCTCTACAGGTATACACCAATAATTGCTGTCCTTGATCCTCCCTTCCCATTAAATGATCCCAAACCTTCTACTCTTGACAACCATGCCGTGTTCAGTAACCATCTTCACGCCATCGGCGAAGGTCTGTCACTTCCCCCCCCCTCCCCCCCCCGTCCCGGCATTGTAGGGATGCGAGGGTATATGGTCATACGACTACGGCCAAGCATGAGATCGAGTACATCTCTCCTATCGAGTACACCCCCCCCCCCCCCCCCGGCTCCTTCTTGCTCCCTGGAGATTTCTACGCTGGAGCTTGAAGCGGGACACCCTTCGTGGAACGACTAGCCATCAAGACGACTTGCAGCAGGCGTTCCTTCGCCCCCCCCTTCCTCGCCATTAACCCTCCATCCCTCCCCCCACGACGCTTGGTGCCAGCTGGTCGATGCAGCTACCCTCTACCTACCGAGGCGCCCAAAGCCAGACACCGCTATCGTTGCTAGTTTGTGGCTCTGTTCGTCGAAGGACACATGTCCCGGACGAGCGTGCTGTTGACGCTCGCGCGCGCCCCGGAGGTGGAGGCACGTGATCCGTCGTGGTTAGTGCTTGCCGCCACGTAGATGCCCCCGAGCTTGAGCGTCTGCGTGGACTACGTCTATCTAGGTCTCAGAAGGTCTTGTCATGGTGCTTCGGGTTCGGCGCATCCCGAAGACCTCTTCTCCTGACGACGATGTCCATTCCATACACCCAGCTTGGTGCAGAACCCCAAGTCGCTTCAGCGTGCTGGGTATAGCGTGGAAAAGCGTCAGGTGGTTCACCTGCGCCCCAGCTCTGGGACAGATGCGCGCGTGTCGAGTGTCCACGCCCACTGCATCGGAGCAGGGGCACCTCACTGCCAAGTGCTCCCTATTCCCCATGAAGCGTTTTCCACTCCCCGCGCAATATGATGCGGGCGTGACCCGGAGCGAGTCCATTGGCCGCGGCCGAAAGCATGCGGTGGCTCCTGCCCTCTGCAGGCTTCTTTAACCAGAGCTTGGCAGAGATCTTAGTTTTGCACCCCCCCCCAATGGGTCTATGGTCATACGACTACGGCCATGCATGAGATCGAGTACATCTCTCCTATCGAGTACACCCTCCCTAATGGGTCGGCCGGCCCCGGTAGGCGTGTCGTCTCCGGTAGCTCCTCCAGAGAAGTTGTGTGCGAAGCGTGCCGACCCTGGTTGACCAGCTTGCCCAACTTCTGTTGGAGATGTTTCTAGAGTTGGTGGTAGCCGCATCATGTGTCACTAGCATGTCCTTCTCTCGGGATTCTGAGGCCTGGTCTCCCTATGCGCCAAAGTCTGTTCCAACCAAGATTCGGGGACGGTGCCTGCCATCTCTCCACTCGTTTGGCCCCCGTGCGACTCGAATCTTCCGAAGGCTACCTCAGATCAGAGCGATGGTACTCGATTCGGGTAGCGCCCTCCTCGCCTGGTCTCCTAGCGGCCAAGTAAGGTCTCCTAGTGCCCAGTAAGGTCTATTCGTCTCGCTTTCGCTCACGGCAGCCCTAACCCTCCCGCTCACGTAAAAAAGTCGTGCTTGGGCTTGCTGTTGAAAGTTGAAGTATCCGCCGATTCTCCAGGCACCCCTAGTGGAGAAACGACTGTGCCTCCCTCTCGGCCCGTAGCTCGAGGAGGTTCTAGTACGGAGCAATGCCACAGTAGGGGTGGTGGCTTGCTTTCTGAGCTCTTCGCATGAGAAGCTCAATATTACACATGAAACATGGCTACAAAAAAGAATGTTCATGCAACCTGACCAACGTTTTTATGCCCCGCAGCAGTGGTCCTAAACCAACAATACTACCAAGTAAAAGTATACCAGGTACTAAATAGTTGCTCATAAGGCAAAACATAGGGCAACCTCTACCGTGGGGTTAGTTCACGCCCACTGTTCCCCGGTTGTCTGCCCTCCTGCAAGCTTCGAGGGACAGCAAGGTGAACAGAGCCCTTCTGAGGCAATTTGTCCTCCACCCGAGGGATTCAATGGCGATGAGGGCCGCCGCCGCTTGCTTGTCCGGGATGTTCACGAGGCAGCGCGCTAGGCGGTCCACGCCTTCATTCTTCGCTAGCTCCATTTCTCGCCCCAGCACGTACTCGTCTGTGCTGACTGGGGCACCAACCACCGTCACCCCTCACCTTCGCCTGCAACGCGGACAGCAACGCTTCCCAGGAGTGAAATCTCCTCGGCCGTCGGGGCGTGTCGTTTCGGTGGTGGTGGCACGGTGTTGGCAGGGTTGACTATGATGCCGATGTCGTCTAGCTCTCGCCGGAGGAAGGCAAATGCTTCAACCGTGGTGACCGTGACCCCCATAAGGCTGAGAGAAACGTCGTTCATGTACGCGAAGGTTCCCACTCCTGCCTGTCTCAGCTCCTCTCTGAAACGCTTCAGCCCCGGTCGCAGTACCAGGGTAGAACGTCGCCGGTTTCATGGGATCCCCATGTTGGATACTGCAGGAGCAAGCGATCGTCCTGGTTTCCCCCGAGTCCATCCGAAAAAACACGCCAGATGAGGTTTTGTGCCCTAAAAAGTTGACCAATAGCGGCATAAGCGCTGGCAGGCAGTTTGCCATCTCCGCAAGCACTACCGTCCTTCTCACAGTGGCAAATGAATGGAAGCAGTCGGTGATAAGGAGCCAGTTGCCCGCCTCGTGTAGCGTTCGTGCGTTTAGTCCCACATGCTCCGCTCCTCTGGGCACGGCCATCCTTAAACTGCCTCACATCTCGGTTGACCTCCTCCAACCGTGGCCGCCGTTGTAGAATAGCCCCAGCGGGGACGAGGCTTCTTCATATCATGCCCACGCGAATCGGCCGACCCTTTTCTCGCAACGCGATGAAATTCGATCGCGGCGAGAGCTGCTAGAACTCTGGCGAGAGCGCGTCCGGCTCGTCGATGCTCCTCCGACAATGGGTTGTCATGCCCCGGCCGCACTCCTCCTGCCCAACGCTGGTGTGGATGATGAACTGCAGGTGCGCGAACCATTGACCGTCGCTTTCGGAGCCCGATAGGGCAATGCGGGAGCTGATGACGCCGAAGAGCATCTCGCAAGTATCATCCGGGCGCCACGAGAAAACATTTTCATCTTCTACATCGGTGGCGCTTGCCAGCACTACATCCGTCGCTGCCGCGCACACGGCGACGTGGCCGGAGGGGAACTTGGCCACCAGCATGTTCCATGTCTCCTCATTTCCAGCAGAGCGTGGTGTTGCCAGAAGGTTACGTGTTGCCCACTTTGACCCTTCCCGCGTGGCGACACACCGAGGATGCTCTATCGAGCTTGGCCTCCCCCAAAATATTTATAGGCGGCATCCCGCTGCTTGGAGTCTTCTCGCCTGGGGTACGCCATCAACCGTGAAAGAGGGAGGAGTGTGTCTCCGCTTTCCACCGACGTAAACCTCTGTCGCCTCTTGACCCGTTCGTCTGGTGAGTGGAGAAGGGCCGGCATGAGGTACCATGACGTGATCACCAGCAGGAGTGAACTCGGGGTCACCAAGTCCCGGCTCGACCGGTGCTCTCCCATGGCGTGGTTAAGAATGCCAAGAGCATGAACGCTTACAGGCGCGTTGGCGCTCACAGCTGCTGCACGTGTTTCCCAGTTGCGAGACGTTGCCCCAGGTCATCCAAGGAAGCGGTATCGAGCAGTGGCTCTACCCTTAGGCTGTTTGAGTCCCATCCGTATCGAAGCCCCCCTGCTGCGGAGTTCCTCGTCGCCTATGCCCCCCCCTCTCATCCACGCGACCCGATTGCGAAGACGCTGGTCTGCTTGGACTGCTGCCTCCAATGCATCCTGTCTTGGGCGCTGGGTTCCGCAATTGACTGCGGGATAGCGGAATGGTGCCGGTGCCACACCTCTCGCGAGGGTCTCAACCACACAGCAAGTGTGGAGCACGTGGAGCACGTGGCACCCTTGCCTGCATGGAAACCGCAACCCTCCGTTCCCGAGCTGGAGTGTTACACGACAGACCCCGTACGCACCACACCTCTTCGGGTGTCGCCCAGAAAGGCCCGGTGGCGCGTCCCGTCCCCGGGCCCTCTCCCCGGTATCTAGGGGTATCCTCCTGCGTTTGCCTCGCTGTCTGGTATCCTAGACCCACAGTCGTTCATTACGGCTCCTCTTCCCTCGCTTTTTTTGGCTCTCCGCTCTCCCTCTTCTACCTCTTCCACCAATAGTCCGCGTCCCTCTGGTTTCCGCTTCTCCACCACCTTCGCCACCTCCCCTTTCTCTGCTATGGTCGCTCTGTATTCCCCTTTCCCCGCCGTTTCCTGGCCTTCTAACGATGGCGGCGCATTACCCCCAGGCCTGAGATTTCGCCCCGTAAGCGTGTCGGTTCCTCTCCCTTGTGCTGGCTGGTCGTACCCCCCTCCCTAGTTCTTTCATCCCGCCTTGTCTACCCCTTTCGAGTGACCCTGCCCCCCCCGTCGTTGCTTGGCGTAGGTACTGCAACCTCGGGTGGTGTCGGCACGGCCTCAGGCCCTGTCCCGTTGACGTGGTGTCCGTGCTTCCCGCGTTCTGGTGGCTCTCTGTGGCACCCGGGGTTGCACTGTCTTCGCTGAAGCTGTCCCCTCCTTGTCGAACCGCTCTCCAGCACCGATAACGTTCCTGTCGGCAAGACCGTCACTTCCACACCTGGAAGAGGTGCAGCAAGCGACACGCTTTCTCGCACCGCGTTTTGAACCCCGAGGGTATATCGTGATACACGTTCTTCCCACCCGGCGTCGAGGCCCGTCAGGTATTCCTGGACCTAAGGCCCAATGCCGAGCCTTCGATTCGTTAACCGGGGCAAGAGGTGCTGTGATCGGGTACCGAATGTGGCGAACAACGCACGGGTAGCGGCCAGCAGCCCCTTCCCTTTCCCTCGGGCGGGGGAAATTAAGATAACTCGCTCGTGACGTGTCCAGAGCATCGCTGAACAGGGAGCACAACATACCTGAAGAAGTCGGGTTCTTCCCGCGGGCACATACAACAAAGTCGAATGAGCTGGAAACGGCAAGTTGTCAAGGAACTAGCCGACCCCGGTCCTGGGGCGTCCTGCCGAAGGAGGTTGACGAACTGCATGGTGCTCTTTATCACCGCCCACCCCCCCCCAGGCTCGGTCATTGGCAGCACTCTCGAAATCTCTGCCAGATGGGGGGTCGGAATCCCCGCGCTCACTCAGAGCGCCACCCGACGTAGGGCCTCGGGTCTGCATGCCCTCGTAAGATGCGGTCCGCTCGCTCCACCTCGCAGCGGACGCGCACAAACCCTCCGTCGGGACAGGGGACAGATGCCCGTATGTGATTGTCCCCCGACCCCCCTACGGAGTCGTCCAGAATCCGACCGCGGTACGTGCACGATACGACGGTCTCCTCCCTCGCCCTCCCTCCTAGATGTTGGTCGTTTCAAAATTTGGTTCACGGTCTCCTGTGCCACCGAAATGGCAGACCGCCAAAACATTGCCAATTTTCCTCGTCGATGGGCACCCTACTCCGTAGCGCCGTCATATCGTTGGTAGATTCTCGGTAGTATTTCTACGAGGAGGAGCGTTTTTCCGACGGGGCGGCTCATTCCTCTCTCGTCTGTCTACCCCAAACCGGTCGTCTCCCTTGTCACAGACCCCCTATGCGTTTTCCACGACGCACTCTGTGTGAGAAAGCCGACCGGCGAGAGCGAACCATTATAGCCGCTCCCCACAAGTCCCGCACGGAACTTCCACCTATGGTTGCTGAGAGGTCGCGCCATGCCATTCTCCGTCGACGCCCTCCCCTCCTCTCTAGGTTGCATTCCACGACAAATCTGTCATTCCAGTTGGGGTTGTGAACCTTCCGGAGGGGCGGGGCTCAGCTGCGGTGACCCTAACATCTGTGGCTCTCACTCCTGCCGTGTACGCCGATCCACCGAGGCCACGGCTCTGTTGAAGAAGGGCGTGAAGATTCTCCTCTTTGCGCATCACATGTAGGGCCGGATTCGGGCACGTGACCTGGCGTGTGAGTGCGCGTGCCACGTTGGCCATGGCTCGGGAGGTTGCGTCTTCAACACAGCCTAGGGCACAACGGTGGTTCACATCGCATCAGCACAAGCACGTGCACGAAGGTGGTCTCCTCCACCAACCCGTGACAAATGCGGCACGTCACTCACCCTTCCTTGCCGTCCGGAATGCCCCTGGTGGATGCCCCCCCTCCGGTATCGCTCGCCACCGCTCGCCATGTGGCGCCACCGCCTTGGCCATAGCCTTTTTGCTGTGTTGTCGGAGTGCTTCTGTGTCGGTTTATTCGAATGTTACGATCGCTCTGCACGCCGGACAACGTAGGTTGACCACCGCTCCGACGCGGAGGGCGGCGTAGAACGGTTGGTAGAGTCGGTGAGGGAAGCTACCTAGATGGACTCTCGGGGTCGCCAGGTGGTTAGCAGCACAACAAGAAATACTCCCGGACCTCCTGTCGAGACTTCCTACCCTCTGAGGGCGTCGGCGCCGCCACCGCCGGCCTCCAAAGTCGCCATAGACCCCGAAGTCCTCTTCTCCAGCTCCTCCGCGGACGTCGTCGATGACAGCCTTGGTAGCGGTAACTGCGCTGGCCTGGTCGCTGACGTCGGTAACGCGCCGGGCGCCAGGACCGCCCCCGGTGCCAAAAGTGGCATCCCTGTCGAGGGGGGCACAGCCGTCGGCAACGACTGCCGTGGGAATTTCACTGGTGGCGTCAGGGGTGGCCTGGAAGACGGTGACGCAGTCGGCGGTGGATGCGGCATCGCCGACGGAGGCCGTGGTGGCGGTTGGGACCGCCCCGTAGGCAAACGCTTCCTTGGACGCGACTTGGACACCTCCGGTTGCGCCGTAGGCGGTTTGATAGGCGCCTCCTCGAGTGACTGCAGCGACGGCTCTGGGGGCGTGGGAAGTCTTCTTCCGGGAGCGGGTTGCAGACTCGCTGCCACAGGGGTCGGGGGGTGAATGCCCGTATTGGCGTATTGCGAGGAGCACGAGGAGTTTGGCTCTCGGACCGGTGCAGGTTCCATCCGTGGCAGGGGCGGCGGAGCCTTCGGCATCATCCAGTCCAGCTTTTTCTCTCGACTGTGTGCCCGCGGACGAAAGAGCCTCAAACGACATCCTCGGCTGGGCGGGCGACGTTGGTGACCGACGTTCTGGCGGCGGAGATACCGTCTCCATCAGCAACGACAAAGTCTCCTCGACAGGTACTCCCGACCACCCCAGGGAGTTGGTAGGCGTGGGAGATGGCCCCAGTCTCGTTGCTGCCGGTGACCCCAGAGTCCCCTTCCTCGATTGTGCTGGAAGAGGCGCCCAGGGGGGAGGGGCGTACCCGATATCATGCATGGCCGTAGTCGTATGACCATAGACCCTCGCATCCCTACTATACCGGGACGGAGCACATCGGGCTTTCACTGACCAGGCAGACACTGCTTGCACCAAGCGCGAAGCGCCGTGATGTGTCATGCGAGCCGCATGAAGAGTGAGCTGCATTCTACTGAGAAACGCTTTTAAGGAGGATTTTCTCGCGCATGGATGAGAGCTTCAAGGAGTTAATATATTCTCCGGTGTGGCCACTTCCAGAGACATCAATGGGGGTACTATGTAACTGCCTCGTGGGTGTCTTACCATAAATACTGCGTGATGCTGTAATTCCCCTTGTGCGGAGAAAAGGATCTCCACCCGCAAAAAAATGATCTAACTCAACCACCAGCTTTGACCGACCGCCAAAACAAAACGGTACCCTGGTTGTCTAGCTCAAATAGTGAGCGGTATGTTTTACAGTGTCGCTGCCAACCGACGACAACTCAATGGGGTCGTATGTTTTTTCTTCCACCGTGTCACCTCGCCGCTCATGCCTTGCTGTACCTCCCCTGTATAGCGATACGAGTGGTGGCGCTTCCCCGTTCACCCCTGTTCCCGGCTTGATGCGGCCCTAAGGCGGCGGTGATCGTCCCTCCCCCACCCTCTTTCGTCTCCGTTGGGGTATGCGAGTCTCCTGCAACGACTTCCCCCTAACAGAGTCCACGCCCATGCGGTCATCGTGCTCTGCGGTCGCCATGCTCAGGTGTCGTTGGCCAAATGTTGCTCCCTTACGGGGGAGACGGGCGTTGGGCTTGGCCAAGGCCCGACGGTCCTCGAGTCCCTTGAGCCTGGCGCGGTACCAGGAAGCAGCGAGGAAGGCCACATTGATCTCATTTTTGTTAAACTCGTCAGCAAGGAGCGTTCTGTTATCTACTGTAGCTGACTTTCTTGTCTGTGTGGAACTCCTCTGAAGCCCACGCCACGTAGTCCACGGCACGACAGGGATCTTGAGACCCCGGAGCTTCCCCCTCCGGCAACGGAAAAGGGACCCCACTTCCTCACTCCCGCGGCCCCTCTCCATGGGGGCTGGGTCGGGCGCGCCCTCCAGTCCCCCCCCTCGCCCCCGGTGGGCCGAGCTGCACGCCGGAATTCCAGTGCGGCTCCCGGTGGCAAGGGGAGAGGGCGTGGCTCCCTTCCCGTCCCATGGGTGGAGGCGTCTCGACGCTGAGTGGTCCCTATCTCGGCGCAATTTACCCTACCTGCCGTGGTTTCTGTTGAGTTCGTTTCCAGCGTAAGGCCTTTGGACCGCGGGCCTGCCTTTTCCCCTGACCCCTCTTGCAGTCGACGTTTTCCCGCCTCCTTCTCCCGGTCCGGCGACAATCCAGTCGGTCACCTTGCGACCCCGGTCCTCTTCCGCCCCTGCCGCCTGTTTGCGATCCCGACCCTTGCCCCATCGTCGCCCTCGGCGGGGCCACTTGTCGGTTCTGGAGTGTGGCGCTTGTTATGCGTGGCCGCCTGCTTCCTACCGTAAGCACCGAGCCTGTTACCGACCGGCACCCAGGCGCCCCCCCCCCGCCCCTGCACTACCGACCCTCATCCGCTCAATGGTTAAGCTTCCTGAGAGAGTGACCCCCCCCCCCTTGACAACCCCGGGCAATAGACCCGAGCGGCTGATGGCTCTCCTTGACGTGCAGTAGACGCCTGGTTCTGGGTGTCTCATGGGCAGGTGACCCCCAGTCGCGGGGGCGCTCCGGGGCCCCTGGTGGGTAGCAAACAGTCCTTTGCCGGCATCCTGAGATCCCTAAGTAGCAGGGGCGAGGGTGGAGTTGTGGCGTTGCTCCCGCCCGCAGGCCCTAGCGAGCGGTGCCTATCAGTGTTTTGGGCGCGGTCTTGGTCGTCTTGAAGGCCCGTTGCCTGATTCTGATCGACTCCCTCCAAACCCCGGTGATGGAGTGCAAAGGGGACCCAGACCTACAGGATCTTTCCTCAGCACCGACTCACCCCGGAGCCTGCTGAGGAAACCGTCCCGGTTCAAGGGCTGACCTCGCTGTCCCTGGTCTCACTCTTACGAGGAAGGTCGTAGTCTGCTGCTCGCACCCCTCAGGTGGCGGAATTGCTGCTGGGTGTCCCGCGGCTGTTTGCAGGTACTCGACCACCCCCCTGCTGCACCCCCCTTGGTGCTGGCTGTGTCAAGGATGTTCTCTACACGCTCCTCCCTCCCTGAGCTGTGCCCCCCTATGACCATTGTTGATGTAGATCTCCTGTCGCGAGGCTTGGTACTCCTGCACTCGCTCGCATCCACGACGGAGCCGTCACCCTCCACCCTCGCTACACCGGCGGTGGTACCCCGACTTAGCCCACCACAACTGGCAGCGAGCGAATGGTCTCTCGCCATATTGAGTCCCGAGTGACATCCTGTTGCTGTAGCCCCATTGGAATGCGGGCCAGTTCCTTGTGTTCTCCGCACTCACCTATTGGTCAGGAGGGATAGCCCACCGTTCTACTCAGTCAGCGCAGACTGAGTGGACTGGCTGAGTGGAGGGGTAGGTTATCCCTTCGGCCCAATACTACCCGCGCTAAGGATCATCGTGGAATTCCCGCGGCCCGCCGTCAGCATAACTGCCGTTCGCCTCCACTCCCCATCTCCTGTCGCGGGGAGGGGCTGCTCTCGCTGCTCTTGCCTTCCAGGTGGTCCTTCACCCCTCCTCACGAGGGTAACGAATTGGCGCGACCTGCTCGCCGTAGGGATGCGCCCGGACGATCACGCAGGCTGTGCCTCTTCCCCTCCCACCGCAGCACTGATGCTCTTGCCAATCCTCGCCCTTGCATGGTAGGCGGGGTTGGGTCGCTGGGGGGGGGGGGGGGACGCGGGGTTCGGCCGGCCTAACCCTCCTCCGTGAATCCCAGCCGCTGCTCGTTTCGCCTCCATTTGCCCTCGTTCTGCTCGGAAGGGCGTCCCTCCCCTTGCCCGATTGTCTGCCTTGTCGGTGAAAACCCGACGTGCCCCTTCCCGGCATTGTAGGGATGCGAAGGTCTATGGGCATACGACTACGACCATGCATGATATCGAGTGCACCCTCCCCGCCGTTCGCGTAGTGTTGATGGTGCGGCACCCACGAGGCACTTACATTGTACCCCAATTGCTGTCTCTGGGAGTGGCTACATCTGAAAATAAATTAACTCATCCAAGCTGTCACCCATGTGTAAGCCCGCCTCACAAGCGGTTCTTAATAGGACGCAGGTTACCCTTCATGCGACTCGCCCAACACCTCACGGCGCTTAGCGCTTGGTGCAAGAAATGTCTGCTAGGTCAGTGAAAACCCGACGTGTCCCGTCCCGACATTGCAGGGATGCGAGGGTCTAAGGTCATACGACCACGGCCATGCATGATAATGAGTACACCCCCTCCCCCCCTCCGTTCGCCTACCTCCTCTTCCGTTCCCCTCCCTTTCTTCCTCATCGGAGCGAACTCTTCGGCACGGGGTAGCATGGGGGCGACGTCTGCTACGATAGGGGTGACATGTTTTTGCCTTGCAAGGCAAATATTTCTGACCGACGAGGCTCCTTAAGGGCACTGAAGAACTAGTACCCAATGAGGCATTGTCGCGGGAATACCACTCAGTTGTGCTTCATGATAGTACTTAGATCGTGAGGCTATAGGCTGTCCATTGGGTTCGTGCACTTTCATGGTTTCTTAGCGTTACAGTTTTGGGTGCACCAGGTGAGGAAGGAGCCTCGGAAAAATAGGTGATGCGCCCCTGTCCCCTATGGTAGCGTGCATGCCCCCATCAGGTTCCCAGCTGGCTGAAAGTGAGGTTCATCATGTTGTTATTTCCAGTCATCAGCCATACCGTTTGCTTCGGAGGTGAAAATGAATGATATACATGCATGACACATATACGCATGTGCCTCCAATTGCCCCGTATGTATGAGGTGTGTGGGGAGTTTTCTGGTTTCGCGGAGAGGCTTGTTGTGCTTCAAATCGGTTTGAGATGTCGTACTCTTGTGCGTTTTTTATTGCAGGGGGGCCTTCAGTATTTTCTGTTTCTTCGTCGTTTTTAGTTCAAGATATTAGGTTATTACGAGGGGCTATAATATAGTATAGCAATCAGAACCGACTATGGACCGTATGTCAACACACCATACCAGATATTCGGTTATTGTTACTATTATTACGGGGGACCACAGTAACTAGAACCAAATATTGTTAGTAAACATGGGGAAACCTATAGGTTTTTGTGTTTACCGTAGGTCCTATTTGCTATGATCCCCCGTAATAATATGTCCCCCCATAACACTCGTCTCCTAAAATAATCCCCGCTGAATAGGCATGTCAGAGTCGAGAGTGGTATTAACTATTTCACCCCTTCATTCACCTTACATATAACAAAGCACATACCTGTTACAGTCGTAGCGGGTTTCGAAAACAGTAAAAAACAGATACAGCTGTAGATCAGGATGGCGATGAGGATTGACCATAGCTGGTGTGATATGTTCCACGATAGGTACCCGGGATGGTGTTAGGTTGCACCGCACACCTACGGTAGCGCCCACCCTGAATATTCTTCCTGGATATAGAGCGATATGACTTCCTTCCGTGGTCATGGATTGGATGTATCTATTTCGGGGGACCACAGTAAACAGGACCTTTCGTACACACAAAAACCTATATATTTACCTATTTGTACTAACAACATTTGATCCTATTTACTATGCCCCCCCCCGTAAATTTATTATAGTCTATAACACATACGAGTACAGCGCATTCTCCAATCCAACACCTACCGAAACCCCGCCCATGTATAAGTTATGTTAGCCCACATAAAGCAAGGTTGTACAATACCTGGTATGTCGTTTTTACGTCACATCATCGAAGAGATATATGCAGAAACAGATACTTCATACGTACATATTCTGCTCCACATATTAGTTTCGGTGTGCTCTGTCTCCAAATAAGATTATTCGCAACACGCCTAGTAATTCCTTGCGTTTGTGCGCGCGTGCTACGAGGCTTAGTTTGCCCACCCTTTCTATTAACACGTACGAGTACAGCGCATTCTCCCATCCAACACCTACCGAAACCCCGCCCATGTATAAGTTATGTTAGCCCACATAAAGCAAGGTTGTACAATACCTGGTATGTCGTTTTTACGTCACATCATGGAAGAGATATATGCAGAAACAGATACTTCATACGTACATATTCTGCTCCACATATTAGTTTCGGTGTGCTCTGTCTCCAAATAAGATTATTCGCAACACGCCTAGTAATTCCTTGCGTTTGTGCGCGCGTGCTACGAGGCTTAGTTTGCCCACCCTTTCTATTCTTCCTGGTTATAGAGCGATACGGCTTGCTTCCGTGATCACAAACTTCGAGGTAAGTCTGTACGCCCAACGCATATTCCAATCCAGCACAGATCGAATCCCCCGTTTGCAGTTTCGGGGGCGGGCGGAGCATGTGTTGATGGTGTTGTAATAGCGCTCTCAGACCGATTGAGAGGAGGAAGAAATAAGAGTTTCGAGGAGTGTCCCCATCAGTCAGCTCTCAGCAAGATGCACGCTGTACGGCTAGTTGTTGTAGTGATACGACCACCAGATAGGCGCCATGGATGCGAGGGTTGTCAGCGATGCTAGACGACTGACCGGACCAGTGTCTAAGCGGAGGGTACATAGTGTAAAACAGCGGTCAAGCCGACGATGACCCGCTGCTATATCAATCAATGTGGGAATACAAGGAAATGTCCCTGGCGGAGGAATCCCTTGTTTGCCACGTGGAAACCCCATATCAGTCAAATGGTTGGTATGCACGTGGAGGGCAGCACCAGGGATCCCCAGATCCCACCCTCAAACCAAAGAAACAAGTATATACACCTGTCACCTGCCCAGTGTCCACCCACCATGCATGCGCATCGCCCACCACACGCCTGCTTTTTGACATCGCGCTGCCTGTTCTGTGGACGTAAAACCCGTGAACCCGCGGCAATTTGGCTTACTGTGGCTATACAACTCTCTCCGGGAAGGCTCTCTCGCGGATTGCACATCAGTGAGTTGAGAAAGCCGATGGTGAAGCCGTTCTCGGTGGTGGCCTTAGGGCCAGCTGCTGGAACATGGTGAACCCGCCAAGCTCGCTGCCATCAGCATACATCTGGAAGCGCGTCTCTCAATCCGTCAGCCCCAGAATCGGCGGCGACGTGGGGATTTCAGTCAGCGCAGCTAGAGCCTTATCCTGTTCCTCCCTACTCACGGCATCGCGGGGCAGGAAGAGGGACAGCATGGCGGCGCCTTCCCAGACCCACCGGATACCCTTGGGACGGAGCACGTCCAAGGGCTCTCCGGTGAGGGAGGAGCGGAGAGGAGGAGGCAGACTGCTACCAGGGAGCCCACCAAGGGGTGGAGGGAAAACCTGGAAGCCTTACGTGACTGCGCGTGTGCAGTGTTGGTGACTGCGGACAACGATCGGGACTAATGCGAAGGAGAAGAGGAGGGGGACACACCTGGGGGTCACCCGCCCATCGCAACCTTCTCCAACGTACGGGCATCCACCCCATATATGCATGGGACCCCGTTCGTGAGCCGCAAGGGTGGCCGGAACGACCGTTGGAAGAAAAGGGGCCGCGCGGAGGCCGAAATCTCCAGAGAAGAAGAAGAGCTGCCGGGACGGGAAGCCGAGGATGACGTGATCATCAGCGCCCCTACGCCGCTAAAGGGTTTGTTTCTTGCACGTACGGGGATCCCCTTGCCCCCACGAGAACAGCGGCTCATCCCAAGGAGGGTGCCACTTGTCGCATGAGGAGGCCGTGATGCTCTACAGGCAACGCCGCGGGGCAAATACCCACCACGGAAGAGACGCGGATGCTCACGGGGCTAGAACTGCTCTGCGCGTACACGGCTACAGACGACGGGATTAGCACGAAGGAGGCTAGCGCTTGAAAGGATGCCCTGGGAGCCATTCGGTGGGAACCAACATCCAGAACGATCGTCGCGGCCAGGGGCAGGCAGGGGAGGGGGGAAAAGATACGTCACACACCGCACCGAACAAGGGGATACCGGGAAGCGGCGGACGGGGGGGGGTGGAGATCGTAGCCACCATCTTCGCCAGTAAGGACGGGGGACCCGCGCCAGCGGCCACAGACACCAGCGCCCAAACCAACGCGGCCTCCATAGGCAGGGGGGGCAAGCAGGTGTGGGTCCACGCTTTTTTGTGGCACCAAACGAGGACGATCTGCCGCATTCCGGTGGAAGTGTTGGTCGACACGGGTGCCGGGGGGGGGCAATTACGCTTCAGCGACGTTCGTGCATTCGACCGAACACAGGGGAAGGGGGGGGAAGTCGATGATCAGTTCTCGGGGACAAGGGTGATTGCGAGCGGCCAACCCCGCGGGCAGCGCGACCCTTCCCATGAAAATCGCGGGGTCGTACGAGCTCCCACTAGTGTTCAGCCCCGAGGACAGGGTGCGCAAGATTTTGGTAAGGGTGGTAGAGGACCTCCCGTGCGGGCTGATCATAGGAGCAGCGTTCTTGAGGGAAACCGGAAGCATTATCAGCTTTGCAGCAGCAGGAGGCTTTTAACAGGCACCAGAGTCACCGTGGGCACCATTTATTCTGTCAACGGGTGCGCTTCCATCAAGGGCAGAGGGAAGGAGGGCAGTAGGCTGGCGGAGCTGAGACACAACTAGCCAGTCCAGAGGCTAGAGCGGCGGCGATCACGAGCACGACAGCGTGGGAGAAAATCTGCGACGTTAAGCCTCCCAGAGAAGAGGAAGAGCCGGAGGAGACCGTCGAGCGAGTGACAGAACTCGGCATGGGCTCGATGGCCTGGGAGGACGACGGGACCCTGTAGTGGGAGCTGCGACCCGCCCTAAAGGCGGTCGGTGCCAGGTTTCGTCAGCGTGTAGGTGGACGCTTATAAAAAAGGGATCCAGCTCCAGGGCAGCAAATGGTAGTGGTGGAGCAGACGAAGCCGCACAACATGGAACTGGAGACGGTAGCTGGGGGTAGTGCAGCACAGTCGTGGTACCCGGGAACGTCGCCGCAATGCAGAGTAGTCAACCCGTCCTAGGCATTGCTAACCCTCAAGAGAGGCGGAGTTGTAGCTCGGATTCTGCTGGGCCCTACATCGGCGCAGAGGCCAACGCGACAAGACCAGGGGATGGAACAGGTAGCACGGGGCAGCCAGCACCCGCGTCACCAGGGTAGGGGAGGAGTGCTGGTGCTGGAGAAGTGGGCCTATTCCAGGCCAACATGATTCAGATTAGCGCCACCGTGAAAGGCTCCCTCCTGCGGCTGCCGGAGAAGTATCACAACGTATTCCTTACGAATCCGAAGATCGTCCCGGCATGCAATCGCACTAAACTGTAAAAATCTTTACTGAGAAACGGTTGCACTCCTCACCGTACTCGTCCCACCGTCCGGGCCACCCCTTGTAAAGCTCCGCCATAACTTCGTGAAGCCAACCCCCCAACCTCTCAACGGCCCCCTGGCTGCTCGGACGATCCGTGGGCCCGTGGTTATGGTAGAGTGGTACTCTTAGTCACTGGCAAAGGTGGGCGACAACCTTGGCTGTGAACTCCCCCCCTGCGTCACTCCTGATCTACATTGGGACCCCGAACGTGAGCATCAGCCCCAGGAGCTTTCGAGCTACGCCGACGGAATCCTTTCATTCTAACGGGTATACGAACAGAAACCTGCTGAATCTATCCACCACCATCAATAAGTACCTGTTCCCGGCGCTGGAGACGTGCTCAATGCTCTGCAGGTCCATCTCGAGCACGTTCGACGGCGAGAGCAGCCGGGCGGGCATCATCGCTACTCGTTGGCTTCAGGCTCGCTTCCTCGGTCTACATCGACAGGAGATTACGTACTCTCTGACGTCCTGGGCGACGGTTGGCCACCGATACTTGCCCGTCCCTGATCAACAGAAGGGTTCGCGCGGTGCCCGGGTGCCCGTAGGTGCTGTGCACAAGCGCCAGTATCCCAGGTACAAGCGCCCTCGGGATGACCGGCTTCGGTCCCACTCCTGGGGGGGCGTTCCAGAGCAGATCGTTTTTCGTCGAGTATATGGTCAGCCGTACCCTCTGGCGTCCGCCTGCCGCCGTCCCCTCGTAGCCTTCCCCCGACGGGGCCGAATCGAGCGTCCTCCCTGTGCTGCTTGACTAACCGGGACGGGTCACGCAGCATCTCCGCTATCTTATTTATCATGAGAGGGAATGGTCAAGGGTATTTTGCGCTCGTTGTCTGCATCCTCGTTTGGGGCGGCGGCCGGGACGTCGGCGGCGTTGCTGCCTTCCGAGGTGGAGTCGATTGGGACGGCGGTGGCTGTCGTGGAGCCCGTGGTTCGGACACGGTTGGGCTCAACGTGGTCGCCGGCGTGAGCTTCTCTGGCGCCCGGACCGCCATGGGTGTCTGCTTTCTACCTGGTGATGGCAGGCGTCACCTGCATGTGCGCCTGGTCTTCTCCGAACAGTGCGCATATCTCTTTGACTGGAGCTCCCGATCTGGCCATGTCGTCGTCTCCCACCACCGTGATCTCGGCGGTCTCCTCACCTGGCCTTCTTGCTGTTGGTGCCGACACCCGGGCCTCCCCTGCGTCTGCAGTCTCTCCTGCGGTGTCGTCGGCCACCGAGACTCCGCCTGGGGTGAATATCACGCTGGCGATCACCACGACGTTCTATTCTGAAAGCGTGTTCACCTCGTTTTCTCCCAGCTCGCTGAGCAGTACCCCGTCGAGTACTGGCCTCTGGGGATCCCTGTAAGTGGTCCGGGTGGAGGAATCATCCGAGGAGGAGCCGTCGACGTTGAGATAAACAATGGAGCTCTACAGTGCTCGGGCGCCCAAAACAGGCAAATGCTTCCCCCAGCGGCGGCGAGCGCAGGACAGCAAGCGAAGGCTAGTGGCAGAGGAAAGGCACCCCGGGTGCCCGAGACGTGCGCTCTGCACCGACGCTAGGTAAGCGTTGAGCCGGGGGGACGTGTCAACGCTGGGTCGACGGCGAGGGAGAAAGGAAGAAGGCGCCCACGCTGTTACCGACCCGTGACCAGGACTCCCGCTTTGTGCCGACGGCAGCTATGCGTCGGGAAGGGGGGGTGCAGCGCTGACGGGTACCAGATAGGCGCCATGGGCGCGAGGGTTATCAGCGATGCTAGTCGACTGACCGGACCAGTGTCTAAGCGGAGAGTGCATTGTGAAAAGTAGCGATCAAGCCGACGAATGGCTCGCTGCTATATCCATGTGGGAATACAAGGGGAATGTCCCCGGCGGAAGAATCCCTTGTCTGCCAAATGGAAACCACGTATCAGCCAAACGGCTGGTATCTACTCGTGGAGGGCAGCATCCGGGATCCCCAAATCCCACCCTCAAACCAATAAACAAGCCAAACCACCACTTGTCACCTGCCCAGTGCCCATCCACCGTGCATGTGCATTGCCCACCACACGCCTGCTCGTTGATATCGTGCTGCCTCTTCTTCTGTGGAAGTCAAATCCGCGAATCCGCGGCTATTAAGCGTACTGTGGCGATCCGGTTCTCTTCGGGGAGTCTTTCTTACGGACTGCACACCAGTGAGACCGTTGTCGATGGTGGTCATAGGGCCAGCTGCTGGAAGATAGTACCGGGCCAGTGTACTGCTCGACCTACAGCAACGTCCCTAGGATGCTTGCTCGCGATCGTTCCTCGATGTTCGCTGGTGTCCGTTCCTCGAGGTTTGCTTGTGAACGTTTCTTATCGGTACTTTTCCAACAACCGATGACGAAGGACTACCGGGGGAAATTTCTTGGGGCGTTCTAATTACGCCGCACTTTTGAGTACCAGAAAATACTACTCCTACACCAAGTACATTTTACGTAGAAATATCGTGCTACGGAACCCTGACTCATATATTACTATGTTTACTGATCGGCGACTTGCTAGGCTACCGGCTTTACTGCTTGAAGCGAATTACCCAGCACTAACAAACAAGCCGTGGTCACAGACAGTGTCCCTTTTCTCCCCCCCCAGTACTTATTTTGCCCACAATTTCATCACAAATATACAGACAGTGGGTTTACCACTGCGATAGCACTTTCTTATGACCGCCCGTCGCGAGTTTATAACCCTTTTAGGACCGCAGTCCCGTTGTGGGGACACATCACTCGATTTCTAAGTGCTCTGTCCCCAAAACGGGACTGCAGTCCTAAAAGGCGAATGAATGTTGCACACCTCGAACAGATCATGATGTACTCTCTCTACTGCTTGCTGTAGATAATTTAGTTTCTCGTGTACGCCATAGTGAGATGGTCGGCAGGGGATCTAGGTTCAGAGTACAGCTTTAACCCAGGAAACATGTGCTACAAAGTAGATCGAGCAGGCTATACGGGTTCCACGTGGCAACATGAACGGTGAATGGTGAGCTGAATAACACGAGATTCGGAATAGATCCGCCTTGAAATATCTAGACCATGACGTGGGAATCGATTGTCTACCGCACTGGATCGTGATCTGTCCTTCTGAAGGTTCGGAATGTTGTTAATTTGCGCTTTGGCGCTTTCGGCGGCGGCGGCGGCGGCAGAAGAGACTCAGAAAAAGTACTGAACTGGTGGTGCAATAAATACAACAACAGACCGAGATTCGAATCCCAACGCTAACGCCAGCGAGGTGTGGGGTGTAACACAGTCGGTCTGTTTGCCGTTAGACTAGTCAGTGTTCGTTCGTACCAGGTACACTACTATTCAGGGTATTCTACGACTGTGTAGTACCGGTGCGTGCTGCTGTAGTATTACTACGAATGGATGGGCATTACATACATACGGATTTATTCGTATGCTTGGAATACGAACGTTACATGTAACGCCGTTCAAGGGTGTTGTAGTGGAAATAGGCATGGTTTGTAGATCATATCATGACATAACTACAGCATGAGACAGCGACAACAACAGTGAGTCAGTGATATCCTGCGAATCTATGATACACAGACAGCGACAACAAACAGTGAGTCGTCAGTGATATCCTGTGAATCTATTATACTCAGACAGCGCGTGATGCCTGTAATAAATATCAAACAACTTCAAGACTAAGGTCAACTTGATACAACTTCGACTAAACAAAGGTCCACGTACCACACTTACTTTCGACAAAAACACCTCATCCATCCTTATACGTCTGCGTGTCGGACAACCTTGTCGGTCGGGCACGTCGGCACGCACCTGATGAAATGTTTCACGAAGCCGCCGCAGTGCCGCCCCCCTGCCTGTCCGTGGGGAAATATCGGCCCTGAAATCAACCCCAGGGTGTTTGTGTCACCCGGCATACGGGTCCCGGGGTGGCGCCCTATAGCAATGATAACTACCATACCTGATATTTTCAAATATATACGTGCTCTTAAAACCGCCTACGAGCGGCGGCGAGGGCCTAGAAGTACCCGGGTAGAATCATGGTGCGCCCGTACCGCGCGACTCCTTCCGCAGTAAACCCGGACGTCAATTAGCATCGGAGGCGCCCCATGCCACGATATATATAGGTATCACGTTTGGGCTGGGGGGGGGGGGGGGTCTAACAGACAAAACGGAAAAATGGGAACGAGACAAAAAATGGGAACGGACGGTTTTTTTTAGAAAGCAAACCAATTTTGTACAACTCCAGGAAAAAAGTTGACAGTCCTGTGGGGCTGTACAGCAGCCTTCGAATGAGTTGTCGCTCAGGCTGGAAGTCCGCGGCATCGCCGCGGTAGCCAGCATCTAGAGAAATCACAATAGAGCCAGCGTATATCGCTTTTTGCGCCCACCCGAAGGCACGAGATGGAGCATGACCGTTCTGACGAGCTCCTCTCACAGGGCTGGCCAAGGGGTTTCGCAGGATCATTTTGGTTCTCTGATACACCACATGGTTCTGGAGATACGGCTTGGTTCTCATTTTAGGCTTCGTGCCCATTTTTCCGATTTGTCTGTTGTCTGGGTGACCACGGCGGCGTCCTTACCGGGCGGCATTTGAAGGATGAGTATGCATGTATACCTTGTGATTTACGTTTGTTTGCTGGGCACAATGCGTACGTACGTACGCGTACAAAATGTGTGAAGCATCGTCTCTCCGATATCAGTCGTGTTCACCTGCTTTGCCCACGTCGAATAATTGCGCATGTATGTATGTATGTATGTATGTAGCATCAATGAATTGGGGGTGATATACAGTGGAAGCCTCAGAAAAGTGAGGGTGAACCTCTGTCATCGTCGAATACCTCATCTATCTATCTCATCACCCCCCACAACCACTGGAATGATCGCTTACCGGTACTTATTAGATCGTCAAAATGGTTTCCCTCCGAACGCCCAAGAGGACCAATACAATACCAGGTACATACAGTAATAATACCAGATTTATTTATGCCAGTCAGTACCGATACAGTGTGTGTTGACGACATTCGAACAACAAAGAAGTGAGTAAGGAGCGCATACTACTACTACTGTTGTAGGGTTTCACGAGTGCGTGGTTATATATATATATATATATATATATATATATATATATATATATGTACTATTACGGGGGACCATAGTTAATAGGACCAAATATTGTTAGTAAAAATGGTTAAATATATAGGTTTTTATGTACACCATAGGTCCTATTAACTATGGTCCCCCGTAATACCATGCCTGTAGTTCAGTAAGTTGTTCTGGAGCCTACGCATGGCTCAATCATTTAGTGGGATAGAGCTGACTGTTTTGTTTGTGCCCGCAGAAAACAAGAAGAACGAAACCAGCCACGCCTACATACAACAGATTACATGCCTGTACCAACCCAACGACATGGCGGGTGCGGGATGGCTGAATGGCTGGCTGGCTGGATGGGTCGGTGCGTACGCGCTGAAACATTGTCGGACAACAAACCGAAACAGTGACAGAATACTTCTACTACTTCGGAGCGCATGCAGATAGATTCTGTGTGTGATTGGTGGGGGCCATGCTGCGGCAGGGGGGATTATTGGCCTTTAGACCTTTAAATTTTCTGGTTGATTGATGGTGTCTCCCTCCACAGACTACTATGATAAGGACCTCCCCCAACTGAAAAACTATTTTGCAATCCCATCCAAACTTTTTTATGTGCTATCAAAATAGTCTGACGCATGTTACGGTAAATAAATAAAGAAGTGCGCCGTTTTTATTTATGAGACTCCCAGCTCGAGGAGCTCTGCTTGTACGACTAGTAAGTCACGCAAACCACGGGCTCTATACGTACGTAAGACAAATCAAAGTGCAACCGGTTGATGAGTAATCCCACGGCCTAGGCACTCAAAAGTATAATTTAAAAAAAACAAGGCTTAAAGAATGAAAATTCCGACGATTTTGGGTTGTGTGGAGCCTCGCCATTTATTTTAGAAAATATTTCAGCCCCGCCCCCCCAACGCCTCCCCAAGATGGGCTACCTCTTTCGGAGCTAGCGTCAAAGGCAGTGGGCCTATGCACGTTGCTCAGTCTCAGTTGAACCCGATCGGTCCTCGGGGTGAGGTGTAGAGGTCTCCTTTAGGCCTGACAGCTGTGTAGAAACCTCGAGGATAAAAATGGTACCCCCTCCCCCCCCTTCCCGGCTTATTATACCGTAGTAGCATGACCCTCGTTTCGTTCACGTCACACCGTTCTTTCCATGTTTCCATCGATATCCCGTGCACATCCAGATGTGTCCGTGCAGCCTCTTCATCCTGAAGGGTTGCCGTACGTTACGGCACCTGGTACCTGGGAACACACGTGTGATGAGATAGCGGCGATGGCGCACCGCTGGGATAATTTTCCGAGCCGATTCTCCCGAAAGCAGGGGGGGGGGGGGGCACACGTGGCGAAAATGGTGGTGATGGAAAAGTCTGGTCTATTTACTTTCCATCGTAGGCGCATCGCTCGGCATCTATTTGCACTTCCCCCCCCCCCCCCACCCCCCCCCGTCCGTCCGCGAGGAAATCAGCTCGGAAATTCGGCCAATAAGGGGGAGTGATATCCTACCACCTGCCGCGCGTTTTATCTCTTCACACACACGGGGAGTATCTGCGATAACAAGTTGTACGTGTGCTTTTGTCCTCCATGAAGTGGCTGGTACCAGGTAGGTGTATTCTGGTGCCATAGATAGGTGCGAGCCAACGACGTCAGAAAATAATGAGGGCTGCAGTCTTCTCAGCACGAGCCGTGGTGTGGAGGGGGTATAAGAGCTTACTATGTGACCCCGTATCTGAGCTAATAGGTACCAGTATTATTATACTATTATTATTATTTCTCTTGCCATCCGACAATGATGTGCAGCATGATCTTCAACATGGATCACTCATAACTTTCCCTAAATAAAGAAGAAAACCTCGGAAACAAAAGGAAACGCATGCATCAAGTCTACCTCCCTTCCGTGCCAACTTTCAGCTTGTCTACTCTATTTATTTGCCGTATTTGCTCCTTCTTTCTCACTATTATTACGGGGGGCCATAGTTAATAGGACCTATGGTATACATAAAAACCTATATATTTAACCATTTTTACTGACAATATTTGGTCCGGTTAACTATGGTCCCCCGTAATAACAGTTTGGAGAGAGAAAAGGACGGTGAAGATAATAAAAAGGGGACGGAAAAATAAACAACAAACAGCACAGCAAAAACTACGAACGTACGTAACGCGCGTACGCACGCACGTTTGTTGCTGGCTTCTTCTACCCGTCGATCAATTGCTACGGTATACTATCTCTACAGCAGTAACAACATAGTATTAATAATGTCTTCGTTTGTTTGTTTGTTTTTTACAAGTTAAGCCACTGAGTTACTCAGTCAGCGCTGACTGAGTAGCTCGCTCAGTGGTTCCTCGGTGGCTTAACCTTTACAAAGCAAACTTAAACTGTTGTAGTGTGTTTTTTTCGTCTCGGGCTAGCGGGGTGTGTGTGCTCAACTTGCCACGCACGGTCGCAGTCGTACTGGCCGTGGGACCTTCCCATCCCTACGGACTGACTGACTGAGTAGCTCGGTGGCGTTTACCATTTATACGACGACCATAAGTATGACAGTGTCACAGCGAGCGGCGCCAGAGTGAAAAAAAACTGTGTCCTGCTGTATCAGCGTAGCGCGTTTTGTGTTTTTCGGGCCAGCGCGCGGGGGGGGGGGTGCACGCATTTGACCATGCATGGCCGCAGTCGTATTGCCTGAGACCCTTGCATCCCTGCAATAATACCGGGAAGGAGCCCGTCGGGTTTTCCCCGACCGCCGGGCAGACATTGCTTGCATCAGGCGCGAAGCTCGGTGGGCTGTTCGGTGAGTCACACGAAGGGTGAACTACATCCCATTGAAAAGAACCGTTTGGTGTGAGGCGGATTTTCTTGCGTGTGGGTAGGTAGCAGCGTCCAATTATTGTCGGGGGGGGGGGGGGGGGGGGGGGGTTCCGGCGTGGCCACTCCCAGAGACAGCAGTGGGTATACTATGCAACTGCCTACTCGTGGGTGCCTCGCCATACACACCCTAAGCGATATACGATCATTTCCACCAGCTTCGGGGGGAGGGGGGTATACGCATGCCATGCATGTGGCCGTAGTCGTATGTCCGTAGACCCTCACATCCCTACAATGCCGGGACGGGACTACGCGGGTTTTTTTTATCCACCTGTCTGTGAAGCAGCAAGCAAAGAAACCCGTGCTCTCTATTAACCCTTTTTTTCAGGACCGCAGTCTCGTTGGGGGATAAACCACTCAGAAATTGAATGGTTTGTCCCGGAAACGGGGTTGCAGTCCCAAAAGGGTTAATACCACTGTTTGTTTGTCCGATCAGTTTATTATACTGTGTGTAGCATATTACTGTTACCCTCATGTACTCCAGTAATTGGCCATCCGGCAAACAATACCAAGGGACAGAAAAACAAGACGACTACTCGTACGGAAAGTAACAGCGTGACAAAATTGTAAAAAAACAAAACAAATCATGATTACCATACTTAAGTCTTACCGTAGCTCCTGTAGTGGAGCCGTCCTGAGGAGATAAATAAATAGAGGTACGAGCACTTGTTGGCCAAGCCATCTCTGACAGTGCCAGTCACTGCTGACGAGGCTCGAAAGCCTTTTTTTGGAAAACTACTCAATGCACCCATTGGAAGGCCACCAAAAGTTTTTACGGTATATCGTCCGTAACGGCGTTGTAAAACTATATATATACAGCTAGCTGCTGTGGGCCATGGGCATTGCTCGATTGTCCTGCGAGAGATACACGTTTTAGTCGGCTTTCGGGTCAGACCGAGATCGCCTCGAGTGAGCATCCTGCCTCTCTTGTGATTTTTTCGGTGGGCATACATATTACTCCGGAGTATATCTCTCTACCGCAGCTTTCCTCAATAATACCTGCAGTAGTAGTCACTTCATCGTTGTGTCGCCGCCTTCACATAATAAAACAGCCGGTTTCTTCTACCGCAACGTCCACGGCATCCACCACACACAGCTCCTTGCTGTGGGGATGTGTTATGTGCGTCCACGGTATACTATATACAGTACAGCAAAAGTAAATTGTGTTCCCTTTCGTGTGACCGAGATAACCCAACTAACTTCCCCTCCGTATTATGAGTGATGTCAACGAAAATGCGAATTACGGACGTACTGTAGTAGTCCTTTCACGGGCGCCGGGGTTGTTTCACCTATTACGGGGGGCCATAGTTAATAGGACCTATGGTATAGATAAAAACCTATATATTTGATCATTTTTACTAACAATATTTGGTCCTATTAACTATGGTCCCCCGTAATAATAGTATATAGAATAGACCGCCGCCGACGCGTACTTTTCGTCGGGATAAAAAAAAAAAAAAAGTGTTTCTGACGCTTCCGGAGCTACCTACATAACCGAGAGGAGTTATTATTCAGTGTTTCACAGGATGTTCGATGTGTACCCTACGAGGGGTCGTCGGGAGTTGAACATTTATTTATCTTTTCTCAAAAAAAGGGGTCAAGTGTTTTGGGTGACCACGAGGTGTGTAGAGCTCCTGAAGTCGGGAGCCCCCAGAAAACACAATGTATATATATGCCGGTGTAGGTGCGTACCTACCGTACTTCGCGTAGGGCACCTACTTGGGTACGTAACGAGTACCAGGTATATATATGGCAATTGCGCGCTTCGTGGGTAGGGTATCTACTCGTACACAACGAGTGTATACGGCCAGTACAAGAGTGTACATTGGGTCCGGTCGGGTATCTACCCGGGTGTGCAACGAGTATAACTACAGTAAGTAGTATGCTCAGGAGGTTTGGCGTCCGAGTACCCCAGAGTAGGTATGTACAAGTGAACCCTACTATTTAATGAGTATACATACCGTTGCGTAGCTACCCAGGCGGTCTGGCTCCCCCCCCCCCGCCCGCCCTCCCGCTACACACAATGTACATTGTGGGCGTAGAATAAAAACCATGTGGAAACGTTGAGCAACGTACTAGCAAACCCCACAAGGTGTCGACAAAAAACTCTCACTCTTCGGCACGTGTACTGGTGTGCTACTACAGTGTTCATCGAATCCACAAAAAACATGCCTCACGCCCACATTGTGCAAGGGGCTGGTCCCGTCCACCTGTGTATCAATTGCGGAGTCGCCAAGAGGCCATTCAGTGTTATGGTACTCGGCGAAACGGGGCAGAGGACGTCGCCGAAGCCGAGGCCAGGGGGAGGAGAGCTCGAGCAGCGGGCGCTCCAGGAGATACCGCCCACCGGGAGACGCTTCTCATTCTTCCAGATCCTCCACTGGACAGAAGCGGCAAAGCCCCCGTCCCCGATATCACTATGCAGAGACACACGGTCAAGTGAATGCCTCGTTGGCCGAGGTTGCTCCTTCCGCCGCTCTTCTCGGTCGCTTGACCTTGTCCGATGACCGCGTCATGCCCGTGACGGGGTTTCCATGAATTTCCCACGCTTCTGCACGTACATACGGCTCATCAGAGTGGGCTAGTGTTATGATACTGACTGGGTTGAAACTGAAAGCCTGGTAATTACCTGGGTTCAAATGTTAGGATGGTATTTGTAGTACTTGGGGGGCGTGTATCTTAGATAGAAAACCGGGGGTGTTCCCAGCGAGGCACGAGCTCGGCTCTCAGTCTCCGCGTACACGAAAGGGATAAGGCTGCTCTTCTTCTATCTCTATGCAAACAACAAACGTGAGCACCAACGAGTACCGACTTAATAGGCAAACCTGCTCAGGGATGCAAAGTGCCCCGACCTTGATCATAGAATCAGCAACAGCAGGGGGGGGTGTATTCAATATCACATCATGCATGGCCGTATAGTCGTATGACCACAGACCTTCGCATCCTCACAATACAAGGGCGGGATGGAGCACGTCGAGTGTTCACACCGAGACCAGGTGGAGATTGATAGCACCGCGAGCGCGAAGCGCCGCGTGGTGTTGGGCGAGTCGCGTAAAGGGTGAGCTGCATCCCATATACTACAGGAACCGCTTTTGAGGCGGGTGTTCTTGAATATGATGGATGACGGCGTCAATCAATATATTTTGTTTTCTGGTGCGGCCACTACTT
Source organism: Nereocystis luetkeana (assembly GCA_031213475.1). Taxonomy (NCBI): domain Eukaryota; class Phaeophyceae; order Laminariales; family Laminariaceae; genus Nereocystis; species Nereocystis luetkeana. Next base: position 9,109,144 of record JARUPZ010000005.1, read on the forward strand.
CCAGAGGGCGGCGCGAGTGATAGACCCACACCCCCGACGTGGGAATAGAGCAGCCTGGGTGCTGTTTAAAACCGTAGGGGTCGAGGATCCTAGGGTATAGGAGAGTGTGAAGTGAGAGAAAGTTGGGGAGGGGGGAGAGAGGGGGGGTTCAGTCGATAGGGTGGGGGGGGCGACATTCAGACCACCACAGGTGGATACAAATGGATAAGGAGCGACCCGTACAAATTTGGTTTCCATTGTTTTCATTGTCTGTGCATAAAAAATACTGGTACGTTTTTTTTTTGTCATTACCGTAGGTCCTATTTACTTTGGCCCCCCGCGATATAGCTACTTCCACACCACTTACCGCTCTAATATCTAATATCGGTAGCCACGGCTACTATTCATATTAATAATACTAATATTACTACTATTATACCCTCCAATCATATATTATTCAGGACACACGCGGTGGTACTCGTACTGAACAAATAATTACGTTTCATATTTTACAACCTTGACGCACAACACATAATACATGTATTATTGCAAAAATACACACGCGGGTACCTACCTGGTACTCGTTTGTATAGTATTATGTGTGATGGCACGGTACTGCTGCTGGTGATACAAATATTAATAGATAGTACTACACTATACATACTACTGCTGTGTATATCATATATAATACCAGGTATATAATATATAATATTATGCTGTTGCGTCAAACCATCAGCCAGGCGGTCACGGCAACACACGATCGATCGTGAAACAACACACGGACTGCTGTTCATAACCCACACACAAAACTACTCGTACTATAGTCTACTCTCCCACTCACTGCTTTTGTTACGACACCCCAGCAGCAGTATTAATATCACGGGGGGCCATAGTTAATAGGACCTATGGTATACATAAAAACCTATATATTTGACCATTTTTACTGACAGTATTTGGTCCTATTAACTATGGTCCCCCGTAATAGTAATAAAAGTAGTAACTGATAGAATGCCACACCATCAAGGATATGGATGGATGACACCATCCAGGAGATGGATATATGCCACCATCCAGGAGATGGATTTACGCCACCGTCCAGTAGATGGATATCCCACCATCCAGTGTACATGGATATGCCACTAAATCTAGGAGATCAATGTGCCAGCATCACATACATCCAGCAGTCAAAGGTGGATGTGCCATCATCCAGCAGATGGATAACGAAATAATGCATCATGAAGGCCTTTTTTTTTTTTCGCCCTCGATTATACAGCACCACAGCAACCAGTAGTATATATATACAGTGTGCTACGTGTGGTATGAAAGTCGCTTTTACTTACTCACGTCATGTTTTTTTTTTTTTCTTCAGCCTCTTCCGCAGTCCCGTTTTTGGGACGAACTTCGTAGTTACCAAGAATTTGATGAGTAGTTTGTCCCCACAAGGGCCCCGGGGCTGCTGTGCGATTAGCTCCAAAAGACAGAGCTTAGAATTTTGTACACCTATGGTTTTGTTTGTTATTCTGCGCCGAAATATATGTGTACGAAAATGTATGTCCAATTTTGGGCGAGGTACAGAAGAACCATTCGCCCGAGTGGCGTCAGTCACGGCGGTCGCGAAAACGTGGGCATGCACCCTCTCCCGAGACCGTGGCGCGAGTCCCACCGCCATCATCGTCATGGCTTTTTCCCGGTATAGGCTCGCCACTGGAATGTTTTGGCGGTCTATTAATAGTACTAAGTAACTGGTCTGCTGACGAGGGGGTTGTTTAGTCGGTATTTATTTGTAGGTACCCAATCAAGATGATGTATAATATTTTTATGTGTTCGTCCAATGAACGAGTCTATATCGACTATCATTGTGTGTAACGCCCGCTCCGAAAGGCTTGGTATTGTAGAGGCTGGGGTGGTGGGTCTGCTTTTTTTGCTGGAGGAGAGATTATCGTTGATACGCGCGGTACATATCTATCTGTAGGTGGTACTCGATCATCAATCAAGCAAGTAGGTGATATCCCCGTCCATTATTGATGGTGGGATGAGCCTATCAATCTGTCATTTATTTATTGTGTCATCCCTGCTGTGCCGGTATAGTCTATACCGACTATACTATAGTCTATACCGACTATACAACTTGTGTGCAGTTATTAGAGGCCCGGGGCCCACTGGAGGCAAGAGTCGGCTCTCTCGTTAATACTCAGCAAGTAGTACTCAGTCAGTCAACCAACATGATGTCCGTCGAACGCATCTATATCGTGCTGCGCCACGCACACACAGCACAGCGACAGCCAAGGTTTTTTGCTCAAAAATCACGCTACACGGGGGGACATAGTTACTAGTCATCAGAGCTAAACATGATGGTGCGTATGACTGCAGCCGTCACAGTCAGACCAATTTTGGGCACAAGACACAGTTATAATTTGGGGGGGGGGGGGGGGGTTGTCCCCAGAACGGGCAACGGGTCTGCAGTTAGTTACTGAAGTGTGATCACAGCAGTGTGGGATCTGCTATTATTAAGGTATAAAGTAGCGTCCATCGCATGGGTTTTGATTACTCTATGCTTGCCCCTCGCAAAGAAAATATAAGACAGAAAAGTCTCCGTCGCAGAAAGTGCACGAGTTCGCAAAATTGAATCCCCATAATAATAATAGCAAAATGATAATACACTATTAATGCACGAAGTACGCACACAATGTCGGATGGCAAGCATAATAATACATGCAAATCGACGAGCCGCGGGAACGCATGATGCTACATAGATAGATAGATAGATATCTGATGATACAATGAGCCCTACGCGCGAGAAAAATGACGGCAAAAATACCGGGGGAGGGAGAAGAGACAACAATGTTTGGACTGATGATGGGGCATGTATGTGTCCAAAAGGCAGAGTAAAAGGGTAAACAACAAGAAACAAATTAAAACGTCTTGATTATACCTATGATATCAATCTATCTCAACACATTATATCACGAGTTGAGAAAAATAAGCAGTTGGAGAGTAAAGAAAGTAAGTGGTGAGACCACAACCACTATGGGAAATTTTTGAAGGGGTCTTAGAACAAACTGGGTTTTTTGCCGAAAACCCGCGATTTATTCCACCGGGAGTGTCAAAAACACCGATAGACTCCTCCTCCGGATGCCCCCTGCCCCCTTAGTTTTTCCGAGAGCTTTCTCGAGCACTTTCCCGTTTCGCCAGAGTATAATACGTAGTTTTGGACTGTTTTCATCCGTACCTGGTATTTATTTCCAGTTCTGAGGACACTATTATTATCATTTTTGGCTTGCCATCCGACAATGTGCAGCACGATCTTCAACATTGATCACTCAAAACTACCTCGAAAAAAGGAGAAAACCTCGGAAACAAAAGGAACCCACGCACCAAGTCTACCTCTCTTCTGTGCCAACTTTCGGCCTTTGTCTACTCCATTTGCTGTCCTTGCTATTATTATTATTATTATTATTAGGCTTGCCATCCGACAATGTGCTGCATGAGCTTTCACGTTGATGTGATGGAGTAGCATATCTATCGTATAGGAACGTACATTTACCGTTTGCGAATCTTACACGGATCAAGCGTAGCGTTTTTGGAACATACCCGTTTGCGAATCTTATACGGTTTCGCGTAGCGTTTTGGGAACATACCCGTATGTATGCGATTCTTGTATGACTACACGTACGTACTCGTAGCGCTTTGGGAATCTTCTGTATGGGAATACTCGTATCTGCATACCAGGCTCTAGTTTTGGTTGACATCTGGGCTGAGCCGTGTTCCTGGCGAAGTTCCCCTGCCACTCACTCGAGTTCTCCCCCTGTCTCTCAATTCACTTGAGCAATAATAAGAAGTTCGTGAACTACAAGCAGCGCGCTCTACCCAGCACCCACATCCCTGTGCCCCTTACCAGCTATATATCCGGCACCATCTTCACATTTGCCAGCTATATATCCGGCACCATCTTCACATTTGGCGACGTCAGCAAGACTGGTCACCGCTGAGCTAGACGCACCTGCTTCAAACAGGCTTCTTCTACCTTGTTATCCTGTGATCATCATCATGAGAGGCTTTCGATTTTTGAGTTCCGAGTCATTTTGTTTTCTACATGTACCATTTTTTGGGCTGCACCCGCAGCAGCTTCCTAGCCTCGTCACAGCAGTAGCCTCCACGAACCGCAGTTTTCCGCTCGTAGCCCCGCTCTCTTTCCGTTTGCGCCGGTGCGATCGCCCCCCTGACAAAGTCGATTTCTGACGATGATCCAAGAAAGGCCTACTTTGTACAGTAGTAGCAAGATGAGAGCCTTATGTATCTCCTAGTGTTAGTAATAGAATACGAGGAGTCAGAGTCAGTGGTACGCACCTCTTTCTTTCCCTCTCGTTCGTGGGAACCTTTGCTCGATTGCAGGGGATTTCAAGTACATACCGCAGTAATACTGCAACATGATTTCGACCCACGACAACGCCGCCGTGTCCCTCTCCAGATCCGCGAACTGCGCCGTGGACGCTGGCGCTCCTCCTGGCTTGGCTTTCAGGCCGCCTTTCGTCTCTCCACCGCCCACCATTGGCGCCACAACGCCAGCTCCTACGGACCTGATCTCTTCGCGGACCCGCCATCGCGCCGCCGCCGCCGCCGCTGGCCTTTCCCGTGCCACCGCCGACTATGGTTTCGGCCGCCGAGTAACGGCGGCTCTACCTCCACGGTTAGCGCCTTCCCGCCCTCGCGCACCCGCGCCCACAGACAAGGGGCCACCGCGTCCTTCCGACCCAACAACCCCACAGGCCGTGCCGCCCGCGCAACCAGCGCAGCCCGCGCTGCGAGCGACCATGGGCTCAAGATCGCCTTCGGCGCCGTCTTCTTCCCCACCCAGGCCCTACACCCCCGAGCCTGCCGTCGCGCCCAACAACGGCCTCCCAAGACCGGCTTCAGCGCGACCTCTTCCACGATCTCCGGTGTCGTCCTCGCTTCTCCTGCCGGAGTTTGCCGACAACGACCCCCACCTCCTTTCCTGTGTGGAGCACTTCACGCACACGGACTGGGCGCGCGAACAAAGCGCCGAGTCCCTGTGCGCCGCTACAATACACTACCTTTTCTTGCACTCCCCGGCCCCCCCGCCGCCCGACCTCCTGCATTCATTCCAGCCGTCCCGGCGCCCGTCGCTTCCAGACGTGCTTGCCCTCGCAGGAGAAAGCCAACTTTACCGCACCGACGACAACACCGTCCTCCTGGTTCGACAACCACTTAAGCCTCACCGCACCGGAACCAGCCGCACATCCTCCACCGCACCACCCCCGCGCATCTACGTTCCGATGTTGATGCGCCCATGGGTGCTGCACACCTGCCACGCCACCGCTTCCTGCCACTTTGGAGTCTCCCGCACGGTCAGCATGCTCGCGCGCTTTTTCTGGTGGATCGGTATGGACCTATCCGCCCGCTGGTGGATCCGGCGCTGTCTCAAGTGTCAGGCGCGTAAGACCTCGCGCCAAACCATCCGCTGGCCCACCCTTTCCCTGCCCCTGCCTAACGGCCCCGTTATCCCCGTCAGCGTCGACTACTTCGGCCCGCTGCCTCTTACCCCACGCGGCAACTCCTACATCCTCCTCTTCACCGACCGCTTCAGCCGCCGCGCCGACATGTACGCAGTGGCAGCAGCCCAGTTCCCCGTCGTCGGCACCCCCGATATCCTAATCAACCAGTACATCCCTCTGTGGGGGTGCCCCGTTATCCTCATCTTCGACAACGCGCTGCACTTCACCTCAAAGCTCTCCAACGCCATCTACGAACGCCTTGACATCAACAAGATCAACACCAGCTCGTACCACCCCTGCACTAATGGTGGTGTCGAGCGCGTCGACCACACCATGGCCCAAATGCTCTCCATGGGCAGCAACGAGCGACAAGACAACTGGGACGAGCTGTTTCCGCACGTCGAATCCGCCTACAACAACTCGGTCAACGCCTCCACTGGGTTGACGCCTAACGAAGTCCACATAGGCCGCCTTCCGCGTCTGCCCCTCTCGGTCTTGTACTCCCCCAACATTGGCGGGCACCAGAGCCTGGACCGAGACCACCTGGCCTACTGCAACCTCGCCTCTGATCGCCAACAACACGCCTACCGCCTCGTCCGCGAACACCACGCCGTCACCGCTTCACGTCTGGCCCGCTGCAACACCCCCATCATGGACGCCCTTCGCCTTTCATCCCCGTACACCGTGGGCGGCTGGACATGGGTCTACAACTCCGCGGCCACTATCCGCCAAGGTGCCAAGAAAGACACCCACACCACCGTGCTCAAGACCAAGCTTTCCCTCAACTGGATTGGACCGTTCAAGATTCTCGCCGTGGGCCCAGCGCCGGCCTCCGACGTCCCCGACAACCGACCCCTCTACGACAAACTCCTCTTCCTTGACATACCCTCGGATCAACCTGGACGGGACTCCAAACGCCGCGCCTCCGTCGAGCGCTGCAAGCCTTATCGGAGCCCCGACGACACCAACGACATGCCCAAGTACCTACCAGCGGACCTCACCAAGTACGCGCTCAACTCCTTTACCAGCAAATCCCCTCCCTTCCACGTCATCTTCGACGACGTCTCACCACCGCCGGAACGCCTCGAGGTCGAACAGATCACGGGCCACCAACTCGTTCGCGGCCGTGGCGGGGTTATCGCGGTCCTATATGAGACTCATTGGGTCGGACTGCTTAGCCCTTCCTGGGAGCGGGAACTCGACCTACAACACTCCAGACGCCACATCCTCCTCTACTGGTCCGGCACCCCAACACAACACCGCCAGGTTAACCGCCTCTACAGAAAGATGCGCATCGGTGCCGCGCAACGCGAGCTATCACGGTCTAAAGGCCAAATCTTCCTCGCCTCCGGCTACACCCTCGTTCCCCGCGATCTCTGGCTACGCTCCTTCAGCTCCACCGTACTTTCACCAGGAGCACACCTTTGGTACAAGGCTTGCGATGGCCTATGGTGGCTGGGCAAGATTGCCAATCGCGTTCCCTCTGACTCTCCTTGGGACAACACCTACATCCTCCGGTTCCTCGACGACCCTGGACCGGTCAAGATCAACCTCCGGCCGGCGAACTACACAACCCCCAGCGTGCGTCGCCATCTACGGATCGTGGTGTTTACAACGCCACAAGACTGGAAGCCTTGCTCGCGGGGTAGTACGCAGTTCTGGCGGGCCCAGTTGGCATCTGACTGCCCCTCTTGGCTCCCATGAGTAGCCTCCTTTAGAATTGAGTAGTTCTTTGGACCGTTTGGGTGCGTTTACTTTTGTTTTCCGACCCTAGTACGCCGCCCCCTTTTTTTTAGTTTAGTTTTCGGCTAACTCAGGTCTAGCACTGCGTGTGCGTTTTTTGTTTGCGTTCCTTCTACTCTAAAGTGTATCTATCGTATTGATTTTTCCATCTGACCACCGCCAGTTCCGCTCGCCTCTTTAAGTAAAGCGCAGAGCTGTCGTGGCACCGTACGTTCGGACGTACTGGTTTGTTTCTTCGATCTATTTTTTGTTTTTGGGTTGTTCCTTCGCAGAATAGTGTAGTCCTTTCGGAAGTGTTGGTCTGCCGTTTTCACTCTGTCACTGCCGGTTCCGTTCGCTTTTCTCTAGCGAAGGCAACCGAACTGTCGTGGTATTGTCTTTTCCGGTGTGTTCGTTTGCTGTTTTTCATCTACCACCGCCGGTTCCGTTCGCTTTCTCTAGCGAAGGCAGCCGAACTGTCGTGGTATTGTCCTTTCTGGTGTGCGGGTCTGCTGTCTTCATTCTACCGCTACCGGTCTCGTTCGCTTTTTTTTCAGCGACAGTGACCGAAATGTCGTGGTATTGTATCTTCGGTTATTCACTTGGTCTTCGGTTATTTTTTCTTTCACTGCCGGTCTCGCTTGCTTTTTCAATCGAAGGCTGCCGAACTGTCGTGGTATCGTCCCTTTGGGATTGTTTGCGACTGTGTGAATTTTTCTACCTTCTGTTAAGCTACCACTCGAAACTCGTGGTATTGTACAACGGACGCCTTCGCGTTTTGTTTTTCGGCGATTCTCTGCCACCATTTCCACCGGCCTGCTCTTCGTGCAAGCCGCCGAATCGTGGTGCTACAGTACTTCTACCTTGCATTTTTCCGATTTATTTTCCAGCCTTTTCTCCTTTTCTTATCCTGCGTATCGGATATACAAGTGCTTTCTTCTGCCTGATTTGTTTTCAGCGTACGATACTTGCTTTAGATTCCCTGCTCCTGTTGAAGTTTCTAGGCGTTTTCCTTCGGCCCCCTTTTAACGGCATACCAGGTACCTGTTTTGCCGCGACTAGCCTTCCTACGACCTACATTTTCTGCTTACGTTGTACTATATGAGGCATTCCTTATTGCCCTCGTTTTCTAGGGCGTATGTTCTTTCGGACGCAAGACCCTGTCTCTTTCCAGATTGTGCTATTACGGGGGACCATAGTTAATAGGACCAAATATTGTTAGTAAAAATGGTCAAATATATAGGTTTTTATGTACACCACAGGTCCTATTAACTATGGTCCCCCGTAATAGTGTGGTTACCAGCTGGCCGTCCCGGGTCCCACGTCTTGGTCCCTTGGCTCTACGTTCTTGTCAGCCTCGAGTACCCACGTTGTAGACCTCCATTGTATTTTATGTTTTCTCTTTGAAGCTTTGCAGTGTACTTCCCGCTAATGTATTTCGCCTTCGCTTTTCTTCACGCCCGTGCGCCTTGTCTGGTTTCCTGCGTTTTGTGTGTATTCTCTCCTTCCGCTTTCCGTTTTTTTTTTAGTGAAGCTTCGAAGCCTCACTACGAGGTGTGGGGTAGATCTATCACCTCATTTCCGTGTTGAATAGCCGCATCTTCGATCTCTCTTCCCGATTTTTTGGGATGATATGGTCATCATCTTTTATCGTCGTGTGATCTGCATCTACAACTATTCAGGGTGGGCTAATGTGATGGAGTAGCATATCTATCGCATAGGAACGTACATTTACCGTTTGCGAATCTTACACGGATTAAGCGTAGCGTTTTTGGAACATACCCGTTTGCGAATCTTATACGGTTTCGCGTAGCGTTTTGGGAACATACCCGTATGCGATTCTTGTATGACTACACGTACGTACGTAGCGCTTTGGGAATCTTCTGTATGAGAATACTCGTATCTGCATACCAGGCTAGTTTTGGTTGACATCTGGGCTGAGCCGTGTTCCTGGCGAAGTTCCCCTGCCACTCGCTCGAGTTTCCCCCCTGTCTCTCAATTCACTTGAGGAGCAATAATAAGAAGTTCGTGAACTACAAGCAGCGCGCTCTACCCAGCACCCACATCCCTGTGCCCCTTACCAGCTATATATCCGGCACCATCTTCACATTGATCAATCCAAACATTCTTGAAAGAAATACATCATATGGATGTTTTTATCAAAAATCTTCAAAATATCCTCTATTTCTGGCCCCAGTTCTGACAAACAGCCTTACTGGTATTTTTTACCCTCTCTCCAGAGAAAACTGATATTGCCAGCTCCAAAAATTAAACTAAAATATGGGACTCTCTAGAGACTGGAATTTGTTCCTGAAACCTCGCAAAAAACTCCGGGGAGCATTCCGAGGAGGCTACCGTTTGTTTTGGCCGTCCCGCCGAGTAAAAAACGGGTATATTCTGCAAGAAAACCAGTTAGGAGAGCTCAGAAATAATTTCTTTTGAAAATAATTGGTTTATCTTAATAAAAAACATGCAATATATTAATAATTAAAAAGGTTCAAGTACGCACGAAATAAAACGGACGGACGGATGACGAATGGATGGATGGATGGGTGGATGGATGGATTGATGTGGATGATGCCGAATTGTATTCATGTCATCGTATAGCTGTTGTTGTTCCGGAGTCGTGCGTGAGTGCGTGGTACCAAAAAACACTATTATTACAGGGGACCGTTGCGAGTCGACGAGGGAAGAAAAGGCTGAAATCTTCTCGCGATAAAAATGAAGGCACGTACCGTAGCGGGAAGGGGGGAGAAGAGCCTGCTATGTGACGCCGGATCTGAGTTACGAGTTGGAAGGAGAGAGAAAAGACGATGTGCGAAGATAATAAATGGGATGAGCAAAAAAAACAAAAAAAAGCGTAGTCAGTAGGTATGGGATATACCTAAAAACCTATGTATTTAACCATTTCTACTATTAATAACAATATTGGGTAAAATAGGCTGCGCTGCTGACTGTTTAGTCTTGGTACTATTTAGGCATAATCAGGTACAAGCCGTACGACCAGCTTTATAGTACTGCCGCGCTGTAGTTTCAGTCACATGTATCCACGAGTATACATCGTGCATGTATTCCTTTGTTTCTTCTGTTGATTTTTCTCTCGTTCACAAGTTGTCGTATCAATTGTGTGTGTTCTTCACATCAAGAACCGTTCTTTTTACTCGTCGACATCCAGCACAACAACCAGTGCCCGTGTCGATTCTTCAGTCCCCTGTCCTGCAGAGATACATGCGTACCTGGTACAAGTTGCATTGCCCACTGCTGTGCTTACTGCTTACCTGGTTGTTTCTCTTAGATTTTGCTTTCATTTTTCTTCTTTTTTTCTTTCGATTTGTCTACCTTGTTTTTGTTTTCTCTTTGATTGTTTCTTTTCGTTTCACTATTTCAAAGATTGCGTATGTCGTGCCTGTCGTATCTAGTATGATGACATGGCTTTGCATTGCCCACTGCAGTGCACACTGCACACGTGGCAACGTAGTATCTCTGTGGCGTAGCTTTGTGACCACAGAACTTGTATCTCTTCTAGGATTGAAGAATCGGCACGGACACTGGTTGTGCTGGATGTCGACGGGTAGAAAGAACGGTTTAATGTGAAGAACACACGCACACACATGTGGGGGCAAAACTACGCCACAGATTATCACAGATCATCATATCGACACACCAGGTACCAGAGTATGAATGAAGCAAGCAAGAGCAGAGTATAGACAGAGCAGAGCTGAGAGTAGATAATGCAATGTCATGTTCATCATACGAGTACTACTGGATACGACAGGCACGACAGCCACGTTCTATGAAATTAAGAGAAGGTAAAAGAAACAAACGAAAAAAAAAGAAAAAAAAACAGAATAAAACAGAAAACACAGAAAACAAATCGAAAGATAAACAGGGGAAAAAAAGGAAAAAAAAACTGTTACTACGTGCCTCCCCGCAGGAGATGTGGCAGGCACTTGAAAAGAAGGAGAGCTAAATAATAAGCAGTACCACTATTAATACTTATAAACAGAGTAAAAAACAAGGGAAATAACAGGCAAACCGAAGCACAAAGCACACCCTCCAGGTAGCCGCAGCAGGTTGTAGTACGATGCACGAGTATAGCATAGCCAGGTTTCCCCTGCTAGTCGGTCTGCTGCCTTGCTACTCTGCCTGTGCCGTCTCCGTCCTGTGCGTTCGTCAACTATATGACCCAACCCCTGGAGAGGGAGAGGGTCAGACACTACGAAACAAGCAAAGCAGGGGTTTTCGTCGTCCACCCACGCCACAAGACTCCCTTCATAATAAAAAGGGCAACAAAGAAAGGTAGATGTAATGATAAGAAAATCGAACGGAGGATCAAAATCGCAACAACAAAAAAAGAAGATAAAAGGAAGAACACGTTCGAACTCGCTGCAGCAGCTGGCGGCACGAATACGTAACTTAAAGGGAGGTAGACTTCGTGCATGGGTTTCCTTTTGTTTCCGAGGTTTTCTTCTTTCGGGAAAGTTATGAGTGATCCATGTTGAAGATCATGCTGCACATTGTCGGATGGCAAGAGAAATAATAGTAATGTTCTACGTACTTACTAGTCGGCCTGGTGCCTCGCTACGCTGTCTGCTGTCTCCTTCCTACTTTCGTCCGCCGCGGTTTTTCCCTTCTACTCCTCTCCTGTTGCCCCCCCCTCTCCCCCCATTCCCTTGGGCGGGTTTCCTTCCTCTCCTCCTCCTGTTGCCTCCCCTTCCCCCCACTCCCTTGGACACCACCCACGGTGGGTGTGTGACGGTGCCTACTCAGCTGTGCCTTATCTTCGTGCCACCTTGCCATGAACCGCTCGGCTGCTCTTCAAGGACCCCTCGGTACCACTCCCACGCTTTGTTTGCTGCAATGGACCGGTCTCAACTCCAACTCCTAGCACCAAGAGGGAGTCTTCCGTTGACCCTTCGGGGTGGCTCGGAACTCCCTATAAGGTCTTCGACTATGCACCTATGCTAAGTCTTGAACCGTCCGCCAGGTCTCGGGTTCTCCCCGCCAGCCATTGTCCCGAACATAACCCGACTGGGTAATCGCGCCTTGCTTTGCGGTGCGCAACGGCCCCCGCGAAAAAGAGCCGCCGTTCACGGATGGTCGTTTCGATGCTCTCGCAACGTGTCATCTTGAGGGCCTTCGCGTACGAGAGGGTGGCGTGGTCAGTACAAACTTGGCGCTGTGGAGGACAATGACTCGAAAGAGGTGTACGATGAGATGGTATTGCATTGTCTCCTCCGCTTCCAGCATGACACCACTAACTGTCGTATACCTGGTACGAAGTATTTAACACCACTGGGCTGCTACCCCCTTTCGGCCCCAGTAGTTACGTAGCGACTAGATTAATTGGGGGGGGGGGGGGGGGGCGCACTCATTTGTTGCTAAAACAAACCAATGGGGGGGGAGGGGATGAATGACCCACGCCGATGCAGCTTGGGTGCGACATAATGTTTGAATGTATAATAGAAACTAATAGTATACGTGATGCGAAGGAAGGAGCAAGGACAGCAAAGGGATGGAGTAGATGGAACGCAGCAAGGAGCCGGAAGAAGGGAGGCCTTCTTCTACGATAGATATTCACCCTAAGTTTTCTGAGGCTCTTCTGCCCTCCCAGGAACAGACAAATCGGAAAAATGGGAACGAAGCCTAAAATGAGAACCAAGCCGTATCTCCAGAACCATGTGGTGTATCAGAGAACCAAAATGATCCTGCGAAACCCCTTGGCCAGCCCTGTGAGAGGAGCTCGTCAGAACGGTCATGCTCCATCTCGTGCCTTCGGGTGGGCGCAAAAAGCGATATACGCGGGCTCTATTGTGATTTCTCTAGATGCTGGCTACCGCGGCGATGCCGAGGACTTCCAGCCTGAGCGACAGCTCATTCGAAGGCTGCTGTACAGCCCCACAGGACTGTCAACTTTTTTTCTTGGAGTTGTACACAATTGGTTTGCTTTCTAAAAAAAAACGTCCGTTCCCATTTTTTGTTTCGTTCACATTTTTCCGTTTTGCCTGTTCAGGGTATAATGAGGAATTCAGAGGGGACAAACATATATGAGCACACCTGATGCTACGCCCATATCGCTCGTGTGCGTACGTACGCATTATGCCCAACAATGTACGTACGCATTATGCCCAACAGCAGGGTAGAGTGCGAGGTGCATACTCAGGAACAAGCCCCAAGTATTATTAGGCTTACCATCGGACAATAATGTGCAGCACGAGCTTTGACGTTGATCAATCAAAACATCCCTGAAAAGAAGAAATCCCGGTATACAAAGGAAACCTATTCTATGCTCAAGATCTACTAATATCTATATCTTCTATGTCTACTTCCTCCTTATCCTTCGACTGGCGCCCGGTAATCATGGCGTATAGTGGCCCAGAAGGGTGTTTTCCCCCAAATGTGATGCCTCTATCGTATATGGCCTGAAGGCACGGAATAGGGAGTGTCGTGCATATGTAGGGCTCTTCTCGTTCTCCGTGGTTGTCTTCTTTCGGAGTGCTTGCCAGTGATCAACGTTGAAAATCATGCTATACGCATTGTCGGATGGCAAGAACATTAATACTTCGTCCAGCAACGATATAATATATTAGACGCGTTTTACGATAGAGGGAGAAACATTTCCGCATTTTTTTTTTCTGAATGACGGGGTTCCTTAACCCAAAATCGTCGGAATGCCAATCTTGTTTCGAAAAATAAATGGCGTATGATTGCGGGGGACCATAGTAAATAGGACCTACGGTGAAAACAAAAATCTATATATTTGCCCTATTTTTAATAACAATATTTGGTAATATTTACTATGGTCCCCCCGTAATAGTGTGCTTGGAACATACATGTGGGTACCATGTCCCCGGAACCAACACGCCTACCCATATAGTCGAAACCTCAGTGTCCTTTTGAGAAAGCTCTTCCAGAAGCTTTGCTCGGGGAACTCGGGAGATTGTCATGTATGTCTGGATCTCGCCACACGGAGCCTTCTCCTTCACGTTCCGCTGACGGATCCTCAGCGGCTGCTACTCTCCCTAGCGGATTCTCCGCAGCGGGACCCAGCAAGGCGCCGCTGATTTGTCCTTCGACCCGAGCGTCACGAGGGCAATGATGATTGCTCGCCCCTCGGCTCTCACTCATCATACCTCCCTGTCTCATCCTGTCATCGGATTGCTGTCTCAGCCCGAGCTGTCCTGCACTCTAGCCTTCGTAGTTCAACAGTAAGAACACTCCGCTAACACAGAGAGAGACGTGGGATCACGACCTACCGGCGATATCGACTACAAATCTTAGACATGCCCAGGATTATAAATCGGGATGCGATTTTGATTTTGCTGAAGTCAGTTTTCGGGTGAGGTATGGGGCGCCTTAAGCGAGGAGCCTCAGAAAAATTAGGGTGAACCTCTCTATCGTAGAATGCCTCAACTATAATACTATCAATATTCATACTACTACTACTACTACTACTACTACTACTACTACTATTAATACTACTACTACTACTACTACTACTACTACTACTATTAATACTACTACTGCTACTACTACGTTTAATACTACCACTAATATATAGGGGTAACATCATGCCGTAAAAGGTCGGCCTACTATTAATACTACTACTGCTACTACTACGTTTAATACTACCACTAATATATAGGGGTAATATCATGCCGTAAAAGGTCGGCCCGTGCACCGGGTGCGGTGAGCCATGTAAGACCAAGTAGTTTTTTTTTAATGAAAGTCGTTAACCCGGGACCCTATGAAGGCATCCAAATATATAGTTATTATGCAAAACCCTTTCGCGGAAACATCAACCCCGCCTTTTACACAGCACACCCACATACATGCATGATCCGCCGCACCTGCGGTGTACGGTGCACGGGCCGACCTCAATTATTATGCTACCCCGCTACCCGGCTCACAACAGCCAGTGGACCGCCGATTGCGCTTCTAATATTTCTGTAGAGAGGTACATCACCCTAATCACTGAGGTAACAGTCACAGCGCTGATCGCTATCTAGCTCGGTGGTTAGATAGGGTGTGTATCTAATACCCGTGCCCCACGGCTATAGCTCTTTGCCTTGTTGCTATATACGCAAAACAGTTTTGGTTCCTGCGGACGAATCAAAATGTACGCGTCACCTGGCATCAACTCACTTCAACCAGTCAGTCGGCGATGGCCGATATACAGTACGCGACAGCACTGAAGAATCTGGCAGTTAAGAATGTCAGCCGGGGATTTACGGAAATTTAAGAATTTTCAGGTAAGCATTTGTGCTGAACTCGAGGAGGAAATAAAAATTAGAAATTGGGAAGTGCAAAAGGGGGTCTGTAGGTAAGAATCTGGCTGAATGCACTGCACCCCTGAAAAACAAGAAAATCTGCCCAAACACCCCCCAAGGCCACATCAGGCCCCCCGCCAAACTGCCTCTGCTCCAAAACCGTCCTCACAGGTGACGCTTTTTCTTTTTTTTTTCAAGTTTTTGTTTCCCGAAACGAAATCATTTCCCCTCTGCTCTGCAAGCATGCAAATAAAAATCATTTTTCGAGGCACCGGGAAAAGCGGACCTCGAAGGTGGAGAAGAAGGCCTATATGACTCTCGCGTGGACAATTTTTTTTTTTTTTAAACGCGTGGGCGGACTGCGACTGCCGCATGGAGTGGCCTGAAAAGTGTTTTACGCAAGAATCTTTTCCAAGAGGCCGTGGCAGGGTGCCCGCGGAGCAATCGCTGCTGACTCTGGATAACTTGCACGGACAGACACAACAGACAAGTTTAAGGCATATATACATCAAGAAGGAGCGCAACTCGCTGGTGTGGCTTTAACCTGGAGGGTGTGCGGACGCCCTGCAGCCCGTCGATGCAGGCCTTGAGGCATTCATCAAGGTCGGGGTTGGGAAGCAACTCGACCTGTCTGTGGCTTGAGAACGGCGGGGACAATCTGGAACGGTGGGAGAGCAAAAGAGCTGACTGTGCATCCGATCGACGTGCAACAGCCGTGACACCGTCGACAACCGCGCTGGCTACAGGTTTCGCCTGTTTGTTGGAGAAGACAGGGAGCCTGATGACGGCGGACGGGGCAAAGGTGACGAGCGAGTCAACCTGGAGGGGCTGACTGAGCCTTTCTGTTGGCGTTCATGGACGATGCAAGCGAGGACGAAGTGGTAGGGGCCGGGGGGGGTGCGGGGGGGGGGGGGGATGGGAGCAGTGGGGAGGAAATCGAAGGGCGATAAGGAGTTGATGGAGAAAGTGACGGGGATGGCCGCGGGAGGGGGGGGGGGGGTGCGGGGGGGGGGGGATGGGAGCAGTGGGGAGGAAATCGAAGGGCGATAAGGAGTTGATGGAGAAAGTGACGGGGATGGCCGCGGGAGGGGGGGGGGGGGGTTATGAGAGTGGAGAGGAAGCGGATGGGTCAGGGGACGGGGAGCAAACGCAAGGAGAAGGGGATCAGGACGAGGGCAGTGGGGACGGGGACGAGGACGAGGACGAGGACGAGGTCAGCGATGAGGAATACGAGGACAGCTTAGGGAAGAAGGTGATGGTATGCGGGTGTTTATGTTTTTGTGTTGTTGCGTCTAGTCTCGTTTGGTTCAGCTCTTTTAACCCTTTTAGGACCGCAGTCCGGTTTCGGGGACAAACTACTTGAAAATTGAGTGATTTGTCCCCACAATGAGACTGCAGATAAGGTGGTTTACTGTACAGGTAACTAGAGTAGACACAGCAGTATTACCAGTGTTTCGCGGGTACTTGACAACGTTCCCTGACAAATGACTTACAGTTTCGTACCGTGAGCTTTTCCTCTTGGGACTAGTCCCAGAGTTAGACCATTGAACAACGTAAAATACGACCCTGTCTTTTTTTTCCTTTTCGTTTGCTCCCACACTCTCATGGTATGGCATGCAGATGCCTACTCTGGCAACGGGAAAGAACCGCTGACTCTGCCGGACGATGAAGACGACATGCCACCGGAGGATGAGGCAATCGGGATGGTTATTCCGGATGGATTTCGTCTTCAAGAGTCGAGACCACCTGCTCCAGACAACTCTGTAGTGTGAAATAGTGAGACCGAGGCTAATTCTTTATCCGAGAGAGTTTTTTCCATAATTTTCAAAGTTTGGAAAGAATTAGAGACATGTATCAATATAAACGGAGGCGTTCTGTCACTCTTCGTGAAATTCTCCAGAAGCAAAAAAAAAAAAATCAAGTTCGCTAAATTTCACGTATTTGGAATATACATATATATATATATATAATATATATATATGGCAGACAGAAAAGTTGCGCGAAAAAAATGTCGGGATTATGGGGGGAAAACTCTCCGATAAGAATGACCCTGAGCATGGGGTGGCTTGGTGGGGCCTGATCACTCGCAAGAGTCAGGAGCGCACGAAAGAAGTGTACGACTACAGTGTGCATCTTGAAGAAGACCCAAAGCGTGCGGAGCATGAAGCTACCATTATTAGGTGCATACAGCACGGAAGCAAGCGCGGCAGTGGATGCGTGGGTGTTACTATTACGGGGGTCCATAGTTAACAGGACCAAATATTGTTAGTAAAAATGGTTAAACATATAGGTTTTTATGTGTACCATAGGTCCTGTTAACTATGGTCCCCCGTAATATTAATAGAGCGTAACGACAAAAATAACAGACGGGGGGGGCAATCGGAGCGGGCGAGCAGAACAGTCAGCTGGGAGATTCACACGCACAGGCGGAGAGAAACCGGCAGCCAGTAGCAGGGGGGGAAACGTTGACGCCCAACGTTCGTAACGTAGACCATGTCGATTGAGCGACTATACTCTAACCCCTACGAATGTACGGGCAGTGCTACAGCAGAGTCGTTGAAGGTGGTCAAGATGACCGTTGACGCCTGCAGTCCTGGTTTTTGGTAAATATCTTGTGAATTATAAGTGATCGATGCCATGTGGGGAAAAAAAAACTATTCTTGATGACCGCTAAAGAAAAAAAAATGCATTGAAAGCCTTTAGCAAAATAAGAACTTGAATTTTAATAATTTGGCGTTTTGCACCCTCTTCGCCCAACAAGAATGAATTTGGCTTTTAAGCATTTCTGCTGAAATTGGAGAGGAAACTAGAGGCGAGACTGAGTTGAGAAATAGGAAATTCTTAAGTGCTGTCGCGTACTGTATCGTACCTGGTACATACGAAGTACGCTAAAAAAAAGTCGACGCTTTTGGTTGTTGTTGTCGTTGTGCCTTTTGCTCTAATACGGGGGACCGTAGTTAACGGAACCAAATATTGTTATTAATTATTACAGTAAAAATAAATGGTTAAATATCTAGTTTTTTTATGTATACCATAGGTCCTACCTGGTATTAACTATGGTCCCCCGCAATAATAGCCGAAAGTGCTATTCCCCTGAAAGAGCCTCGAATGAGCGGGGATGTATCTCTACTATAATAATAATACTAATAATAATAATAATAATAATAATAATAATAATAATAATAATAATAATAATAATAATAATAATAATAATAATAATAATAATAATAATAATAATAATAATAATAATAATAATAATAATAATAATAATAATAATAATAATAATAATAATAATAATAATAATAATAATAATAATAATAATAATAATAATAATAATAATAATAATATGTATCATGTCGCAGTGGTGGCGGCGGCGGCGGCGGCGGGAACCGGCGGCGGCGGCGGCGACGGTGATCCGTTGCGGTTGCTCCTTCCCTCCTCTTTAGATATACCGGTATTATAGCTAGCCCGCTAGTTTTTCGGGGTGCAAACACAAACACAGGGACCGCATGTTCGCGGTAGACTACCAGGTAGGTGTACTGTGGTAGAACGTGTTGTAAGGATTGCCCTGTGGGCTGGGTAATAGTGAATAGGTCGATGCTTCGTCCCTATACATAGCTCAGTATAGTAGGGAGAAAACGCCTCCACATAACATGTATGTGTGACATCGTCGAGGACACGGGTTTTCGAATCTCCCTTCGAACGTTTCTTTGAGAGAAACCCAATTTACCACTCACTGCAGTACTGGGTCAGTGTCCGTGCCTGATTCCTTATCCTAGAGAGATAATAATTCGTAGTCTGTGGTCACAGACCATGAGGAAAACCGAGAGAAAAAATAATCGCAATTTGATGGGTAAACCAAGTGAAATGCCAACGTACCGGGCACGAGAGCACAGCAACACAACAAATGGTGCCAGACCAGAAAATAAGAACAAAAAGACGACATGAAAGAAACAACCGAACTATGAAATGAAGCAGAATACGAGTGACTAACAGATCAGAGAGGCCTAGGAGGAAACCGAGAGAACAGCAACATGCACCATAGATCATGCTGCACATTGTCGGATGGCAAGGGAAATAATACGAGTCATAATAATAATAATAATAATAATAATAATAATAATAATAATAATAATAATAATAATAATAATAATAATAATAATAATAATAATAATAATAATAATAATAATAATAATAATAATAATAATAATAATAATAATAATAATAATAATAATAATAATAATAATAATAATAATACTATTACGGGGGACCATAGTAAGTAGGACCTAATATTGCTAGTAAAAATAGGGAATTATATAGGTTTTTGTACGTATCGTAGGCCCTATTTACTATGGTCCCCCGTAATAGGTACGAATAATCATAATCATAATAGAATAATGATGCCAGACCAGGAAAAAAGAACAAAAAATACATTATTAGGAGAGAAACAACACGATTCTGACATGAAACAGAGTACGAGGAGGGACAAATAGTTCAGAATACGAAGCCTTGGAAAGGATGCTATTATTATTATTTCAGAAGAAAAACATACATACATACATACATACATAAATACATACATACATACATACATACATACATACATACATACATACATACATACATACATACATTCAAGGGGAACAGATAGATAGCTGCTTGCTGCCCGCACGAGGTATAACGCGAAGGAGAGAAAGATGCCGGCATAAAAAGACGGCGGGGGCAGGCGGAGGGGGAAACGAAACAAAGCGAGACACAGGCCGAAAAGCAAGAAAGAAGAAGAGAGAATGTAACCGTATATAATATACCTGGTGGTGTACTTCTCTCTCTCGTCTCGGCTACAAAAAAAACGATTCGCAGACCTTGCCACAGAAAGCGCACACACCCTGTGCTTACTTTAGTCCTTTCTACTACTACTCTCGACAAATAGCGGGGGGTCAATCGCCAGTATACTGCTGTGTCGCTGTCGCGCCCCCCCCCCCCGTTTGAACAAACTCAACAAGAAACAAAAGAAAAAAACTATGAGTAGTACTAGAATTCAACGGCTATTAACCCTTTTAGAACTCCAGTCCCGTTTTGGGGGCAAGCCAGTCAAATTATAAGTAATTTGTCTACAATTGTCCCCAAAACGAAACTGCAGTACTAAAAGGGTTAATAGTAGCCGGATCGATACCTTGCCACCCGGTCCACACCCGAGATCTTTCATTATTATTTGATTGTTGCATTCGTCAACAACAGCTATAAATAGCTGTATCAGTTCTGCTCCCCCCCCCCCGCCCTTAACCCTTTTAGGAACCCAGTCCCGTTTTGGGGACAAACTATTTATAATTAGAGTGAATTGTCCCCACATATGGGAGTGCGGTGCTAAAGGGGTTAATACCTCTCCACACTCTTCTTGGCGTTCTTAGCTGCGTGGCGCAGCCGGATTCTCTGCGCCTCGTCCCTGTGCCACCTCGCCATAAAACAACAGCCCGCAGCTTCGGCGATCCCCCCATACTACTTCCCACTCTTCTAAAGCCACCCTCGACCATAACAAACACCGCGTCTCCAAAGGGCGGCTATCCGTGGACCGCTAGGCGGCTTGAAAAAACCCTGAGGTCGCCTGCTAGACAGTATGGACCCACAGTAACTAGTTATGTTCGCTCCGCCAGACATGGCCCCAGCCATCGCCCCCCAACGGGTCAGTCGCTCATTGGTCGTCCGCTGTACGGCCCCCGCAAAGAGGAGGCGGCGTTTGCGGGTGGGTCTCGTCTCTACGCTCTCTCGAAGTAACTGTGTCTTCTTCTTGAGGGCATTTTGGCGTACGATATGATGAGGTAAGGTGTTGTTAGGAGCGTTGTCCGCGCTGGGAAGCCACAATCAATGATCAGCCGTAGGAGGAGATAGCGTGGTGTGCCGTTCGGAGCTCAGCGAAGTGCTCCTGGCCGAGAGTCTCACGTCACACACCCAATCCAGCAGGGGTTTCCATCACCTCGGCCTTGTTATTACGGGGGACCATAGTTAATAGGACCAAATATTGTTTGGAGAAATAAATGGTTAAATATATACCAGGTAGGTTTTTATGTATACCACAGGTCCTATTAACTATGCCCCCCCGTAATAGCATGCGCGCCTTCAGAGTGAACGGAGCCGCATACAGCTCCCGCTTCAAGCGATTGATTGCAGCATGCTCTCTCTTGCGAGTTGGATCCGTCGTGTATTGATCCCTGGCATAAAGTCCGTGCTTTCTATACGTCAAGACCGCCCAGATACAAAAAAGCTGCATCGTCTGCCTGTATATAATACCTTTTTGCTTGTCTTATTTTTTTTACCGAGGTATTTCTTCTCCACTCCAGAGTTGTAGGAGCCTGTCCTGCGACCACGGACTGCATTGCATTGTGGCGATGAGTTAATGTGATAACAACAACACAACCTCTCTGCCCTGTAATGTTTCGATGACGAGCGGTGAGGTCTGAAGTGTCTCGCTCGGTGTCCGCAGTACCCTCGTAGGAGCATGGTTTTCGTTTCCATTCGGAGACGGTGAGGCCTGCTATTACGAGGGACCATAGTTAATAGGACCTATATGGTACAGATAAAAAGCTACGAGGTACCTGGTATATATTTAACCATTTTTACTAACAATATTTGGTCCTATTAACTACTGTGTATGGTCCCCAGTGATACTATACCAGGTATCTCGGTGTGTCGTATAGTTCTGTGACCACAGCAGTTTGAGCTTTTATACCTGGTGTCTATCTGTGTGTGAGTGTCTTCTTCACATTAAACCGTTCTTTCTACCCGTCGACATCCAGCACAACCGGTGTCCGTGCCGATTCTCCAATCCTAGAAGAGATACAAGTTCTGTGGTCACAAAGCTACTCCACAGATCTGTGTAGGATTAAAGAATCGGCACGGACATTGGTTGTGCTCGATCTCGACCAGTAGCAAGAACGGGTCAACATAGAGAACACACACACGAACATTTATTTACCTTTTTCGTCTCACCTGTGCGATCCACCCACCGGTACTTTCAGCTGTATTTTGTTTTTGATCATGATCGCATACGGCAGAAACACGACGGATGTTATCACACCAAAAACACGAGGTGTGAATACGTATACCCGTGCCCGGGTACGACCAGTTTTTACGTACTGCTCTGGTGTGAAACATGCCGGCGTTCCCGGTGGCTTCGTAGGTAGTCGGCGTGCCTGCCAAGATCCCTTCTGTGGGTTCAAGTCTCACCGAGTGCATGCGCTCGTAGGGACTTTTTCTCGCATGAGAACTGATAGGCGGAAAGCGCGAAAGCGTAAGTAAGCTATCATGCACTTGATGAAAATCGACGAGCACTAGTGGGAATGCTTATACTAGTACGGGGGACCATAGTTAACAGGACCTATGGTATGCATAAAAACCTATATATTTGACCAATTTTACTAACAATATTTGGTCCCATTAACTATGTTCCCCCGTAATAGTAGTAATCCATCCCTATGCGCGACAAATAGTGAAGGCTCGTACCGGGGGGTGGGAAGGGACGACACCTGTGACCACGGCTTGTCCAGAAACAAAACGCTGAGGGGGTAAAACCTTCTGGAAATTAAAGGCGATGATGAAAAAAAACGAAGAGTGAGATATCTGGGGGAAAATCGAAAATCGTCATGCCAGCTCAGTCAACATCGCAAGTCTCGCCTATCAATAGTTCGCCCGTCAAATGTCAACACGTCAGCACTATTAAAAATTAATAGTCTACTTCCCTGTCACTGACGTGGTTGTACTCAACGTTGTACGTGTATTATACGAAGTATATGCTGTACCTACCTGTATAACAGTATACGGCATTGGTTGACCCTAACCTCGATAACATGGTTGATATATATCATGTATAGACTACCAGAATATCTGGCACGTACCTGGTAGCTATGACGGGGGGCCATAGTTAACAGGACCAAATATTGTTAGTAAAAATGGTTAGATGTATAGTTTTCTTTGTATACACCACAGGTCCTATTAACTATGGTCCACCTTAATAGTGCATTCCGAGAGCTTCCCCGGGGCGTTAGGGTTAAGTTGTTATTATTATTGTTAATATTGAGAATAGCGTTACCTATAGGCTTTATTTGCAAAAAAAAAATAATAACAAAAAAAAAAGATTCAATTGTTGAGAGCGCCTTCCAGCGTGGGTAGGCACACTTCGATGCGAGTCGACGAGGGAAGAAAAGGCTGAAATATTCTCGCGATAAAAATGAAGGCACGTACCGTAGCGGGAAGGGGGCAGAAGAGCCTGCTATGTGACCCCAGATCTGAGTTACGAGTTTGTTTGTTTTTTTCTCATCCCATTTATTTTCTTCGCAAATCTTCTTCTCTCTCTCCTTCCAACTCGTAACTCAGTTCCGGGGTCACATAGCAGGCTCTTCTCCCCCCTTCCCGCTACGGTACGTGCCTTCATTTTTATCGCGAGAAGATTTCAGCCTTTTCTTTTCTCTCTCTTTTCTCTCTCTCCTTCCAACTCGTAACTCAGTTCCGGGGTCACATAGCAGGCTCTTCTCCCCCCTTCCCGCTACGGTACGTGCCTTCATTTTTATCGCGAGAAGATTTCAGCCTTTTCTTCCCTCGTCGACTCGCATCGAATTGTGCCTACCCACGCTGCAAGGCGCTCTCAACAATTGAATCCTTTTTTAGTTTTGCAAATAAAGTCAAAGTCCGACCCACCTGGGGCTCGAACCCAGGACTCAAACAAGTAGAATTCGAGGTTAACCACTTGAACCACCGGGGCGACCGGCTTCGAAGGAGAGAGAGAAGAAGATGGGCGAAAATAATAAATGGGATGAGCAAAAAAAAAAAAAAAAAGCGGAGGGCTGCCTGGAGGGCGTTTTTTGCTTTTTATTCTTCGTTTTGCTTTGGTTTTCGCTTGTTCTTCCCGTAGGTTCGTATTAATAGTTTCACTCTGTTCACATGCGGTGGTTTCGTTTATTGTTAAGATCATGGACAGCGGGACACTTTGTATCCCTGGGCAGGTCTGCCTATTAAGCCGGTACTCATTGGTACTCACGTTGATGTTCGCTTAGAGATAGAAGAGCCGCTTCATTCCTTTCGTGCACGACGGAGACTGGGACCACGCTAGTGCCTCTCTGGAAAACCCCTGGTTTTTCGCCTAAGATACGCCTTCCAAGTACTTCAAATACGTTCCCAGCGCCAGAACCCAGGTAATTACCGGGCTTTCAACCTCATACAAAGCAGTATCATAACATAACTGCTCTTGCTTTTCATTGTCCCTGCCACATCATCTGCAGTCTTTGCTCTCCTCCTGAGGGGGGCATTGCACCTTTCTTTCCGTTTCTCGTTTTTTTCCCGATTAATTTTTCTTCTCCTCGTGTGTTTTCTTTCGAGTTTTCTCTCTTTTTTTTTAGAGGGTGAATGGATGTCGTGCCTGTCGTATCCAGCACGATGAACATGGCATTGTATCGTCTGCTCTATATCTACTGACTGCATACGTAACAAATGGAGCATATCTCTGCTGGCTGTGTCTTATTTCTGTGACCACAAAGAGCTTTTATGTCTATCTCTGTAGGATTGACCAATCGGCACGGACACTGGTTGTGCTTGGATGTCGACGGGTAGAAGCAACGGGCTAATGTGAAGATTACACAGACTTATATATATATATATATATATATATTATTTTATTTTTCCCATCCCATTCATTATCTTCGCACATCTTCTTATCTCTCCTTCCAACTCGTAACTTAGATCCGGGGTCACATAGCAGGCTCTTCTACCCCCTTCCCGCTACGGCACGTGCCTTAATTTTTGTCGCGAGAAGATTTCAGCCTTTTCTTCCCTCGTCGACTCGCATCGAATTGTGCCTACCCGCGCTGCAAGGCGCTCTCAACAATTGAATCCTTTTGATTTTGATTTTTGCAAATAAAGTCAAATGTCGACCCACCTGGGGCTCGAACCCAGGACTCAAACACAAGTAGAATTCGAGGTTGACCACTTGAACCACCGGGGCGACCGGCTTGTCGGCTTCTAGTATGATGACATGGCATTGCGTTGCCCACTGCAGTGCTTACTGCATACCAGGTACCTGGTACGTGGCAACGTAGTATCTCTGTGGCGTAGCTTTGTGACCACAGAACTTGCATCTCTTCTAGGATTGAAGAATCGGCACGGACACTGACTGGTTGTGCTGGATGTCGACGGGTAGAAAGAACGGTTTAATGTGAAGAACACGCACATACATGTGGTTAATGCAACACGTCATCATTGGCGATTGTGAATTGGTAATAATATAATCTTGAAACACACATCTTGATGAGATGCAGCAGCACCGGGTTTTCATATCATTACCTCGACAATGCGATATCTGTTCGTGTGTTCTTCACATTAAACCGTTCTTTCTACCCGTCGACATCCAGCACAACCAGTGTCCGTGCCGATTCTCCAAACCTAGAAGAGATACAAGTTCTGTGGTCACAAAGCTACGCGCCACAGAGATACTACGTTGCCACGTATGCAGTAAGCACAGCAGCAGTAGACAATGCAATGCCATGTCATCATACTAAATACGACAGGCACGACATACACATTCTATGAAATAGAGAAACGAAAAGAAACAATCAAAGAGAAAACTAAAACGAAGAAGACAAATCGAAAGCGAAAAAGAAAAAAATGAAAGAAAAACTAGAAGAAACGATCTGTCGTGGCCCCCGGTGGCCAACACTTAAAAATGAACGAGCTGGAAAAACAATAAAAAATATCAAAAACACCACTGCTTGTAAGCAGAGTAAGACAAAGAGCCAAGGAAAAAAAAGCGAAGGGAAAATAACAGGCAGACCAAAGCCCAAAGCACCCTCCAGGTGGCGGCAGCAGTTTGTGGTACGAGTAGTATAGCCAGGGTCTCCCTACTAATCCACCTGTGGTACCTTGCTACCCAGACTGCCGTCTCCGCCCTGCGTTCGTCAACTATGCCCAGCCCCTTGGCGTCAGACAACACGAAACGAGCAGAGCAGGTTCGTCATCCAACCACGCCACACGACTCCTTCAATACGGCTTACCAATCAAAAAAAGGAAGAGAAATAAATAAAATGAAAATCACGGAGAATCAGCGCAAGAAAGAAGAAAAACAAAACAAAAAGAGAAGACAAGTGAAGACCACGTTCGAACCAGCTGCACCAGTTGGTCGCACTATTACGGGGGACCATAGTTAATAGGACCTATGGTACACATAAAAACCTATATATTTGAACATTTTTACCAAAAATATTTGGCCCTATTAACTATGGTCCCCCGTAATAGTAGTATTTTTTTTATTTTTTTATTTTTCATATATTATCCTACTTCCTAGTCGGCCTGGTGCCTTGCTACCCTGTCTACCATCTTCTTCCTACTTTCCTCTAGCGCAGTTTCCCTTCTACTCCTCCTGTTCCCCCCCCGCTCCGCATTTTCCCTTGGTCGGGTTTTCTGCCACTTCTCCTGTTGCCCCCCCCCCCCATTCCCTTGGACACCATCCACGGCGGATGCGCGGCGCTGCCTACTCATCTCAGCCTCACCCGCGTGCCACCTCACCATGAACCGTTCGGCTGCTTCAAGGATCCCCCGGTACCATTTCCCCGCCTTTTTTGCTGCAGCGGACCACAACGCGGTCTCCACTCCAAACACGAAGGGTGCAACTTCCGTTGACCCTTCGGTGGCTAGGAACTCCCAAAGGTCTTCGACTATGCATCTATGCCAAGTCTTACACTGTCCACCTGGTCTCGGGTTCTCCCCACCAGCTATCGTCCCGAGCATTACCCGACTGGCTAATCGCTCCTTGCTTTGCCGTGCCACGCCCTCCGCAAAGAAGAGCCGCCGTTTCCGAATGGTCGCTTCGATGCTCTCGCAACGTGTCATCTTGAGGGTCTTCGCGTACGAGAGGGTGGCATGGTCAGTACGAAGTGGGCGCTGTGGAAGACAATGACTCGAAAGAGGACTTGGTGGTGAGCCGTTCGAAGCTTGGCAAAGTGTTCCGCTCTGAGGGTCTACGTCACACACCCGTACAGCAGGGTCTCAATCACCTCGGCCTTCAGCATTCGGACTTTAAGGCTAAGGGGGGCGGTCGTCCTATCATACAACTCCGGGCCAAACCGTTTGGGGCACATGCTCGCATGAGGCGGATCCGTCGGTTGATTTCGAGCGAGAGGTCATCTACACATCTACGGCGACTGAAAGTATATATCTTGAAAAAATATCCTGATGAATTTAATGCACGAGTATCTCTATATATAATACACACTGAGTAGGATGTGCTCGTAACAATAATACCAGTTACTCGTACAGAAGTACAACTATTTATATGTGCGTTTGATATCATCTGTTATGTAGGTACAGCACCCGGTATGTGTCTCTCGATGGGCCGGGAGACGGAATAATACCTGGTGCCAGTACCGTATAGCACTATCACACTGGGTGATAATATAACACACCCCCTGGGACGCGGTTTTCGGAGGCACACATGACGAAAATGGTGGATTTGGAAAGACTTCGGCGAAAAGGTTGCATACACGCATCACTCGGCGTATATATACGCCCTGCCCACATACATACATTGTCGAGAAACCCACAGCAGCTTTGGAAATCGCCCGAGGGGGTGTGTTATATCATCACCCTAGTGTGATAGTGCCATACGGTTATACATACATGCGCATAGGGCGTATAGGGGACACGGAGACGCAGGGCACACGGCGGCAAGGATCACAGACGGGGTACAAAAGAGCGTAGACACGATGACTCACTGGATGAGACTGATGGTAGATTCGTATATTCGGCGAATTAATTGTGTCATCAGGGTGAGTCTTAACCCCCCCCCCCCACAGAGCATTAGAACGAACCGAATGGGATAATATTTGCTGCTTGAATTGGTGTTGATTGGTTATGGGAAACGAATATATATAGATTCAGTGCAGCCCGAGAAAAACAGTATATATCTAGGAAGAAGAAGACGAAATGTTGCACGCTTTTTTCTTGTTTGGGAGGACCGAAAACGGCCCGACCGAACGGGAACACAAACACCAGATTATTTTGATGTAGATAGACACCACCGAAGATGTACGTGGACACCAATTTTGCCGTGGTATGTGCAAAAGATGCCGTTCGTGCCGATTCGGCTGGCGGGGCCCAGGATTCTGCATGGACCCAAGCACCTTCTTTTACATAGGAACGGAACGAATGACCACGAACAGCCTCGTTCCCTTCCGCTCGCTCCGATGCTCTCTGGGGGGGGTTAAGACACACCCTCAGCTGCTTCATTCTGAATCAGGAATGCCCTGCGAATCGTGAGAGCCAATGAAATCGTGAAGCAAGAGAATGCACATGCAGCTGTTATTTGTATGTGCGTACATACTTGTACGGTATGATACTACTCTGTATATCGAATGTTGCATATTTACATACAAAATTACTCCTGTTTTTTTGTCTAAACTTAAATATGTAGACCAGGTACGACGTATGTAAGTACCCTGGTATGCATTTAGGATACCTTGGTTGTGGTATGCGGTAGCTTATACAGGTCTGCGGCTATTGTGGGGTTTCATATATTGTGGGGTTTCGTATTATATATCGGGGCATTATTTAGTATGCCTCGTGGATGGAGGGATGGCGCTGCTCCTCCCGGAGCCGTCGATGGTGTTAATGATACGGCCCAGGCTTTGATGATAATGATACTGCCTGTCTATATGTGAGTGGTGCAGCCGGTGACAATCTTGGTGCGGCTTACCTCCTGTGTGTGGTTTATGTGGTGGGGTCTCTGACAGAACGGTATTGACCCAACCTGGTGTGTGTGTTGTGTTTGGCTTATTGTACGTACTAGTATTTTTTTTGCTCTTCCTCAACGATCACGGTGTAGACCACGCGTGTATCACGTGCACGCGCCCGACAGCTCCAGGATCCTGTGATCAAACATACCTGGTACCTGGTATTATATACTATCTGGTATTACATATTACATACCTGGCACGAGGTACTGGGTACATTACAGCAGTAGATACAGATGAGAAGGAGGCATCGGCAGAACGGCATAGGACAGCTGCAACCACGACCACAACCGTTGACGCCAACGCGCGCGCGCAGAATGGCAGGGAAGAGGGGGGCAAAAGGGAGACGAGGGGGAATGGGGGGGGGGGAGGGGGGGGGGCGGTCTGCCCAACAGACTGAAGCCTGGGTAAGGCCATCATCGTCATGATGCACTCCCTTCTTTGGGACCCAAGTAACTAGCATGGTGCCACAAGGGCAACTTGCGTGTCTGTATGCTCCAGTGCCTGCCTTTCGTGTTTTATTTACCCCCCGCCCGTGTTGCCCCTTTTTGTCCCTTCTTTTTTATCTTTCTTTCTTTCCCGTTTGTACCTTTTTGTGTATCTGTTTATATCTTCCGTTTTGCTTTTTTGCTTTTTGCTATCTGCTTTTGCTTTTTTGCTTCGCGTCATCTTCTTGTTTAGTGTTTTGTCTGCTATTACGGGGGGCCATAGTTAACAGGACCAAATATTGTTAGTAAAAATGGTTAAACATATAGGTTTTTATGTGTATCATAGGTCCTGTTAACTATGGTCCCCCGTAACAGTCTCTTTTTTGCTTCCCGCGGGTCCTTAGTGGAGTGCGTATGCTTGTTTTTTTGTTTTTTGTCTCTGTTTTTACACCTCTCGCGATCGATGCGTGCGAGCCTGAAATCTGCGAAAATTGCGCGTTCTCTTGTGTGTCCTTTCTTGATTTCTTGCTTTCTATTATTGCTTCCTTGTGCCTGACTTGAAATTATTTTTCTCTCTCTTCCCTCTATAGGGTGTATGTGTGATTTTTTTCGATTTTTAGGTTTCCATTTTTCGACATCGAGTTGTTATTTTCATCCTGTCTATTTTTTCTGGCTAGTTTTATATGTGGTCTTCTCTGTTTCTGTGGTGACTTGTACAGCGTACAGTAGTACCGCATGTATCTGATACGTACGCGCGCGGGCCTCCTTTTTTCATGGTTTGTCTGAGGCGTAGATGTGCTTCAGTTGTCGTGTGTCGTGTGTGCTACATTTTGCTTGTTTTGCTTTTTTACCGAGGTATTTCTTCCACTCCAGAGTTATTGGAGCCTGTCCTCTGCGACCACGGACTGCGCTGTATTGTGGCGACGAGTTATAACCCCCCTTTTAGAACCGCAGTCCCGTTTTGGGGACAAACTATTTGAAATTTGACTGGTTTGTCCCCAAAACGGGATTGCGGTTCAAACAGAATTAATGTGAGAACAACAACACCTAAATGTTAAGATCACGGACAGCGGGACACTCTGTATCCCTGGACAGGTCTGCCTATTAAGCCGGCACTCGTTGGTACTCACGTTGATGTTCGTTCAGAGATAGAAGAGCCACTTTATTCCTTTCGTGCACGACGGAGACTGGGACCACGCTCGTGCCTCTCTGGAAAACCCCTGGTTTTCCACCTAAGATACGCCTTCCAAGTACTACAAATACGTTCCCAGTGCCAGAACCCAGGTAATTACCGGGCTTTCAACCTCATACAAAGCAGTATCATAACAACAACGACAACAACAACAACAACAACAACCGGTATATATAAGTATACATAAAACCGCTCGTGCTCGTAATAGCAATGTCTACATTCTTATCTGGCATACCGACATTCTGCATTTATTTCGCCTATTTATTAGCAATAACATACAGTACCGGGTATCTGGCGAACATTTATTTGCCACGAGCGGGAGAAATCATATCCATAGACTCAGGAGCCTACGTCCTCGGAGTGACTCACACTGTAATGACGGTCAGAGACAGGCCCGACTAGGGTGGGAGAAAAACGAACCGGGTTCGAACCGGTACACGAAAACTTGATAAATAAGTGCGGTCAGGGGTTTCCTCTCATCTCGCTCTCCGGGACGCGAAAGAATACATACACCACGAGTGTTCACATTTTAATGCCAAATATTGGTTCGGTTCCGCTGGGGGGTTTTCAGCTAAAACTTGAGCTTCTTCGAGGAATGTCAATGAGCCAGTGGTCGACGTTGAAGCTCGTGTTAAACATTGTCGGACGGCAACGTCACAGCAAAAACAGGTATTAATAGTAGTCACATGCCCGGTGTGGTGTCATGCACAAAGCACCTGGTACCACTCTGTACTCAAAGATAAGGACAAATTGCATTGAATATTAAATATACAAGCGGTACCCATAAATTCAGGGACGGGATGGTATATATGTATATATATAATATATATATGTATATATAAGTATATATAAGTTAGACTCGCAACAAGGTTGAGGCGTTGCGGCAGCGTTCGTGATTCTTCTTCCATGCCTGCTGAACACCTTCCATATTTACTATTACGAGGGACCATTAGTAAATAGGACAAAATTTTGTTAGTAAAAATAGCGAAATATATGGGGTTTTGGCTGTACCGTAGGTCCTGCTTACTATGCCCCCCCCGTAATATTGTCGCAGCAGTTGTCTTATCAACAGCGGCAGAAGAGCTATTGCGGGGGACCATAGTAAATAGGACCAAATATTGTCGGTAAAAATAGGTAAATATATAGGTTCTTGTGTGTACCGTAGGTCCTATTTACCATGGTTCCCCGTAATAGCAGCTTGCAGCTTGCTGCGATCTGTGACTTGCGCTGCAGTTGTAGCCTCACCACGTTAATAGCGTACCTAGTAATATTTACTATCCTACCGCAGGAAGCACATATATACTTCGTATATCGACAGCAAGGACAGAAAAAAGGTACACGCACTACGCGTTATTATATCAAGTTGTACTCGTACGTCAAGACGGATGGAACGGAAATACATCAGGAGGGGGAATAATAGGAGGGGGAGGGGGAGAGAAGGGGGGGGAGAGGGGAAGAGGAGGAGGAGGGGGGAGGAGGGTGAGGAGGGGGAGGAGTGAGAGGAGGAGGAGGAGGAGGAGGAGGAGCAGGAGGAGGAGGAAGAGGATGAGGAGGAAGAGGAGGAGCAGGAGGAGGAGGAAGAGGAGGAGGAGGAGGAGGAGGAGGAGGAGGAGGAGGAGGAGGAGGAGGAGGAGGAGGAGGAGGAGGAGGAGGAGGAGGAGGAGGAGGAGGAGGAAGAGGAGGAGGAGGAGGAGGAGGAGGAGGAGGAGGGAGGGGGGGGGGTACTCACTATCATGCATAGTCATACGACCGTAGACCCCCGCATCTCTGCGGTGCCAGGACGGACCATGTCCGGTTTTCACCGACCAGGCAGACATTGCTCGCACCAAGTGCGAGGCGCCGTGAGCCGTTGGGCGAGTTGCATGAAGGGGGAGCTGCATACTCTCACGGGGGACCATATTCAATAGGACCTGCGGTACACACAAAAACCTATATATTTAGCTATTTTTACTGTCATTATTTGGTCCTATTTACTATGGTCCCCCGTAATCAGAGGAGGGCCGGGGGGGGGCGAGGAGAAGGAGGAGAGGAGGGTATAGGTGCTTCTTTAATTGTCGATCGGTCCCGCAGGTAAAAGGTACCAGGTATGCTTCTTCATGCTACAACAAGCTTTGTATAAATCACACCTGGCACAATTGAACCATACAAAAAAGAACTATTACGGGGGACCATAGTTAATAGGACCAAATATTGTTAGTAAAAATGGTTAAATATATAGGCTTTTATGTATACCATAGGTCCTATTAACTAGGGGCCCCCCGTAATAGTATGCATGGGACACAAAAAATTAGAAGCCGAAAACACTAACAATATATTTTTATTGGTGGTACTTACCTGGCATTGATTTTCTCTCAACAAGACGGTAACTTGTGTCCGTTAAGTTATACAGAGGCGGGGTCCCCCTGCCACGGTGCAGACAAAAGGGGTCGACACGCGGCAAGTGTTTAGCCAAGCTCATGCCACCGACCAGGGAGCCCAGTAGGTGAGCCCCGCACCAGGCACTACTGATCCACGCGCACTCCCGCACCTCCGAGCGACCGCCCACCCGCCGTCAAGTACCGAAAGATGTTCGCTCTTCGACGCCGACAGGGGCCTCCAGAGGGGCATTGCCACACAGAGAAGGCGAGGCAAACCACTACGTCCGGCGCTCAAGTACAGCAGCAACATACATGACTATTATCTGTTTTCGTCCACGTCCCGTACGCAGACCCGCAAGCGGGGATTTCCGTGCATGTACATGCATGCGTGTAGGCACACTGATCGAATGTGTAGGACTGGTGCAACGATATGTGTATCCATGTTGAAGATCATGCTGCACATTGTCTGATGGCAAGAGGAATAATAATAATAAAAATATGTGGGGGGGGGGGGGGGGGAAGGTATGATGCCATTACTTACACTGCCGCGTTTTACTGTAGGTCACTCGGGCGAGTGGCTCCGAACCTCGCTCGAGAAAAATTGGGCTCCGAGAAAATATGTTTGCTGGAACGCTGGCGCAGCGTAACTAGCCCTCACGTGGCGATGTTACGTGTCGGGAAACCCAAGAGAAATCATTTCAAGAGACTGCAAAGCAATGTAGGGTGGTCACTTGGGGCCGAGCGGCTCTGAGCAGGCGAAACCGAGAAGCACCCTGAAACACGACCCCTTCACCGAAGCGCCCTCAAGCAGGTCAGTCGTAGATGGACAAGGTGGCTGCTGCTCCCACCTTCGAGGCGAGAAAGCGTGGCAAGCACAATACGCAGGGTGTGAGTGCGTCGACGAGAGTCAGCAGCAAGCTCGATGCGCGTCGGTGTTGGAAAGCTTTAGACGCCTCAGGAAGAAACTTAAGAGACAGTCGTGACAGACGACAGCGCCAGGGACAACGCGAGTGAGTAAAAATCAGTAAAACGTCAACGAGACGCGGGGGCATTGCGATAAGTATCAGCGCGAACCAAACAGGAGTCGGGGGGGAGGGAGGGAGGGGGGGGAGGGGGGGGGGGAGGGGGGCATTCAGAGACCGTCAAGAGTCAAAAAGTCTCCTGCAAGCGGGCCCGAGCTGAAAATATATAAATTGTATTAAAAAAAAAAACAGAAATATGATGTCATTGTGTTACTACCGTTATTAATAGTGTCACCTTGCAGAAGGATCCTCCTGGGACTTTTCGACGCCGGTGAGTTAAACAGTGGATAAACGCATCGCCTAGCGAGGCGCCGAACTGGGCTCGTCGCGGGGAGAGCGCGGTAAGAAAAGGCTAGAAGACAGCGAAACGTCGTGAGGGGTTGCAGTACGGCGGGTTGTGGAACCCTCCGTGCGTGCGAAAGGGTTCTCTATTTCGGGAGATAGATTAGGAGACGGAACAGCGCGTGATCGTCACGGTTTCTTGGCAGGGAAAAGGGAGGGACAGAGCCCCCTTCTCTGCGCAACTCCCCGGGTACCAAAATATCGACTGATCGGCTTACCGACCAACCAACCAACCGACCGAACGATCGACCGATCGATCGATCGATCGATCAAATAACATACTAACAGCCCGAAGGACAAACCGACCGAAAAAAACGAACGACCAGGCGACAGAAATACAGATAGATGAACAAGTGGACAGGCCGTCACACAGACATACAGACAGACAGACAGACAGACAGATAAACCGACTGACCAAGTCATCGATCGACCCACCGACGGAACGACCGGACGATCGATTGATCGACCGGCCGACCGACCGACCACCAGAGAGACAGGCAGGCAGATAGATAGACAGGCAGACAGGCAGACAGGCAGATAGACGGACAGACAGACTGACCGTCATACCGACCAACAGACCGACCGATATACCGACCAACAGATCGACCGACATACCGACCGACGGACCGACCGACGCAGACAGCCAGACTGAGAGACAAGAATACATACATACCGACGGAGCGCCAGCTTTACTGCCGTTTTCGTCGTGTGACATTAGCCGGCGTTTTTTACTAATCCATCGGTTACACACGGATGACGTAGCACTGCTCTCTACCGCTTTCAGGCGCCGTCTGTTCCTGGCCGCCGCTATAGCAGAGGTGTCCGGC
The DNA here is from genome assembly GCA_031213475.1 of Nereocystis luetkeana. Lineage (NCBI taxonomy): Eukaryota > Phaeophyceae > Laminariales > Laminariaceae > Nereocystis > Nereocystis luetkeana. The sequence continues at coordinate 9,144,562 of JARUPZ010000005.1, forward strand.
ACTCCCCCCTTGCACAATGTAGACAAAAATCAAATCCTTGTGGAGACATTGCAAGGTGTAGAAAACCCCACAACGTGCCAGCAACAACCTCTCAATTCGGTGCGCCTCACGGTGTACTACTGCATGCAGTACATCGCTCAATGTCTCCACTCCTGAGATATTTCGCCCCCACATTGTGCGAGGGGGGGGGGGGGGGGTCCCGGGCCACCTGTGCTATTTTTATATGAGCTTTTACGTCGAAATCTAGGGCTATCATACGTAGTTTATGATATTCGGAGTACAGCCGTGGGCACCCCGACTTAACCCTTTTAGAACCGCAGTCCCGTTTTGGGGACACTCGACTTAAATTTTAAGTAATTTATCTCCAAAACGGGACTGCGGTCCTAAAAGGGTTAAGAGAGGACACGCGAAGAAACGAATACAGTTTAGCTGAGGCCAAATCGGCTGGACCCGCCTACGCCAAAGCTACGCACCACTCTGGCCCAAAATACAAGGAACATTTATACAGGACTATAGGCCACCAAGCGCTCTTTCTATTTACGCCCAGGGTGATATTTCCCACGGTGAATGAGAGAGAAGGCTATTACGGGGGACCATAGTTAACAGGACCTATGCTATACATAAAAACCTATATATTTAACCATTTTTACGAACAATATTTGGTCCTGTTAACTATGGCCCCCCGTAATAGATCTATTACGGGGGGCCATAGTTAACAGGACCAAATATTGTTCGTAAAAATGGTTAAATATATAGGTTTTTATGTATACCATAGGTCCTATTAACTATGGTCCCCCTGCACCACACCTCTCTTGAATCGGGGTACCCCCCGTAAGCGATGGGTTGCATCCCTCTTCTGTTCTGGCCTCCAGCACCTTACGCGCGCTCTCTACGGGCGGTATACCGCATCACACTGGGTGCGTTCTGTCACTATTATTCGTGAAATTCTTCAGAAAGAAGCAAAAATATCAAGTTCGTTAACATTCCAATACTTGGAACAAACAAAACCAGGAAAATATGGAAGATTGAAAAATTGCGCGAAACAGATGCCGAAAAATTGGAAAAAAAAAGCTCTCCGATAAGAATGACCCTAAGTAGGACCTACGATACGCACAAAAACCTATACATTCCCCTATATTGCTACGAACAACATTTGGTCCTATTTGCTTTTTTTTTTTTTTTTTGGTCATCACTTTTATTTTCCAGCCAAACTCGTAGGAGGTTTTACCCTCAGCGATCTTACGGACAAGCCGTGGACACAGGTGTCGTCCCTTCTCCCCCCCCGGTGTAAACGCGCCTTCATTTTTTGTCGCGGATTGGGTTCAGCATTCATTCCCGCTGCTCGTCGATTTCCATCCAATCTATATAGCTAACTCAACACGCTTTCGCTCTTTCCGCTTACTATCATTTGTTTAGAAAGAAAAAGTCTCCGCGTACGAGCATGCACTCGGAGAGACTTGAACCCACGAAATTGATCTTGACAGGCACGTGGACCACCGATCATACCAAGCCACCGGGGACTACTGTAAGCAAAAAAAAATAGAGTCAATGAATGATGAAAACCGTGTTTGTGAGGCACGCCTTTTTGTTTTCCCCGTGCGTGCCTCATGCGTATAGTACACGCGCCGCGTGTGTCCACTTTTTTTTCGAATAAGTTTCGTGCGAAAAGCTGCGGGTTATTTTTATACTGAAAACCTTCCGCACGTTTGTACGTAGGTAGGTGTCGTTGCGCTGGAAAGTTGAAAAAAAAACGTGATAAAGGAAAGAAGAAAAAAGAGGTGGATAAAAGTAAAAAAACTAATCCATAAAGGAAAAGAGGTGGATCAAAATCGCATACGAGTATTGACTTAGAAAACGTACAAACAGGCCAAAATGGAAGGAAAGGAGGAGGAGGAGACGGAGGAAATGAAAGAGAGAATATTCTGAACACCCTATCATGCAACTTTTTCCCGAAAAAGAAAACTGGGTTCACAGATTTTCCTCTACTACTTGCTTGCTGCTGCTATATGTAGTAGTATTATAGTAGTAGTAGTAGTAGTAGTAGTAGTAGTAGTAGTAGTAGTAGTAGTAGCAGTAGTAGTAGTAGTAGTAGTAGTAGTAGTAGTAGTAGTAGTAGTAGTAGTAGTAGTAGTAGTAGTAGTAGTAGTAGTAGTAGTAGTAGTAGTAGTAGTAGTAGTAGTAGGAGCAGTAGTAGTAGTAGTAGTAGTAGTAGTAGTAGTAGTAGTAGTAGTAGTAGTAGTAGTAGTAGTAGTAGTAGTAGTAGTAGTAGTAGTAGTAGTAGTAGTAGTAGTAGTAGTAGTAGTAGTAGTAGTAGTAGTAGTAGTAGTAGTAGTAGTAGTAGTAGTAGTAGTAGTAGTAGTAGTAGTAGTAGTAGTAGTAGTAGTAGTAGTAGTAGTAGTAGTAGTAGTAGTAGTAGTAGTAGTAGTAGTAGTAGTAGTAGTAGTAGTAGTAGTAGTAGTAGTAGTAGTAGTAGTAGTAGTAGTAGTAGTAGTAGTAGTAGTAGTAGTAGTAGTAGTAGTAGTAGTAGTAGTAGTAGTATTAGTAGTAGTAGTAGTAGTAGTAGTAGTAGGAGCAGTAGTAGTAGTAGTAGTAGTAGTAGTAGTAGTAGTAGTAGTAGTAGTAGTAGTAGTAGTAGTAGTAAATGGTAGTAGTAGTAGTAGTAGTAGTAGTAGTAGTAGCAGTAGTAACACAATTATTATTTCTCTTGCCATCCGACAACGTGCAGCATGATCTTCAACATGGATCACTCATAACTTTCCCGAAAGAAGAAAACTTCTGAAACGAAAGGAAACCCATGCACTACGGGGAGGCATAGTTAACAGGACCAAATTGTTAGTAAAAATAAATGGCTAAATATTCAGGTTTTTATGTATACCATAGATAGGTCCTATAAACTATGGTCCCCCGTAATAGTACTTGAACAAAAGGCCCCCCTCATTCAGATCGTGTTATCGCGCCTCTAAACCCTTTCAAAGGTTGTATTCATACGACAGATAGGTTCACCTTAATTTTTCCGAGGCTCCCCCTCACTTGAGGAGCTCCATCATATCTCATCCGACAAAATGACCTCAGCAAAAAAAAATCAAATGGCTTCCCGCGATGAAAAATCCCATGGACCAAGTATACAAAAACGCCATTTTTTCCAAACGAGATTGACGTCCCGACAGTTTTGGGTTTAGGAGGCCCGTCAGTCAGAATAAAAAAAAGCGGAAATGTGCTACCTCTACCGTAGGAAAGCGTCATTAGTATAATAATAGTATATACTCGGAGTATAAATAATATAGCCGAAGCTCATCCTGCACACTGTCGGGATGGCAAGCATTTATTTTAACAACAATAATAGTAATGGAAAGCTTTGGGCGTCTCGGGGTAGAGGGCAGCAAGTTCATCAACAAGCTATTATTGTAGTGGGGGGCGGAGGGATGGTGGGTCGATGGGGAGGAAAGGATTGGTGAAGGAACGCCTATTATACTCCAAATCGTCTCGGTGACTACACAGACAGGTCGCCATTATTTCGAGGAGGGGGTATCACGATTCAGACTCCAGATTTTTATCAGGGGTCGTCAGGAAACGAGAAGGAGCGGGGGGGGATGAGGTGACAGACCCACACCGATGGCGTGGGGAGAGGGAGAGTTTGGATGCGGGTCAGGATTCAAGAGCAGAAGTATTACGGGGGACCATAGTTAACAGGACCAAATATTGTTAGTGAAAATGGTTAAACATATAGGTTTTTATGTATACCATAGGTCCTGTTAACTATGGTCCCCCGTAATAGTAACGAGTACATATATATTATTGAGATGTAGGAGGGGGAACAAAAACAACACATACATAAGAGTATCTATCGTAGATAATCAGGTATATTATATAGATAGGCTTGGTGTATAGGTTTCCTTCGTATGTATGTATGGGGAGATTTCTTCTTCTTTCAGGAATGTTCTGATTGATCACAACAACGTGAAAGCTCATTCATGCTGCACATTGTCGGATGGCAAGCCTACTAACAATAATGAGGGCCTTCCTTGTTCGGGGCACTTCCCGAGGATCGCGGTGAATCACTACCGTAACAACGGCAAGCAGCGAGGGGTAAAAGAGTCGCAAAAGCACCATAAAAAAGTGAAAAAAAAAAGAAGACCAAACCACACGGCAGTCCGAATGACGGCCAGCATATTTTATTTTTTTTGCTCGGTGAAGCACGGAAATTTCACCAGCACGGAAATTATCAAGACCCAAAAAAAGCACACGGCGAATCGAGAATGTGGCCGCTTTTTTTTCGCGAAGCAGGAAAACCGCGCGGTATAAACACACACGGCAATTTTACCACGGGAGAGGGATATCATCTCGCGCGCGGTTGGGTTCCTCTCTACTTCGCGATTAAAACAAAAAAACACCGCCGTTCGAGTCGCCGTGTGGTATTTTCTCGCGCGGTCACAAATTTTTCCCGTGATGGTCATACACAGCGGTTGCGGACACATGCAACAAAAAACGACGCGTCGTCATTCGCTTCGCCTATTACGGGGGACCATAGTTAATAGGACCGAATATTGTTAGTAGAAAAGGTCAAATATATATATTTTTTTATGCATTCCACAGGTCCTATTAACTATGGTCCCCCCGTAATAGTGTTTTTTTTTTTTTTTTCATGTTGCTTTTTTTTTTACGAATACCTGGTATTTTTTTTCTCGCCTGTAGCTCTCTGTGCTGATGTGGTTGTGATTAGCCGCGATTCCTGCCACCTTCGGGAAATGACCCGCGCACTATACTATTAACCCATTTAGAAGCGCAGTCCCGTTTTGGGGACAAACCACTAAAATTTCAAGTAGATTGTCCCCAAAACGGGACTGCGGTTCTAAAGGGGTTTTAATAGTAGGCCCTGGGTAGTAATAATGTGTGTCCATCCATGCACAGGAAGGACCGGCGACTGAACTAGAAAAAAAAAACAACGTTGAATGAAATAATCAAAACGCAGAATAACGACTACCCTGGTATATATTAATAACTACTGGTGTTACCTAATAATAAATATATCATTCCTCGGGCTGACCACGCGTGCATAGCTGTCGACTGCTGCTAAACTAGCACCTCATACCAGTCGAAAACAAGGGCCGCTGGGCTGGTGTACGCCCGAAGAGGTAAAAGCAGAGGTGCACTCACGATGGCAGGAGAAGGAAAATGCGAGGACGCAACTACGTGCTAACCCGGGAGACAAAAATCTGCGAAAAGCTGTGAAGATTGCCACTAAACAGCTCAAACGTGCGAGGACGGACGGAGTGCAGAAGTTCTTCGAGGAATACGCCCGTCAACTCGAAAGGCGTATCCAAGAAGGCGATCAGTTTTGGTTCTACAAGCACCTTAAGGAGATGAATGTGGAAGGAAAGAGGACTTTCCATTCGCAGTACATCAGGGACGAGGAAGGTAGATTACTACGAGACATAGGCCTCATCCGGGAACGATGGGTAAGGTGGTTCCAGAAGCTGCTAAACACCAAGTCATCGACCCTCGACCCGACTATCGTCGATGAGCTCAAGGTCTGGCCCTCGTGCAGTCCGCTGGACGACGTTCCGTCTAGATATGAGGTGAAAGACGCAATCAGGGCGATGGCGAACCGCAAGGCGGTTGGGCCTGATGGTCTCCCAGCTGAACTTCTGAAGGTCCTGGCCGACGAGGGAGACTCGGACACCTTGGGAAGCTTCTACGAGATTATCGTCGCTGTGTGGAGGGGAGGGGTCGTGCCGCAGGGATGGAAGGATGCAACGATTAAGGTGCTGCACAAGAAGAAAGACAGGACGGAGTGTGGTAACTACCGTGGCATTTCCCTTGTCGCGCATGCCGGCAAAGTACTCCTCAAAGTCATCGCGCGCCGACTCAGCGACTACAGCGAACGGGAAGGCATCCTGCCAGAGGAGCAGTGAGGCTTTAGGCCCGAACGATCGACGGTCGACATGATGTTCGTGGTGCGACGCTTGCAGGAATTGGCAAGGAAGAAGGACACTCAACTGTTCATGTGCTTTGTCGACCTCACCAAAGTCTATGACTCCGTCGACCGAACCCTCCTGTGGGCTGTCTTGGCTCGCTTTGGCGTGCCACCTAGAATGCTCACCGTTATCCGCCAATTCCACGACGGCATGCGAGCATGCGTGCGGCTGGATGACGGCGAGTGCTCAGATATGTTCGACGTGAAACAGGGCCTACGGCAAGGGTGTGTGCTCGCGCCATTGTTGTTCAACATGTTTTTTACAGCGGTGCTGCGTGTGGCGGAGAAACGTTTCGCTGCTGATAAAGTCATCACGGGCAGCTTGGTGTAACTCCAACAAAAGCAGGAGAAGAAGAAAAGGAAGAGGGGGAAGGCACGGGCCGGGCACGCCGACGGACAGGGGAATGATAAAGAGGCCCAGACACTGTGGGTTATGCTCTATGCTGACGATGCGGGCATAGTATCGAGATCATCCAACGGCCTGGAGAGAATGATGATGGTGATCGTGTCTGCATGTATGTGCCGCTTTCGGCCTGACGGCCTCGGAGGCCAAGACGGAGATAATGTGTCTGCAAACGAAAGATGGGGGGAACGTGCCGTTCACTGTCACCGCAGCCGGCCAAGTGTACAAACAAACGACCGAGTTTGTGTATCTGGGCGGGGCTATCAGCGCAGATTGGACGGGAAGAAGTGTCGAGGTAGCGCGTCGACTCCAGAGGGCATGGGTATGCTTCGGACGGTATAAGATGGAATTTTATGACCGCCCGGGCGTGCGCCTACGCCTGAAGGTGCGAATGCTGAGAGCCGAGGTGATCGAAACGTTGCTCTGCGGTTGCGTTACTTGGAGCCCGAGCAAGACTGATTACGGTAGGCTACGGGAGGTCCACCACAAGATGCTCCTCCGATGCATCGGCTGGCGAAAACGAAAGCGCGAAGACCACATTCTATCCTATGCTAGCGCGCTTCTCAGGACAAAGTCTGAGAGCGTTGAGACGACGGTACGCAGACGTAGGCTCTTGTTTGCGGGCTTTGTGACACGAATGGGAGAGGAGCGTCTGCCGAAGAGGGTGATGTTTGGGGAGATGGTTGGGGGTAAGGGTTACTCCGGAGGACAGGAGTGGGACTGGATGAGGTACCTTGAGGAGGACCTCAAGGAGTTCGGCATCAAGCTCGAAGGGTGGCGCGAGGCAGCACAGAAAGCCGGCAGATGGTTCCGACGGGTCGAGGAAGGGGCGGAGGCCTTCATGCGGAAATGGCATGCAGATGAGAAGGAGGCATCGGCAAAACGGCATAGAATAGCTGCGACCACGACCACAGCCGTTGACGCCAACGCGAGTGCGCAGAATGGCAGGAAAGAGGGGGGGGGGCGAAAGGGAGACGAGGGGGAATGGGGGGGGGAGGGGGGGGAGGCGGTCTGCCCAACAGACTGAAGCCTGGTTATGGCCATCATCGTCACGATGCACTCCCTTCTTTGGGACCCAAGTAACTAGCATGGTGCCACCTGGGCAACTTTGCGTGTCTGTATGCTCCAGTGCCTGCCTTTCGTATTTTCTTTCCCCCCCGCCCTTGGCTATCGCTTTTTTGTCCCTTCATTTTTTTCATTTTTCTTTCATTCCCGTGTGTACCTCTTTGTGTCTCTGATAGTATGGTCCGTTTTGCCTTTTTTGCGTTTTGCTATCTGCTTCTTCTGTTTTTGTTTTGTTTTGGTTTTTTTGCTTCGCTTCATCTTCTTTTTTAGGTTTTTGTCTGCTATTAATAGTCTCCTTTTTGCTTCCCTGGTGTCCGCAGTGGTGGAGTGCGTATGTATGCTTGTTTTTTGTTTTTGCCTCTGTTTTTACTACCGAGGTATTTCTTCTACTCCAGAGTTATTGGAGCCTGTCCTGCGACCACGGACTGCATTGTATTGTGAGTTAATGTGAGAACAACAACAACAACAACAATATTAATCACTACTGGTAATAAATATATCATTCCTCGTGCTGATCACGCGTGCATACCACGAACAAATATATGATGAGACATATACTCTGAACTTGAGCCCCCCAAAGTGTTCCAGAATAATATCTTCGGTTATTAATGTTGATATAGTACTACTACGAACAGTAGTTATTAATACTTATAGTACCTGGTATATACTGCTGGGCTGCATCCTTTGTTTACCTCCGTCTCCTTCCATCTTCCCTCCATCTTCTTCCTAATCACACCACCACAGGCAGCATTTTCGACGGGGAACAAACATACCGACAATACTCGCGTATACACTGCAATAATAACATTTTTTGTGGTGTGACACACCCTCACAAATCGTATGAGAACAACAGAACAACTGACTCACGCTGGGCGTTACTTTGTCAGATGGATGGCAAATAATGAGGAAATATATATATACCAGGTATATATATATGTATATATACTTCGAAGTATATACTTGGTATACCTGGTAAAATATATATATATAGACCTGGTATATAATACCTGGTATGTTATTATTCCTCTTGCCATCAGACAATGTGCAGCATGATCTTCAACATGGATCACTCATAACTTTCCCGAAAGAAGAAAACCTCGGAAACAAAAGGAAACCCATGCACCAAGTATATTATAGTTACGCGTAAAAAGTCGTCTCATGATTCGTGATCCAGTCACTTACGCACCAGGTAGGTATGTGTGTATGTGTATATGTATGTATGTGTATGTATATATGTATGTATGTATGTGTATGTATGTATGTATGTATGTATGTATGTATATTGTTTCCGAGGTTTTCTTCTTTCGGGAAAGTTGTGAGTGATCAATGTTGAAGATCATGCTGCACATTGTCGGATGGCAAGGGAAATAATAATAATACTACTAATAATAATAATAATAATAATAATAATAATAATAATAATAATAATAACAACAACAACAATAATAACAACAATAATAATAATAATAATAATAATAATAATAATAATAATAATAATAATAATAATAATAATAATAATAATAATAATATGTACTATTAATAGCACATACATGCCTATCTATGGGAAGGTGTTACCTACTGAGCTATAGGGGTATAAAAGATGGGTCGATTGCCCAGGCAGGGCAGTCCTTGTGACACTCTACCCCCCTCCCTCTGATCGGCGGTATCGATCTTTGGGGCGCCGGTATACCGTAGACGTCGACCGCCTACATTGACCTCTACCCGCCTCCTTTTTCCAATAATACCTTGGGAACCAGGGAGATAAGATGTCATTTTCAGAGGGACGCGCACGCGCAGCAAGTAAGTGTTCCTGTCGAAGAAACGCCCGAACGGACACTCGAAAACCCGTCCGGGTCCTCGACGACGTCACACACATACATACATGCGAAGGGCGTTCTACCTACTAGTTAGTGAGCTATAATAATAGGGAGACGAAGGATCGATCTATAATATCTATTATACCCAGTCCACAAACAGGGCAATCCTTACAACACGTTCTACTACCAGTAGTACCTGGTATGGTCTGCCGCGAACATGCGGTCCCCGTGTTTGTATCTGCACCCCGAAAAACTAGCGGGCTAGCTATAATCCCTGAGAGATCCGTTCCCCTCGCTGCCTCGACAAGGAATGCTGCGAGGCATGCCCTATCAGGCTAATAGCGAGTGGGGTAGGTCTTTCTGGCGGGTGTAAGGCCGGACTCACCCTCAAGGAGTGATACCTTCTTGCTGCTGCCTGTGGCCGCGAGGCTCAGGCGGCAGTAGAGTTGGGTCGTACGTGGTGCGTCAGGCACGGAGACCTACGATTCGCGCGTCTTTTTAGGCAGCTGCGGCAGAGCAGCAATGCTCAATCGGGGTGTCCATGCGCGGAGGCAGGCGCCACCACAGGCCACACTACGGCACAGTCTATTGCGCCGGTAGGAGGCTGGATTCGACGACGAGGGAGGAGGGAGACTGAGCGTCGACGTGCGGGGAAGAGACGGATTGACCTCCCCCTGCGCGAGAATTTTTATTTCCCAGATCAGAACCGCAAGTGCGAGGAGCATTTTGTTTTTCAGGATGACGGAGAAAGGGAAACGACTGGAAGGGAATGGCAACGAGTGCACGCGCAAAGGAGCGGGTGGACTGGGCCAAGGCGATGATGCGGCCATGAAGAGCGGCAGGAAGACGGTGCATGGAGACCGATGATTTGCGCGCACACTATCATCACGAGAGAAGCAGTCATAGTTTGTTTTTTTCCTGGTTTTGTTTTTTACGAGGCAGAATAGTATCTACCGGTACTCGTCACTGGTTTTTGTAGTTTAACGAGTTTTATACCCTTCATGGGGAATAACCTACGCAATTATCAGGGACGTGGTATCATAACTGCTGTGCTGCACCTTTTTGTGTCAGACAGTCCAGGAAGAGATGGCGATCGTTGATATTCGTGTGGCAGTAAGGTTCGATTGCTCCTTTTTTCACTGCATATCCGCGAGTCTTCACTCTGTGACAGCACTCCAGATAGCAGGCAGGTGTGTTCCTCTTTCGTTTTCACGACTACCGTGCGTTTCGTACGGTGCAGGCAGCACTTCAGACAGCATCCGCTGTAGTCAGCAGCCACGAGTTGGTTAGTGGTGGGAACGGGGGTACTCTATATTATAGTTGAGAGGATATACCCGCGGCCATGTTAGTTCAGTTTTGCACATTGGTTTTATCTTGTGTGCGCTTTTTCCGTCTCGTGTATTTTGAGGCAGCCGACTTTTCGTTTTTTTTTGTTTTTCGGATCTTCCTAGGGCTCCAGCACCTTTGTGTGACCACGGACTCCTTCGTCAGAGAGTTAATGTGAGAACAACAACAACAACAGCAATACCGGTATATCTAAAGAGGAGGGAAGGAGCAACCGCAACGGATCACCGTCGCCGCCGCCGCCGCCGCCGGTTCCCGCCGCCGCCGCCGCCACTGCGCCATGATACATATTTTTATTATTATTAGTATTATTATTATTATTATTATTATTATTATTATTATTATTATTATTATAGTAGAGATACATCCCCGCTCATTCGAGGCTCTTTCAGGGAAATGTTATTTTCGGCTAGCGCAGAAGGCACAACAGCTACAACAACAACCCAAAGCATCGACTCTTTTCTAGCGCACTTCGTATGTACGTATGATATCGGCCATCGCTGGTTGGCTGGTTGAATTGAGTTGATGCCAGGAGACGTGTACATTCATTCGTCCACAGACAGGAGGAGCCGAACCGTTTTGCGCATACAGCAACAAGGCAAAGAGCTATATAGCCGTGGGGCTCGGGTATCAGACATACACGCTATCTAACCACCTGCGCTGTGACTTTTACGCCAGTGATTAAGGTGATGTACCTCAGCAGTAATACTAACAGCACAATCCGCGGTCCACTGGCTGTTGTGAGCCGGGTAGCGGGGTAGCATACTAACTGAGGTCGGCCCGTGCACCGTGCACCGCAGGGGCGGCGGATCATGTATGTATGTGGGTTTGCAAAAGGCGGGATTGATGTTTCCGCGAAAGGATTTTGCATAATAACTACCAGGTATATGTTTGGATGCCTTCATAGGGTCCCGCGTACTTCTATATTAAAAAAAACTACTTTGTCTCACGTGGTCCACCGCACCCGGTGCACGGGCCGACCTTTTGCAGCATTATATTACCCCTATAGGAGTAGTAGTAGTAGTAGTAGTAGTAGTAGTAGTAGTAGTAGTAGTAGTAGTAGTAGTAGTAGTAGTAGTAGTAGTAGTAGTAGTAGTAGTAGTAGTAGTAGTAGTAGTAGTAGTAGTAGTAGTAGTAGTAGTATTAATAGTAGTAGTAGTAGTAGTAGTAGTAGTAGTAGTAGTAGTAGTAGTAGTAGTAGTATTAATAGTAGTAGTAGTAGTAGTAGTGGTGGTAGTAGTAGTAGTAGTAGTAGTAGTAGTAGTAGTAGTAGTAGTAGTAGTAGTAGTAGTAGTAGTAGTAGTAGTAGTAGTAGTAGTAGTAGTAGTAGTAGTAGTAGTAGTAGTAGTAGTAGTAGTAGTAGTAGTAGTAGTAGTAGTAGTAGTAGTAGTAGTAGTAGTAGTAGTAGTAGTAGTAGTAGTAGTAGTAGTAGTAGTAGTAGTAGTAGTAGTAGTAGTAGTAGTAGTAGTAGTAGTAGTAGTAGTAGTAGTAGTAGTAGTAGTAGTAGTAGTAGTAGTAGTAGTAGTAGTAGTAGTAGTAAGTAGTAGTAGTAGTAGTAGTAGTAGTAGTAGTAGTAGTAGTAGTAGTAGTAGTAGTAGTAGTAGTAGTAATAGTAGTAGAGCTCCATACCTCACCCGAAAGCTGACTTCAGCAAAAATCAAATCGCATCCCGATTAATACTCCAATGGCCCAAGTATACTATTACGGGGGGACCATAGTAAATAGGACCAAATATTGTTAGTAAAAATAGGGAAATATATAGGTTTTTGTTTTCACCGTGTAGGTCCTACTTACTATGGCCCCCCGGAATAAAACGTCATTGATCGAAACAAGATTGGCATCCCGACGATTTTGGGTTAAGGAACCCCGTCATCCAGAAAACGTTTTTGCGGAAATGTTGCCCCCTCTATTTATTATTATAACTCTTGCCATCCGACAATGTGCAGCATGATCTTCAACATGGATCACTCAAGAAGAAGACCTCGGAAACAAAAGGAAACCCATGCACCAAGTCTACCTCCCTTCCGTGCCAACTTTCGGTTTGTCTACTCTATTCTTAAATCCTAAGCTGCATCCAAGCTCCACATGCCCACACCATCGGTGTGGGTCTGTCATCCCTCCCCCCCCTGTTTCTTCTTCCTTCTTGGCGGTCCCTAAGCTGGAGCTTGTTATTATTATTATTATTATTATTATTATCATTACTGGCTTCGAAAGATTTGGTCGAGATGTTTCCATAGACAGACGCATGCCTGCCTTCTTCTCGGCGTTTGCACGTTTACACATTTATTTAGGACCGCAGTCCCGTTTTGGTGGCAAACAGTCAAATTCCAAGTAGTTTGTCCCCAAAACGGGACTGCGGTTCTAAATGGGTTAAGGTAGTCCGAAGGGTGTGTTGTAGGTTGTAGTGCTGGATACCGTATGGTCGGTCGATACACCGACTGGTGGGTCTCACAAAATCTGTTTTGGTCGTTGGCTTGTGGTCGTTCGCCCTTCATGGACACTACTTGGCAGACGGAAAAGCACGCAGCGACCGAACAAAATGATTTCAATGAGGAACGAGGTACGTATACGGGCAGACGGGCTCGGCGTCTGACGGACCTAAAAACTACAACTTACAAATACTGACAACTATTATTGCTACAGCTACTCCTACTATACTGCTACTACTACTGTACTACTACTACAACTACTACTACGGGGGAACATAGTAAATACCAGGTACCAGGGAGTGAATAGGACCTACGGTACAGACAAAAACCTACACTTTTACCTGTTTTTACTATCAACCTTATTTGGTCCTATATGCCACGGTCCCCCGTATTGCTACTACTAACTACTACTACTACTACTACTACTACTACTACTACTATTACTACTACTACTACTACTACTACTACCACTACTACTACTAATACTACTACTACAACAATTAATTAATACTACCTTTTGTTTCCGAGGTTTTCTTCTTTCGGGAAAGTTATGAGTGATCCATGTTGAAGATCATGCTGCACATTGTCTGATGGCAAGAGGAATAATAATAATTACTACTACTACTATCACTACTACTATCACTACTACTACTACTACTACTACTACTACTACTACTACTACTACCACTACTACTATTACGGGGGACCATAGTTAACAGGACCTATGGTACACATAAAAACCTACCAGGTATATGTTTAACCATTTTTACTAACAATATTTGGTCCTGTTAACTATGCCCCCCCGTACTACTACTACTAGTACTACTACTAGTACTAGTACTACTACTACTACTACTACTACTACTACTACTACTAGTACTACTACTACCACTATTACTACTACTACTACTACTACTACTACTACTACTACTAGTATTAGTAGTAGTATTAATAGTATTAATAGTATTATTGTTAGTATCGTTGTTAGTGCTGCACTTATCACCCCGAAAGAGGGGTACTCGTAGTACGACCTTGAGACCACTGCAAAAAACACCATTCCCTATACCCAAGTAAGTTTTCCCGGAAAGCGTGAGGGCGTATCGAGAAAAACCCTTCAGAAGGAGGAGACGAACAAGCTCAGAATGGTCCGGAGAGATTTATTTCCCACTGAACGTGTACGCAACTGCATCCATTTCCTATTATTATTATGCTTGCAATCCGACAAGCTGCAGCATGAGTTCAACGTTGATCACTCAAAACATTTCTGAAAGAAAAAATCCCCGCAAAACAAAGCAGACATACATATATATGACACATATATATATATATATGTACAAGGTCTAGCAATACCTTCTATGTCCAATTCCCTGCACCAGGTAGGTATGTATACGTTATCTACGATACTTTATTATTATTATTGGTTGTCTTTGTTGCCTCCCCCATCTCAAGGTGTACGTTTCGCGATATATTCTTAGATCCGAATCCATTTCCTGCTATTATTATTAGGCTTGTCATCCGACAAATTAATGTGCAGCATGAATGAGCTCCCACGTTGATCAATCGAAACATTCCTGAAAGAAAGGAGAGATCTCCGTTGTTCCGACTGCAAGCCAAAAACCGACCAATCCTGTCTGGTACACATACTGCCAGAAGACGAGCAAACTGAGAACGGTCCGGGGATACCCCCCAAATGTAGCAACCACACTCGTGTGCCTCGTATACGGCCCTATAACCTTCTATTATAATTACGGGGGGCATTAGTTAATATGACCCATGATATACATAAAAACCTATATATTTAGCTGTTTTTACCAACAAGATTTGGTCCTATTGACTATGCTCCCCCGTAATAACCATAGCTAGTAGTCCCGACAGAAGACGAATGAATCCGGAACGCCCCGGAGATATTTTCTACCTGTAGTCAGCCAACCATTCCTATTATAGCTGCACCCTGTGACTAACCTATTCCCATAAACCCTAACTATCACACGAGACTTTACTTTTAGAGGTTTTTTGTACGTATACATAGTTTTTAGTATATCCCCACCCCGATAAAAATGTTGGAGTGTATGTTTTCGGCCTCGGAGTTGGCTCACTGTAAGTCGCCAACTACAGTTACTAGTTATAGATAGGTTCCATGATCAGTAGGGCTGCGAGTTGGGTAGCTATAAGTCGCCAACTAGTTATGAGCTGGCTAGGTTGGTTCCATGGTTAGTATATACCTGGTAGGGTTGTGAGTTAGCCGAAGATAAGTCGCCGACTTGTTATTAGTTGGTTAGTTAGGTTCCATGATTCGTATACCAGGTATAGGGTATTGAGTTGGCCGAATATAAGCCGCCGACTAGTTATTAGTTATTGGCTAGGTAGATTCAATTATTAGTACGTATATAGGGCTGTGAGTTGACTGGCTACATGTCGCCGACTAGTTGTCAGTTGGCTAGGTGGGGATTCCATGATTAGCAGGGCTGCGAGGCTTACTGATTGCCGTAGCTGTTAGTTACCTAGATAGGTGGGTTCCATAAGTATTACTGCTGCAGCACAGCGAAGCGGTAGCAGGGCTGCGATTGGGCTGAAAATAACTTGCCGAATTGTTGTTTAGCTATTATAGGGGTGAACTGTCGATCGAATAACCAGCCCAGGGTAAATCCTTGTACACAGCAACCCCCAGAAAAAGTAGAGCCAAAACAAACCCGAAACATGTGCGTATATACCCGTACAGCAGTATTACGGGGGGCCATATTAAATAGGACCAAATCTTGTCAGTAAAAATAGGGAAATATACAGGTTTTTGTGTTTTTGTGTGTACCGTACGTCCTATTTAATATACCCCCCCCCCCCCCCCCCCCTCCGTAATAGTGCCGACTCCTCTACAACAGTGCCGATTGCCCGCTATGGTGCCTTTGGGATCGAATTGTCGCAGATGGGAGACACCAGGTTGCGGTCTTAGTGTGTGGAGTAGTTAGTGCCGGTTGCCGCGACTGGATCGGCTTTGTGAGCTGGCGCCTGCTTCCTGCACTATGGAGGGACCACTGCTGCTGTACGGATTGTGAAAATTTCTGCCCCTCCCGACCTTGCGCAGCAGGGTGATGACCTTCAACGTTGACCACTCTTTGGTGTCCCCAGAGAGAAAATAAGCGGGAAGAAGAAGAAGAAGAAGAAGAAGAAGAAGAAGAAGAAGAAGAAGAAGAAGAAGAAGAAGAAGAAGAAGAAGAAGAAGAAGAACAAGAACAAGAAGAAGAAGAACAAGAAGAGGAACAAGAAGAGGAACAAGAAGAAGAAGAGGAGGAGGAGGAGGAAAAAAGCTAGGGATGAAAAAAAAAAAAAAAAAAAACTACTGCTGTGCACGATGGCTGAAGAACTCCCTTCTGTACCTACGCACTTCCCCCTCAACCACGCTATCTACCACCCCCACGCGCAGTCCTTGCTCTATACCCTTCTACTCTTACATCGCAAGCCGCGTCCAGACCATCGGTGTCAGATTGTCACCCGTCCGTCTTGAAAGGTATGCGTGGTCAATGCGCAAATGACTAAGGCAAGCAACAAGTATGCACGCCTCCTCCCCCCCGTCTCTCCCTGGTGCAAGCAATGTCTGTTTGGTCGGTGAAAAGCACCCGATCGATGTGCTCCGTCCCGGCACTGTGGGGATGCGAGGGCCTGCGGTCATAGGAATACGGCCATATATATGAATGATAACGAGTGCACCCTCCCCCTTGCCTGGTCGGTGAAAACCCGGCGTGCTCCGTCCCGGCATTGTAGGGGTGCGAGGGTCAATGGTTATACGACCACGGCCATGCCTGATGTCGAGTACGACCCCCCCTCCGCCGCCCCCAACCACGGCCATGCATGATAATGAGTACACCCCCCCACCCCCGGTCCCTTCCTGCTTCCTGGCGATCCCTACGCTAGAGCCTGGAGCAGTAGGGAGGCCTCCACGAAATGGGCGATGCCGCATGAATGCCACATCCGGGAGATAAGATACCATACCCTGAATATCACACCCGGGTGATAGGATATCACACCCCCTGAGATTAATTCCCGACACGGTTTTTGTCCATAAGAAAGGGGGGTGCAATCACAAAACGAAAATGCTCGCTGTGGAAAAAAAAAAGAAGGTCTCGTGCGAGGAGACCTTTCAACGAGGAGGAGTTTGACGAGTGGTACTATATGTGCAGTAGGGGCAGGGGGGGGGGCGTGTACTCTATAGGAGATATGTACTCGATCTCATGCATGGCCGTAGTCGTATGACCATAGACTCTCGCATCCCTACAATGCCGGGACGGAGCATGTCGGGGTTTCACCGACCAGGCTAGACATTGCTTGCATACCAAGCGCGAAGCGCCGTGAGGTGTCTGGCGAGTCGCATGAAGGGTGAGCTGCGCCCTACTAAAGACCGCTTTTGAGGCGCGGACTTGCATATATATAGATGACAGCTTCAATGAGTTGATCGTCGGGGGGGGGGGGGGGGGGGCACTTTTATGTCCCGTGAATATTTTCGCGCGATGAGAGCCATGCGGCCGAGTGCCCGTCTCATGGACTGGCGTTCTCGTGTCTGCCATGTTTTTGTTTTTTTCGCGCGATGTTTACCAGGAGGGGAAGTGTGTTTAGGGTTACTCTGCGCCGACAAACTATATCGGCTGTCTAACCTTGAGTTGAGACGCAGAGCCCCTCGTCCTGGTGGTAAAAATGGGGGGGGGTATATATACCCTACTATACGGTTCTGCACGGTTTTGCACGTGAGGATGTGGATTATCGCACAGGGGTGATGGGATCGTTTTTCTGGCACTGCGTCCTCTCGACAACGCCCGATGTTATACTTCGAACTTTATAAGAAACGTCGATTTGGTGTCCAGGCCAAAACAAAAACGCCTCGTTATCTCTTTTTCTCCGACCTTGATCTACAGCTAAATAACGACAGAGCTCGTGCGTGCTCGTACGTGTGATTTAACGGTGCCTGCTGAGAGGGGAGAAGCGTCTACGGTACTCAACCTATACCGGGAGGGGAGAAGCGTCCACTTACGCCACTGGGCAGCTTCTCACGCTCTACAACACCAGAAACGTACTCGGGGAACGGAGGTTCGAAAAGGGAACAAAACTACGGAGGGAGCACGGGGAACGAAAGAAAACAAGAAACAAGGGACCAAAATATTATATATATATATTTATATATTGACTTTCACACTTCGCTGAGCTCAGAACGGCACACCACAAACTCCTCCTACGGATCATTGGCTTCCAGCGCCGGCAACGCACGGACCACCTCATGTCGTACGCCAAGGCCCTCAAAAAGGCACCATGCGAGAGCGTTGAGACGACCATCCGCAAACGACGCCTCCTCTTTGCGGGGGCCGTACAGCGGACGACCAATGAGCGGCTGACCCACCGGGTGATGTTTGGGACGACGGCTGGTGGGGAGAACCCGGGACGAGGCCGATCGGAAAAGAACTGGGCCCAATGCCTAGCAGACGACCTCAGGGTTTTGCAAGCCACCGAGGGGTCCACAGAAAGCTTCCCTCTGCTGTTCCGAGTAAAGACGTTGTTATGGCCGAGGGCGGCTAAGAAGAGCGGGAAGTGGTACCGGGGGGTCGTCGAAGCGGCGGACTGCTTCATGGCGAGGTGGCACGGGGACGAGGCACAGAAGAGCCGGCTGCGCCACGCAGCAGAGGACGCCAAGAACGGCGACAAGGGGAGGGGGGGAGGGGGGGAGGGGCAGCTGTTCTGATACAACTGTCGACGAATGCAGAAACGAAATCATTAAATGATAGATCGGGTGGCTAGGTATCGGTTCGACTAGTTTTTTACAGACTTTTGCCTGTATCTCCCTCTCTTTCGTGTTGCTTCGTCTGTGCAGCAGATACCTGCCCTTCCTGAGTGCGTATGCTGTCCGTCTAGCAGCCTTTCTGAAGTCCTCACGTCGTTTGCATTCTGTTTTTTCTCCCTTTCTTTTCTTCTTTTTTTCTTTTTTTCATTTCAGATTTTCGTTTTTCTGGTTTTATTGTCTTTCGCTCTTATTTTTCCGGTCTTGCTTGTGTTGTTGTGTTCTCGTACCCGGTACGCTGACACTTCACTCGCTTGATACTTGAATTTGCGATTTACTTTTATTTTTTGGGCTTCCTCTGTCTCACAGTGTGTGACCACAGAATCAGTATCTCTCTAGGATAGGGAATCAGGACGGACACTGGGTGTACTGACGAAGCTGAGTAGAAAGGACGATTTAATGTGAAGACAACAACAACAACAACAACAACAACAACAACAACAACAACAACAACCAGAATCAATCGGTGCCTCCCGGATAAGGATGGAGATGCGTGAGAAGACCTAGAAGATGCGCATGTGGCGGTCGAGACTGTTCGTCTGGCGGTGCTGTGTCGGCGCTCCTGACCAGTAGAGTAAGATGCGGCGCCGGAAGCGTTGAAGGTCCATCTCGCGTTCCCTGGAAGGGCCTAGAAGTCCAGCCCAGCGGGCCTCGTACAGAACGGCGATGGCCCCGCCGCGGCCAGATGGCCCCGCCGCGGCGGCGGCCGCGTACGAGTTGACGGCCGGTGATCTGCTCGACGTCGAGGCGTTCCCAGGTAGAGATTCAGAGTTAGTCCGACTGATCGCTGAACTCTGTGTCTCTTGCGCCAATTTTCTTCTTTTGTTACGAGTGACGATCCGATCCTACACGTACGTGTTTTCGTAACACAAAATGTTTCGTATTAACCTTTCTATTGCAGGGGACCATGTTAAATAGGACCTACGGTACACACAAAAGCCTATATGTTTACCTATTTTCACTGGCAAAGTTAGGTCCTACCAGGTATTTACTACGGCCCCCGTAACAGGATTGCAGTCCCGTCCTGGGGACAACCTACTTATAATTTGACTGGTTTGTCCCCGAAGACGGGACTGCAGTCCTAAGAGGGTTGAATGCGGGCGCCCACTGTAAGGATGCTGTAAAGTCGAACCTTATATTATCGGGTGGCTCTAGTATATAATATATATATATATTATTATTTATCTTGCCATCTGACAATGTGCAGCACGATCTTCAACATGGATCACTCATAACTTTCCCGAAAGAAGAAAAAAAACCCGGAAACAAAATTTATTATACATAAAATTAATTTATTACATATATTCGAGAACGCCTCCTTTTTCAGTGTCGGAAAACCTTCCCAAGTTCTGGAAAAGTCGAGCGCGGGACCACCGATCACGAGACCCCCCGTTGTTGATTCCTGCCATGATGCCGTTGACGTGCCGGGGTGTGGCACGAGGAGTCGTGGGTGCTGTAGCCGTGATTGTATACAGCCTCTCCATCCTTAAAAGAAACGACGCTTTTCCTTGTAACATGTTGCTAAGAGTAAAAACACAAACACACACACTGCCGCGGCATTGGACGCGTGTGATAGTAGTAGCGCATTCTTAATATTAGGAGCGCTCAGAGGACAAGCCGCCACCGCCCCTGCCCGCCGTGATACCCCCTTCATTTCCTGTTGGACCGATACCATGTTTTTTCTTTCTCTTAAACCGATACCATGTTTTTCTTTCTCTTAAACCGATACCATGTTTTTCTTTCTCTTGAATCGAGATCAGGTAGTTTTTCTCTTGAACCGACACCAGGTGCTTAGTGTTTCTCCCTATCCGATACAAGGTAGTGTTTCTCCTAAATAAAACCGATACTAGGTAGTGTTAGTATTTCTGTCAGACCGATGCCAGGGAGTGCTTCTCTCAAACCGATATCAGTAGTGTCTCTCTTAAACCGATACCAGTAGTGTTTCTCTTAAACCGATACCATGTTTTTCTTTCTCTTAAACCGATACCATGTTTTTCTTTCTCTTAAACCGGTACCATGTTTTCTTTCTCTTAAACCGATACCATGTTTTCCTTTCTCTTAAACCGTTACCAGTAGTAGCGTTTCTCTTAAACCGATACCAGGTGCTTAGTATTGCTCCTTGTCCGATACAAGGTAGTGTTTCTCCTAAAACCGATACCAGGTAGTGTTAGTATTTCTCTCAGACCGATGCCAGGGAGTGCTTCTCTCACACCGATATCAGTAGTGCCTCTCTTAAACCGATACCGGTAGTTTTTCTCTTAAAACGATACCAGATAGTTTCTCTCTTAAACCGTTACCAGATACCTGGTAGTATTGATCTCTCACCGAAACCAGGCAGTGCCTCTCAAACCGATGCCAGATACCTGGTATTAATAATATTCATCTCAAACCGATACCGGTACTGGTATACCATGTAGTATTTATCTTAAACAGATACCAGGTATATATAGTGTTTCTCATAAACCGTGACCCCCACTGTAGCGCAGCAAGTGCCCTCTACTGTCATCATCGTCATCATCATCATCATCCCCCGCAACCTCACCCTCCTGCTTCCCGGCGTTTCCATCGTGGCCTGTTGGTTGGAAGAGGCGTCTCACTATTATGGTACAGGCCAGGCTACTCAGAGAGCCGTTGACCGAGCCTAAACACGCGGTATACGTGTACAGTAGTAGTAGGTGGTGTACCTTTCAACCATCAATCAATGGCATGGCGTGCGTGCTGTCATGAGTTCGCTCCTTCTGATCGTCCCCGTCTTTTAGTGCTGCAGTCTCGTTTTGGGGACAAAACACTCGGAAGTTGACTTGTTTGTCCTCCGAAATGGGACTGCGGTTCTATTAATAGGTTAAGGGTCAAGATATCCTGGTTCAACGGTAGTATGATATGATATTAATGCACCAGGAACACCCTAGGGGCTCTCTCTCGCCCATCGCTGCGCCGCACGTTAGCTATGCATATCATTGTTATTGTTCCCACCTTACAACGTGTATATCATGTGAGCTTCAACGTTGATCACCCAAAAGCCCTCCGCCGAAAAAAGAAAACCACGGAAAAATAGGAAACCTATCTATGCACGAGGTCTATCAACCTTCGATGTCTACTTCCCTCTAATACGACACTCCATGACATATGTGTTTGTCTTTGCTCCCTCGTGCATCTCAATATGTACTCGTCACTTACTTACCTATGCTTAATGTTATCTTTACTCTCCTTCCCACCCGACAATGTGTATATCAACATGCGAGCTTCAACGTTGATCGCACAAAAACACTCCGCCGAAAAAACAAAAACAAAAGGAAACCAAAGGGCCCCTTTGTTGTACGTTAGGAAAGGGTTGTACCCTGGACTGGGTAATCGATCGATCTTTTTTACCCCGATGGCTCAGTAGTAGGTATACAACACCTTCACGTGTGACGTCGTCGGCAGGACATACATGGGTTCGAATCTCGCTTCGAACGCTCCTTTTTGTCTGAACGCTTGCTGCGCGTGCGTGCCTAAAAATGTAACATCTCCCTGGTTCCCCAGGTAGGTATAATATTGAAACGAAGCGGGTATATAGGCCAGCGTATACGGCCGTACGCGGTACCGACGCCCCAAAGATCCCGCCGGTCAAGGGGGGGAGGGGGGTACTCTTTTTTTGTTCCTTGCCTTGGTCATTTGATTATTATTGACCACGTATCCCTTTCGAGACGCCTTTTAGTGGGGGGGGGGGGGGTAATAAGCCCGACGCCTTTTAGGGGGGGGGGGGGGGGGTAATAAGGGTCACCCTGGATTCGGTAATCGATCGTTCTTTTACCCCAATAATAGCTCGTACTGTACCTGGTAGGTAATACCGTCACACATATATATGTATGCATATTATTATTCCTCTTGCCATCTGACAATGTGCAGCATGATCTTCGACATGGATCACTCGTAACTTTCCCGAAAGAAGAAATCATCAACCCGTTTTGGTCATCTGATAAAGTGCAGTGCTTATTATTCCAATGATTGATACCTTCCACACATAAAATGGTAACTAGAATCCAATGACGTAAAAACGTTGAAAGTGCTATTAATATTAAGGACACAAAAATCTCCTTGCGTCATTTATTTGCAATAATAACCTGTTTCATTTCAGATTTTATTCTTGTAATAAAATTGTTGTCTTTGTTGTTCCTATTTATTTCCTGGTCTTCTTGCTTTTTTTTTTGTGGTTGGTTGTGTTTTCCTAGTACCCAGTTTCCTCTGAAAAATAAAAGCGGCCAGAAATGCGCCAGGCTCCGATGTCTCGAGCGAGAACTCCGGCCACACAACATAAACGACCCTCAAACTTGGTAACGAGCACTCTCAAACCAGTCAGTGGAGCAAACGGCCTCGAAGGTTTGACGTCATTTATTTCGTGCCCTGTGCGGCGAGGAATCGGTGGCGGCGGCGGCAGGTAGGTAGGTGCTGTGTGTTGAAAGCACAGGTTATATTGTTTGGGCAGTGATCGGAAATGGTTCATGTCTACCGACGGCACTATACCCTGGGGTTTCTACACGATGAAAAGGAAATCCTGTTTTGCTTCCCGGTTCCGGCTTCCCATGCGATTCAGCCTCTCACAGTCTGTGGCCACAAAATTACTCTAGTATCTCTCTAGGGTAAATAATCAGACGGAGACCGGGTGTACTGATGAAGCTGGGTATTGAAAGAACGATCCAATGCGAAGACAGCACACTTACTTGCTCCTATTAACCGACGTTTCAACAATCAATTAATTTTTCCTGATTCTTGCCATATCCGACGATCGGTGTTGTACACATAAATATAGGTAGCACGATGAGCTTCAACGTTGATCACTCACAAAAAAAAAACACTCCGAAAAAAGAAAACCGCAAGGAGGAAAGTAAAGGAGCCCCCCTCTATTGACACTGAGCGTATAATATATCGTGCTGTTGATTATACCGTAAAGAGCGTCTAGTCGACGACGACAGTGTTAGGGGTAAGGCAGCGTGGACCTAGGGATCGACTACTGCTAGCAGGCTGATGCCTTTGGCTCTGTTCTGGTCACTCACACGAGGTGCTTGACGATGTTACACAGACTCTTTTTGTATTATTAGTCGATGCGTGCCTCGCCAGATAGATGTCTTCTGAACCAAAAGGGGCGCGGCGCTCATCAGAAAAACAGGCGATAACGCCTGCCAGGTATGATAAGGAAGGGGACGATTGTTACAAACAATAACGCCGCAACAGAGGAGAGGAAATACCATAACACTAGCCCACCCTGAAGGGTCGCATATATATGCTGATTCATAGAAAACTCAGCCACGAACAAAAACACTCCCAAGAATTCGGAGAATATAGATCGAAGATGGGGCACTTCACAACCCACTCCACCGACACCTTTAACTTGCAAGACCGTATGTACCTGGTAGTCGATTACACGTGGATACACTGCGAGGGAGAGGTGCGATCTCGTTTTTCGCAGCAGCACTCGATTTTTTCTTCCAGAAAGACGGGGAAAAGGTTTTTCCAACAACACCGAGATAAAAACAGACCTTGATCGAGGTGTTTTCGGGAAAAAAAGATGTATCTAGTCGAGGGAAAAAACGGTCGACTTTTTTTTTACTCGAGTTAGATAACCCTGCTTCCTTGATTATTTTATTGCCGTTATTATGTGTTACTGCTGTCGAGGAACGAAATCGAGCGTTGAACTATTACGGGGGACCATAGTTAACAGGACCTACGGTATACATAAAAACCTATATGTTTAACAATTTTTACCAACAATATTTGGTCCTGTTAACTATGGTCCCCCGTAATAAAACGATCGCATCATCAACATCCCTGCCGCTCTTGACGGACGGCAGAAAAAAAATAAAATAAGAAACAACAAATAGAGTAGACAAGCTGAAAGTTGGCACGGAAGGGAGGTAGGTAGACTTGGTGCATGGGTTTCCTTTTTTTGTTTCCGAGGTTTTCTTGTTTCGGGAAAGTTATGAGTGATCCATGTTGAAGATCATGCTGCACATTGTCGGATGGCAAGAGAAATAATAATAATAAGAATGAGAGTGAAAAGGGCTACAACCTATACTACTGCTGACTCTCTTCATACATACGGTGGGCATGCTATTATTGCTATTATTACTTTATTATAAGGCTTGCCATCCGACAAGCTAGCTGCATGCAGCATGAGCTTCAACGTTGCGATCACTCAAAATATTCCTGGAAGAAGAAATCCCCGGGAACGGAGGAAACCTGTGCGCAAGGGAGCTCGCGCAAGGCCTATCTACTTTTTTTCTACGTCTACTTCCATGTCATCACAACCCATCATCTATCTGTGATGGGAGCAAAAAAAAAACTAATGCATCCCCCAACGTGATCTATATATCTGTATATACGCATGTGTATGTAGTATGTATAATAGTACCAGGTATACGAAATTCTGGTATACCATGGTACGAAGTATATTTTGTAGCCCCAGAAGGTATTCCGTCTATAATTTTATCAGTCTGTGAGTGTTGGGTGTGTGTGTTCTGCCGTTCAATTCTACCCGTCGACATCCAGCACAACCAGTGTCCGCACCGATTCTCTTATCGGGTTGAGCAGAGTATAGATATAGGCAATGCAGGGCCATATGCCCATTGTGTGCTGGATACGACAGATACGACAGGCACGACAGGCAACACTCTACTGGGTCGTAGGATGCGTCGAAAAAGAGAAAAAGAGAAAAAAAAAAAAGCGTGAAAACGGAGAAACAGAAAATATAAACGCGTTCCACCGTAAAAAACCCTGCAGTGTATTATAACATACCAGGTAAATGTTAACATTATTAGTAGGCCACCCAGTCAGGCGCAGAATGAATGAAGGCCACATGATGTACTCGTACGTACTGTCTGCTTTATAGGTGTATGTATCCCTTCGAATAACGGCTGTGTATGTTGGTACGTATTAGCAAGTGATTTTGCGCGAGTTTGATGCACATATATATATGTATGTACGAACCAACATCACAATGTGATGTTGTACATCGTCTCCAACGTCCTGTGATACCTACAACAAACACTGAACAGTTTTAAGTAACCGAAAAATATAAGTATCGGCGCTCGCTCTGCCCGTCACTGCGCCAAGCAAAAAACGAAACTATGTGTGCGTGGTATGCAGCGACAAATAGAGCAGTAATATATCATCACCCTGAAAAACAAACAAAAACATACAGGGCACACCCGTATATATATGACGAGGAGCGGGAAACCTGTGACTCAGGCTGGATTTCTTGTTAATAGTCGGGGGGGTGCGTCTTTCTACACTACTATAACTCCGGTATAAAGACTCATTCCGGATTTCCTATTTTTTCTCGCAAAATCTTAGCTTGTGCAAGCCTTTCATATATTGGCTCATTTATTTTATTTTATAACATACTCACTCGCCGGTGCCCTGCAGGTTTTATTTATTTATTTATTTTTTTTTCCATCCCATTCATTATCTTCGCACATCTTCTTCTCTCTCTCCTTCCAACTCGTAACTCAGATCCGGGGTCACATAGCAGGCTCTTCTCCCCCCTTCCCGCTACGGTACGTGCCTTCATTTTTATCGCGAGAAGATTTCAGCCTTTTCTTCCCTCGTCGACTCGCATCGAATTGTGCCTACCCACGCTGCAAGGCGCTCTCAACAATTGAATCCCTTTTTTTATTTTTGCAAATAAAGTCAAAGTCCGACCCTCCTAGGGCTCGAACCCAGGATTCAAACAAGTAGAATTCGAGGTTAACCACTTGAACCACCGGGGCGACCGGTATATATACTGCTGTACGCAAAGAAGTTCGATGTGTCCACGTACAGTAGTATGTAAAACATAATAGGAAGTAGACATAGAAGGTAGATAGACTTGGTGTACAAGTATAGGTTTCCTTCGACATACAATTACACAGATTTCTTCTTTCATGAATGTTTTGATTGATCAACGTGAAAGCTCATATATATGCTGCATATCGATTGTCGGATGGCAAGCCTCTAATAAAACTAACAATTATAATGCTGCACATTGTCGGATGGCAAGATAATTAATAAAGGAACGCCTGCTTCAAATCGTCTCGGTGACCACTCAGGTCGCCATTTCGAGGAGGGTGTCGAGGTTCAAGCTTCAGCTTAGGGGCCGCCAAGAAGGACGAAGGAACAGAGGGGGGAGGGACGACAGACCCACACCGATGGCGGGGGGATGGAGCTTGGATGCAGTTGAGGATTTAAGAATAGAACGTAATGAGAAGGAAGGAGTAAATACAACAATTAATTAGAGTAGGCAAGCCGAAAGTTGGCACGGAAGGGAGGTAGACTTGGTGCATGGGTTTCCTTTTGTTTCCGAGGTTTTCTTCTTTCGGGAAAGTTATGAGTGATCCATGTTGAAGATAATAATGCTGCACATTGTCGGATGGCAAGATAAATAATATTAATTATTATAATAATGTATAACCACTATAATATACGGCGCGCGGCGCCGTCTCTCCGCGCTACCTATACCTTCATGCCCGCGGTGAATGTCCTTCGGTGTGGAGAGAGGCGCGTCCCGCCCCTCTGTCAGTGTGCCGCTATATACTGCGCGCTTAAGAATCCGGCAATAATAATGCCTCTTCTTATTCACCGTTTTTGCCGCTATTCAGCTATTATTAACATTACGGGGGACCATAGTAAATAGGACCAAACATTGGTAGTAACAAATGGGGAAACATGTAGGTTTTGTATACCACAGGTATACAGTAGTAGGTCCTATTAACTATGGTTCCCCGTAGTAGTAGCTATTATTATTCATACAGCACAGCAGCACACTCGTTTAGCACAGCAGCAGCAGGATATATATATATATATATATCCGCTCTCTTTTCTTGCCACAGCTGCTGCTGCGCCAACAACAAAAAAAAAAGAAAAAACGCCTCGGAGAGGAGCTATTGAGCGCTACGTACGTAGACTCCTCGTGTCAAACAGTTTGCGCGCCGTGTGCTCTTCCCTGATGGCCGCCCTTTGGGAACTGCAGTCTCGTTTTGTGGGGACAAACCACTGAAATTCTAAGCAATTTATCCCCAAAACGGGATTGCGGTCCTGAAAGGGGTAATATAAGGGGCATTTGGATATATATGGTGTACTCATGGATTCCGAACGGTCCTTACATTTCCGTCCATGCCAAGATTTTATTATTATGCGTGCGTATTGATTACTATAAATCTGGGCGGATATTTAGGGAGCGTTGTGGGGCAAACAAATGTGAGGTCTATGAACTTTCCTTATACATTTCCGTGCGGGTCAAGATTTACTACCTGGTATATTTTTTTACCCCAGACCAAGATTATTCCTCTCTGCAGATCAAGATTACACCATGCACAAGTTATACGAAATACCTGGTAATCTTGATCTGGACGGAAATATAATATGGATCGTTGGGGAACACTTACTTTTTACGAATTCGAAACGGCCCTTTACTTATTTTTCCGTA